>JAVXUO010002345.1:0-534707 GCA_033065855.1 Escallonia rubra | reverse complement strand
TAACAGTAGTTACTTAAAAATATTGATGCTAACTAAATATACTCGACACTAAAAGTTTCAAGAAAGGAAAGAGAAAAAAAAATTAAAATAATACCCATCACACTAATTGTCATTTATATTTGCCATCTATAATTTATGACTTACGGTTTCCAAAATTTTGTCCGTAAAGTTAGCCGATAAAAATTTAATTTAACAGGCTACACGATATCACGGTTCAAGGGGTTATATAATGTCACTTCACTAACTGCCACAAAAAGTGGCTACATAAAAATATCAACGCTAACTAAAAAGTATATTGCCACTAAAATTTCTAATTAAATCCGAAAAAGTATATGGGTATTACTGGGAATGAGTTTTAGTCAAGCTTTACTCATCCACTTTCGGTATAAAAAGAAAAAGAAAACAATAAATCTAATACTTTTTTGTCCTTTATTTTGATAAAATTTAAATATTTAAAGGGTACCAGTACTAAAAGAAATTACTATATGATAATTTAGATGAAGCTACAACTTTTTTACATCACAATGCATTCAATCTCCTTAGTTGGTCATTATTTTGATCTAATAATAATAATGAAGGGTAATTAATTTGTAATAGGTTCTAATACAAAGTATAAAAATTAGATGGAATTCAATTTAAATTCCAATTGAAGTAAGACTTTTTGGAAGAGTTCGGAATGAATGAAAAGATGATAACAAAGTGCAAAACCAGAGAGCTAAACTCGTCTTTTACATATACTAGCATAGTATTCGAGTAATGTTCGGGGAGGTACAAATGGTATCTTAAAAATCAGATAGATAAATAAGTAAGTTATTTAAATGCACAATAAAGATATTAATTGATTTTTTTTATTTAGTTAAGAAGTATACACACACACACACACACACACACACACACATGGGAGCTGATCTATTGATAGTGCCAGCAAGTTGCCAAAACATATATGTGTGTGTATATATACACACACACACATATATGTTTTGGCAAGAGATACTAAAAGTGCTGGTATCGTACAAACAATGATAATACTTAATAGACAGATAAGTAAGTTAACTGAAAAAATCTCCATCATAAAATGTCTTATTCTGACATGCATTACCATAAATAAATATTGATTCGTTGAGGTGAACAAAAGCTCTCTCTCTCTACCTGTGTCTATAGGAGTACCGATGACATCTTGTAGAGAGGATTAGAAGTTGCCTTCTTCAGGAAAAATATATATTATGGTTTTTTTACATGAAGCTGTAACTTTCTCAATGGTATTTAACTACCTTTTAGACAAATGGGATAAATCTACTACTTTGTTGTGGTGGTAATTATTTGCGGGGAATGATTGTTAGTTAATTTTTACTCATCTACCTCTGATAGAGAGAGAAGAATGAAAGATAAATCCTTACTTTGTGGTCCTTTATTAAGAGAAAAAAACATAAGTATTTAAAGGTATTGGTACTAAAATAACTTATTACACGACTTTGAGATGAAACTACAATTCTACATAATAATATACTCTAATTACTATTTGTTCCCTGTCCAACTAGTTTCATGAATTAATGGTCATAAGTATGGCTAACACAGATGATTGGTAGAAGATATATCATGAATAATTTTTAACAAAATTTATACACATGATTAGTTGAAAGATACTAAAGAGTTCTGACTAAATAACCTTGTCAAGAGTTCAACACTATTAGAATCTTTTCCTTTTGCTTATTTCTAATACAAGAGGAAAATGAAGTGCCCGAGTAATGCTCAAAAAGTTAAAATATGGTATCTCATGAATCAAATAGATAGATAAGTAAGTTATTAAATGCATGATTTAGATATTAGTAGACTTTTGTTTTTAATAGGCTGCAGAAAATATATTTATCTTTGGCGACAACTGCTAAGAAGTGGTAATATCATGCTAATAATGATAAGCTTAATAGGTACCATACTCATGAATCAAATAGATAGATAAGTAAGTTATCTAAATGATAAGTAAGTTATTAAAATGCACAATTTAGATATTAGTAGACTTTTGTTTTTAATAGGCTGCAAAAAATATATTTATCTTTGGCGACAACTGCTAAGAAGTGGTAATATCATGCTAATAATGATAAGCTTAATAGGTACCATACTTTTATTTATGAAAAATTAAACATTAAATTCTTCTTCATGTCATGTCTTATTATTATGACAAGCAAGGCATTGACGATGAAAGGGGATGCTCTTTTTTACTTGTTTCTATAAGAGCAACAATAACGTCTCCTTCTGGAGAGAGTTGAAAATTGCCGTCACAAAGAAAAATGTGCTTTGTTACAATTTTTCACATGTAACTTCTATACAGTATTTTAAGTACCTCTGAGACAAATAAGATAAATTCGTTCTTTTGTTGTGGTCTTTATCATTTGCGAAATTATATTTAGTTAAGCTTTGCTCGTTTCACTTTCCGTACAAAAAGAAGAAGAAAAAAATAAGTCTATACTTATGAGTTTTTTACCGGGATGAAAACATAAATATTTAGAAGGTACCAGTATTAGAATAAGCTATTGTATGATTTTTTAGAAGAAGCTACAACTTTTTATATATTAACATGCTCTAATTGTTATTTGTTCTCAAAGACCACAAGGCTATTTTCTTTTTCTAGTTTGTTATCGAATCTCACATTCATACCACAAAAGTTAACCAATCTCACTAGAATACTTTTAGCGATAGCAAAAAGCATATTTTCCAATTAGTAATGCTTTTACAAATGGTGTGTTCTTGTATGTCCAACTTGTCGGCGCAAGCTCTTTCATAAGCTATGAGTCAATTGTGATTTTTGTATAATGCATTAAATCTTCTTTGTTGGAAATGATCATGATCTAGTGATAAAGGTAATCTATTAGCGATTACGATTTTGATAATAATAAGTTGTGGTACAATTTATCTAGAGAAAATAAATAACAAATTATATAGAATTAATAGATTACAATACAATGTAAATAAATAAGGCAATTTGATAGATTTCAATTTAAAATATTTTAAATAGAACTTAAAGTAATCAATTAGAGTGATTTAACCGTGACGATATTAAGTTACGATACAATGTATCTAGAAAAGTTGAATAAAAATTAATTTGAGTTTAATTAATAGGTCATAATTAATGTACTTAAAAATTTAAATATGACAATCAGATAGAGATTAATTTAAAGTTTTGTAAGTAAAACTTTACGGAAGAGTTCGGAATAAAAAGATGACATTTGGCGTAAAATAAGTGTCAGACTCGTCTGTTATATATAATTTAATATTTAATATTAGTATAGATTGATATTGATAAATACTTTTTATTTTAATATTAATTGATATAGTTCAATCATTTAAATGTTATTTTAGTGCAGTGCATTTAACCTTCTCAGTTGGTCATTGTTAGGATCTAATAATAACAAAAGGTAATCAATTACTGTGATTATGACTATGATAGTATTATGTTATTATATAGTATATCTAGAAAAGTTAAATAAAAAAATTAGATATATTTAAATTAATATGTTATAATACAACGTACCGAAAAAAAAATTGAATAACACAATTTAGATAGCGTTAAATTTAAAAATTTTAGTTCAAGTAAAACTTTAAGGGAGATTTTGGAATGAAAGGATGAAATTTAGCGAAAACCAGAGCTAAACTCATTATATATATATATATATATTATATATATATGATATGTCATGGTCTGTCCAGAATGGCATATTCAAATGCTCAGGAGTTGCAAGGATAACTGAACAAGTTTGTTTTTCACTTTTAGTGGCTAATTACCTATCTAGCTATCTTGCAACTGTGGTGGACCTCGATCCTAAAACGGCTACATTTTTGTTCTTCTTTCCCCAAGTCACATCATTTTACACAATGGCTTATGAGTAATTTCTTTCAACTATGCTAAAGCTTTTCGCTAACTCATTCTTGTCACATCCATTTATGCCATGTGCAACTCGCACACCTTGACATGCATTCTTTTTAAATTTATTGTCCTTTTGAAGCCATCGGGACTTTTACTATGCTGTCAAGAAAGTTAACGTGCTAAATTAGCCAGCACTCGTTACTTTGACTTTGCATGATGCAGGGATTGTATGAATTTGGTATATTCAGCACTTATCTTGTTAGAAATGGATGCGAGATTCCAACTTGGTATAGCATGAAGACTAAGGAGCCTGAGATTTCTTTTATAGTGTCTTCTACTCCAAACCTGAAGATCCGCAATTTTAAGATGTGTCTTGTGTATGAAGAAGATCTATGTGTACGCGAGCAATTAACTTGGGCCTGGGGCCGAGAAATTAAAGTCACCAACAAGACTAACGGCTGGAGCTGGATCTATAAGCCGACCTGCACAGTCATTCCAGTAATAGGCGAGGGAGATCTGATGTGGTTATGCTGTTGGAATATTGCAAATCAGATAATGAAAAGTGGGGATGAAGTGAGAGTGTCAGTGAGTAGGAAGTTCTGTCGTCATGTACTAAAGGAGTTTGGAGTCCATGTTGTGTCTGAACAAGAAGAGAATGGTACCCAAAACGGCACCAACAATCAGACAGTAATTGATGGTGGGGATTTGTCGGCCTATCAGTTTAGGACCGAGGGCTTTTACAACCTGAAAGTCTTTGGCGGTTTGTAGAAGAGGAGGAAGAGGAGGATATTATAGAAGAGGAGGAAGAGGAGGATATTATAGAAGAGGAGGAAGAGGAGGAAATTATAGAAGAGGAGGAAATTAGGACCAATGGCTTTTACAACCTACATCATGAGGATCACTGGGACTTCAATGATAGAAGAGGAGGTAAGAATCCATAGGGAGAGATTTATATTTGAAGACAGTCTATGATAATCTTTGGCAGGTTATTCCTTCTACCATAAATGGGAACCATAATAAAGTTTTATACCAAATTAATGTAGTTGTTATTCATCATAAAAAGCTGTCATAATTATTGTTACGTCCTTCAACAGATTTCTATAAGTACACTAATTCATCAACAGTTGCTCAATTCTGCTATTACACTTCTTTTCCTGGTCTTTGATTTTGATTTTGTATCAAAATAGTAAAGAATCTCATTCTATTATTAGTTGTATGAACGAACACTGCCAAGAGTTGCTCGAATAAAGTGCCAATGAACTAAATTTTTTCTTTTCTAACCGAAGCAATCCTAGGACATTTCTGAAATATCTTTACCCCTGTGACTCCGGAAAGATCAGTAGTTGACTGCTCTTATTTAGGAATGACTGGGGTGGGTCAGATGCAGATTTTATGAAATCCATCCATACCTGCCCTAGTAGTCCTATTACACGACTCTGATCCGTGCTGCTAGATGACTCTGATCCGTCCTGCTATAGGGTCAAGGGATGGAAATGCCATCCTGACCCAAGGGATGGAAATGGCATCCCGACCTGATGGACTTCAAAACACCCCAACCCTGCCCTCACCACCCTTTTAATTGCTATAGACTTCAAAGAACCCAATTGAATGTCCAATTGCAAACCTGCAGCAGGGATGTCAATTCCCTAATTATGTAGTCACCAATTGAATAGTAGACGCAAAGAGAAGAAACACTTCATGCTCTGGCAACAGAGGAGACTTGCTTTGGGCTTAGCCATTTGGTAAAGACGAAGGGAAGGTACTGAATTGGATTACATGAAAGGAATTGGCTTAGTTTCGTCTGGATGAACACAGACTTAAAGAATGTTATGGAATTTGGCTTAGAGGAAATGCGGCGGGCGAAAAAGACGGTGGAGAGGGTGGAAGGTGGACAAAACTGTAACAATGAACTAGGCTCATTGCTACTTAGCTCTCTAATTTAACAAGATTGTCTGGAGATATGCAAGAACCCAATTGAATGTCCAAGAGAAGGAAGAAGAAAGGCTTTATGCCTGTGTTTTCTGTTGTGCCTGAATGTTCCTTTCTCTCTCCATTTTCCATTATATCCATCAACCTTTCTCTACAAGTTTTCACCAAAATTCCAGCTAAAATAAAGATGAAAACAAAATTCTCAAGAGTAAAAAAAGAAAATGTTCTAAAATGGGAAAGAGGGAAACCTTTGTTTAACGATTGCCCAATCCTCCCAAGTGGACTCAGTCTCTTGCAAATTGGTCCAGGCTGCCAAGACTTGTGGAATGGATTAAGTCCTTTGTTTGGTCATCCTTTGGTTTGAGATCATAGCAGGTTCAAGGAGAATTGTCCATCCTCATTAATTGGTCAAAGTAGGGGAGTAACCATAGTCTTTGGACCCAGAGCAGGCTTGAGCAGGGAAATATTAAAGACTGGGTGAATTTCTGCACCCTGAGGTAACTCCAGTCAGTATGCAACTGGTCCAATTTTAGCCAAAACTTTGTAAGGAATAAGGTACTTAGGGGCCTTTTAGATAATGCATCTGCAGCTCCATTTTTCACTCCTGCCTTGTATTAGATCTCGAAATCAAAACCAAGCAGTTTAGAGGGACATTTTTGTTGTAAAAGTAAGGTTACTCTCTGTCCTAACAAGTTCTTCAAGCTGTAGTGACATGTCCTTATGATGAAATGACTGTTGTTGCAAAAAGCATGTCAATGCATTATAGCTTGGACTAATGCCACCAACTCTTTTTCATATGTAGACATAACCATTGCCTTAGGTCCAAATGCCTTGCTAAAAATGCCAAGGGTTGACCTTTTTGCATCAAGATTGCACCATTGCCTTGATCACTTGCATCTACTTCCACAGCGAATGGAATTGCCCAATTAGGTAATATCAGGACTGGTGTCTATGTCATTGCCCCCTTTAAGTCCTCAAATGCTTATGTTGCTTCTAGAGTCTACGAGAACCCATTCTTTTGAGAGTATTTTGGTGAAGGGTTTGCTTTTAAGGCCATACAGAGATATGAACTTCCTATACTAACCTATAAGACCTAAAACCATCTGAGCCATTTGAGTGTCTTGGGGAGAGTTCACTTTAACATGGCTGCAATCTTAGAAGGATCAGTAGTTAGACTTTGCCCTGAGACAATATGTCTAAGGTATTCTACCTCTGAGGCTGCAAAGGTCCATTTGGATTTCTTCACATACAACTGATGTGACCTGAGTGTTTGTAGTACAGTGTTAAGATGGTGGAGATGGTCTGAGTATGGTTTACTGTAATTTGATCAAACAATTAATCTAGACACATTCTTCAGGTTCTATCTTTCTTTTTCACTAAAAGAACAGGGGAGCTAAAAGGAAAAGAGCTTAGCTATATGATCCCTGACTCCAGCATCTCATGCACAAGTTTTTATATTTCAGTTTTCTGTATGTAAGGGATTCTATAAGGTCTAATGTTAACTGATTTGACATTTTGAAAGGGGTATGTGATGGTCTTGTGGTGTGGGTGAGGGTAATTCCCTTGGTTTTTAAAACACATCAGCAAATAAGTGTAGTAGGGCAGCTAGTTGGGATTCTACAGAATTGAACTAGGGCAGGGTGGTAGTGGTGTATACTTGGCCAAATAAGGCCCCAGTTTTATGTGCTAGATATTTGAACATTGACTGGGCTGAAATCATCTTGATTTCAGCCTACACCCCATTTCCACTTGGGGTCATCTCTCCCATTTCAATTAATAGTCATGGCAATCCCCTGGAAATCAAACCTTACACGGCCAATGCTCTTCAGCTGTTGCAGTCCTCATACACAGTCACAACCCCCTTAATGGCAGTAACATCATGTTAGTTATGAAGTTCTCTCTTCGCATAGTCAACTCTTTACTTTTGGAAGAAAATCAGAGAGGGAAGAAGGGAAGGAAATTAGGGGGGATTTAAGTCTTACATTAATCCTATATTCTGTTATAGAGAAACAGTAGATTGATCCTTCGAGTACGGCCAAAAGAGAGGGAAGAGAGATGGTGGTGGTGGTGGTGGTGTGGGGGGGGGGGGGGGGGGGCGCTGCGCGAAGCTTGGTGTCGAATTATGGCAATCGGGTCAACTGTTCGGTAAGACTTTTACTCTCTTTTTTCTCGAATAACCTCATTGTTTTTGGGGAGTAGGGGCTGAAATTGTGGGTGAGCAGCCATAGAAGTCAGTGTGTGTTGGAATATTTTAATAAAATAAAATGATTATATTTATATTGCAATTTATGGCTATATGTATTTACTTCCATATAAATTATGAAATGAGTTACAAATGCAATAATGAGTACCATTAACCATATTTATTTATGGTGTATATAATATGGTTCATTATTTGACATTATTGAGAATTATTACTAAGCTTTTAATCTTACTTATGTGGCCAATAAATAGATTATGATTGGCCAAGTATATAAGCCTATGGGGTGTGACATAGAAGACTGGAAGTTATCATGCTTCCAAAGCTAGTGTTTTCTACTACTATCACAAAGTTTTTCTTTTGTATATATTTTATACTTGGGCAACGTGATCGTGGACTGGTTCATACCGTCTTCCTGTGGACGTGCACATGGAGGGGACATAGCTCCGTCAATGAGTTTTCTTATCTTGATAGTCTTCTTATCGTGCCGTCAACACCTGCACGTAGGGAGACGATAACGTCTTTAGGACAGCGGCTTTGTCGCAACTCTCACGGACCAGCTATTTCTATATCCTTTTACTAAATTACAAAATTTTATCAAGAGTTCATATAGAATTACTTTCAATTATTTGTTATTATTTGATACGTTTAATCTCTTGGTATTGCTAATATTTTGTTGTAGAAAATACAAATCAAAGCCTAAATTATCCAACATCTAAAGACGTTATCGGTTTTGATTTGTATTGTTTCAAAATTTTGATTTGTGTAGTTTTAAATTTTTATTTTTGAAAGAGGAAAAGAAATGTTTCTATATCTGGCATTGGTTTTCCTCTGTTTATAGTTGTGTTTCTGTTTGTAACACAGAAAATAGGAACCAGTGTTGCGTAGTGTGACTTTGGGCGTCTCCTAGTTGGAGAAATGTGCCCTTTGGGTTCAAGTCTTGTACTACCCATTTTATGGCATTGGTGATCTTGGTGATTATGAAGGGAAATGTGCTGAAGAGGATCCATAAATCATGAGATAGAAGAAAGCCTGAGGCCAGAACATGGAAAAACTGTGATTTTGAGATGTCAACCTTACAAGATTCCACTGACTGGTCCATATATGTACGAGGGAAGTGGGTTTAAGGCTACCGCTGCACAGTAATATGGGGCTTCTCCTTTCCTGGCTGGGCCTGTGACCCAAGTGGGGGCATAAAGGCAATTTGAAGGGTGAAGTTGATGGCGGAGGGATAAAACACTGGTCTGTGGTCAGCTCTACAGGCTGTGCCCCGCCATAGAGAGGTTATTCCGTGAAAGGATCTGGGCAGGGTCGCGGTTCTGACGCCTGAGCTCGGCCAGAGCCGCGGGGTTGGTCGCCGAACCACCAAATGAATTATAGAAGCTGGCTTGCCAGAGCAGCAATCTGCCTTTTCCCTCACGGAAGGGGGACAACTCAGCTTGTACGATCAGTGCTGCCGTTACCAAAGGTGTTGATCTGCTTTTACGTTTTGATCTGCTGCCGTTACCCAGGGCAGTAAATGAAGGGCGCAGTGGTCCAAGCATATGGGAAACTTTCACACAGCGGTATCCTGAGAAGTAACCGCCAGCTAAAATCTGTTAAAGCGGCGGGTCGGTTACACTGAGGAAACATAGTGTTAGAGGACAAGAAGAAGCAGTTGAGCTCCTCTAGCGTGCCGGATTATGATGATTCTAAAAAGAAACACAACGAGTTTTCTCCCAATATAACTTCGCAAACAACCAAGAGAAAGCCTAGTGGATGGAAGTCCACATCATTTGTCTTAGTAAATCCATCGTTCGAGAGATCGGAAACTATTGGGTTGTTGGCAAATTTTAATGTGTTCTTGCTTACACAGTTTCACAAGGACGAAGTTTTGCCTCCTATTGTCAGTACGAGGGTCAAGGTATAAGACGTCGAAGTTTTGGACTCAAAGTTCAGATGGTGACACTTGCTGCAAAACATCACTTATGTTGATCATGAAAATCTCCTAATGCTATAAAATTGAATATTGGTACGAGACGGTGATATTTTCATATCACCTTGAGGTAAGTTCTAACTTATAGTCTGCTATTTACATACTTGAAACTTGCAATAAAATGAGTAAGAAAATATGCATACCTTATGAGTTATGTTTTTAGAGCGATAAAAAAAATTATGAAATAAAAAATTGGGCTATACACTGCATGAGGTTCCATTGTGTTCAATTACTATTTGAATCATTATTTTGGTATGCCGGTTAGAAGACTAATAATAGTTCTAAAGTTATTTTTTTTTTTTTAGATAGTAGCATCCCTACAAAGATGTAAGATTGTCGAGAGTTGGAAGTTCCACAAGTTAATCAAGTAATATGAAATGCAGTCATATTGTAAAGGAAAATTAAGGATTATCTTTGTGCTTGTGCTAAATTATATTAGCATAGATCTTGTGTTGTTTGTGGCCCTTTTATCTTATTATATTTATTTGAATTGACACTACGTGACATAGTGTGGGTTCCTTGCTAAATACATGCAAGTGATTTTTGAGTTGCTAATCTTGGTAGCGTGATGGTTAAAAATATAATTGATTTGACTTCTCGTATCAAGGCAATGCTGTAAGACAATATGTGTCTATTCAATCTTGTATGAAATATTTATGTGAATTTTACATGGACTTTAAATTTGGGCTAATGAGCTCAATTTGTAATGTTTAAAATTACGTGACAATTCCGTTTTCACAACCACCTAAAAATAGTTTATAGCGGTTGTAATTTTTCCTTTTAAATATTTATTATATATATATATAGAGAGAGAGAGAGAGAGAGAGAGAGAGAGAGATTTTACACATAGAGTTATAGTTTGAGTCAGTTTATGGAGTTCTCTTTAAAATAGAAAAATTGTCATGAATTGCCAGCTTTTGAAAACAAGTAACTTGAAGCTGATTTTATTTTGCTGAGTGTGTCTATGAGATTAATTGTTTGATCAAATTATGGAACTCCTTAATTCAATGTTAAATTCTTTGATAAATACATGACTGCGAAATGTGGGGGTACATGATTTGAAGATAATTATGATTTCTCGAGTTATGTATACACAAAGAAAATTAGCGACATAAAGAACATCTAAATATAGTATGTTCTTAATTTTAAATCGATTTTAACATGTCGCATGCGTGTATGCGTAGTGAGATTATGTGATATATCTCATGCATATATTTATGTTTCTTGCACTTAGCTTTGCTAGCTTGGATCTCTAGGCATGTATGGTTATTTCGTATAATTAAGCTTAAAATGTGAAAGGAAAAAAAATTAATAATTTGCAGAGTGTTGCCAAAGTTTAGCGATTGAAATTATATTTTGGTAACGATGTTAAATTATGATAACCGAAGTCCTTGACTTCTGATGACTGTTTTGATATTTATAGTTGTGATTCAAATGGTATCTAATTTTTGATTTCTAGAATACGAGGTGTTAATTTTTTTTTTTTAATATTTTAAATCTTGAATACCAAATATTTGTTGCAAATTCAAAACCATATTTGCAAGTGGATTTTATCTAACTTTTACAAAGCTTGAGAATTGAAATTCAAAATTCTTGAAAATTATCAGAGGATTTTTATGAAGTTGCAATTGATATGAGATTATGTTATGCGAAGCATGACGAATGTTTAGGAAAATGTGGCTCCTAGTAGGTAGACTACTACTGGTCACAATATATTAAAAGACTAGTTCCTAGTAGTAGACTACTGATCAAATGTTTGATTCCTAGTAGTGAGGCTACTCACTAGTATCATCTTTGATGCTAAGTGAAGTGGATGTTACCACTGAAACTTGATTTACTTGATGAGATCCATAATGTTGCTTCGATGTGCAATATTGGGCCCTTAAAATTCTGCAGACTTGTGATACTTCATCGATAAAGAGAAAATAAGTTATAGAGGCTTTATGAAAGTTGCGCAACTTGCCTCGGGACTAGCACACTGGCTAGATCCTTTTTCACCTGAGGCGGATGGGGTGAGGCCACAGGGAATCACCAGCGGGAGTAACCCATCCTTTGTGATTGGAGATCCCATGAAGAAGGTTCAATGGGTAGAAACAACCCGTAGAGCGTGACTCGTGATAAAAGTAGCACCCTTTTGTTAATAGGAGAGTGTCTCCTCCCCATCCGTACGGTGCTTGTGCTACTTAGTGTGACGTCTAGGAAGGGTTTTTCCCTGAATGAGCCCGAGGCGAATATTTTCGCGAGGTACATGTCACACGTACCCTTTGAGGACTCACCTAAGTGAGAGTGGTCGTGAGGCCGCGACTGTGGGAACCATGGGCCATTCCCTAAAGACTCTCATGAGAATCAAGATAAGAGCGCATGGCCATTAATAGCGCTAACCCGCGAACTAAGTCCCATATCAGTATTGTGTGTGTGACAACTGAAGTTTGGCCAAGGAACCTAATTCAACGCGTAGTCCATTACGGCTCTCTCAAATGGAAGTTGTCAACACTAAGTGTTGGTTCAAGCTCGGAAGGCACCAACACCTATTGCACAGTACAAGTTGCCCATCTTATTTATGTATTTTTTTATTTTTATTTTTATTTTTATTACTTTACTAGTTTTTAAACCATGGCTTTCTTTCGCGAAAGAGAAAAATATTAATATAAGAAAGGAGGTTTATGATTTTATCATAATTTTAATTGATATGGTTTTAAATGCTTTAATTTTTGTTGGAATTATGAGACTTTATAAACATTTCATCAATGAATTTTTAAGTTTTTTTAAAAAAAAAATCATTTTATTTTATCAAAATAGTGGTGGATTGTTGGAATATTATAATAAAATAAAATGATTATATTGATATGGCAATTGATGGCTATATGTATTTACTTACATATAAATTATGAAATGAGTTACAAATGCAATAATGAGTATCATTAACCATATTTATTTATGGTGTATATAATATGGTTCATTATTTGACATTATTGAGAATTATTACTAAGCTTTTAATCTTACTTATGTGGCCAATAAATGGATTATGATTGGCCAAGTATATAAGGCCATGGGGTGTGACATAGAAGACTGGAAGCTACCATGCTTCCAAAGCTAGTGTTTTCTACTACTATCACAAAGTTTTTTTTTTGTATATATTTTATATTTGGGCAACGTGATCGTGGACTGGTTCATACCGTCTTCCTGTGGACGTGCACATGGAGGAGACATAGCTGCGTCAATGGGTTTTATCTTGTAGATTTTATCTGCCGTCAACACCTGCACGTAGGGAGGCGATAACGTCTTTAGGACAGCGACGTTGTCGCGACTCTCACGGACCAACTATTTCTATATCCTTTTACTACTCTAAATTACTAAATTTTATCAAGAGTTCATATAGAATTACTTTCAATTATTTGTTATTATTTGATACGTTTAATCTCTTGGTATTGCTAATATTTTGTTGTAGAAAATACAAATCAAAGCCTAAATTATCCAACAGTGTGTGTGTGTGTGTGTGTGTGCGTGTGTGTGTGTGTGTGTTTTATGTGTTTGTGTTGTGTATTGTGGAGAAAGGGAGGGGGAAAATAGGCTGCCATGAATATGTTCTTTGGTGCAGCCATGGTTCCGGCGTAAGGGACTGCTTCAATGTGCACCTTGTGGGTTTGTGCGTGAAAGGTTGTGCGAATTTATGTGTTCATGCGTGGTGTTTTGTGAGGAAAGGGGAGTGTTGTGTGTCAGGTTTTTGTGTGTGTTAGGCAGGAAGAGAACCCATTGCCGTGAGGTAGTTGGTGTAGTGTATGCAGTGTGTGTTCTGTGTGTATTGTGTGTGCGTAGGAGAGTATGGGTGTGTTTTAGTGTGTGCTACAAAGGGTGAAGTGGTGTGTGTACCGGTATGTGTTCTAGTGTTGCATTATAGCGAGCAAAAGGTGAGTGCAGTGTTTGAGTTTATGAATTGTGTGTGTGTATCTAATCTGTGAGCACAAGTGTATAGTATGTGTTTGATATGCATGCATTATAGTGAAAATGAGCGCGCGCGTGCACGTGTGCGTGCGTGTGTGTGTGTGTGAGGAAGGGGGAAGGCAGCTATGAGTTGAGTGAGTGTGTTGCAAAAAAGGGAGGGAAGAAGATGGGTAAACAGTGATGGGTCTTTGCAATCAGGGTTGTACACTGTGCTTGCATAGGTGTACCACATTGCTGTGGGATATCGTGCGAATATTAGATTTATTGGTAAATTTTCAGATTTTTTTGGAATCATTGTTTTGTAGTTTGAATAATCGTCGCAACTTTAGTTTTTCTGAAATTTGTTTTGAGCCTTTAAAATTCATATTATAGTCTGAGAAAAAATAATAATGTTGTTTTAGTACAAGGAAGTTTCAGTTTGAGTTTCATGAATTTTAGAGCTGAATTGGTACTTTTATCTGTACAGCATTTGATTTAGCAAAACTGTTGATTGTTTTTGTAGTTTTCTTATATATTGTAAAGCTATTATAAAAATTATGGGACTTTGATTTGAGTTGGAGATATTAATAGCTATTTTGGGCTTTTCTTGTATTTAAAGAAATTATTTTAATTCAAAAGTCCAAAAAATTAATATTTTAACTTTTGATAATGTTTTAAGGTATAAAAGTACTTTATGAGGATTCATTATGAATTTTCGAGATATCATAATGCCTTAAGGAGTGTGCAGGTTTTTTGTTTAGATTTGACCGTACGTGGGGCCCATTTCAATTTGATTTAAGTTAAGAGTATCGAAATGTGCAATGTTTAAGAAATTAACATTAGGTTCGTCATTTATAAGGCTTAGATTTTTATTCTAATAAATAGTTTACCAATATAGGTTAAATCAAGGGATTTGAACGAGGTTGCTTAGTAGCACACATAACTTGGATCGATGTAAGGAATTCTATCCGAAACCCCATTTCATCAGTTTGACCTTGTATGTTTTATTTTGATGTCTTCTCTAACTTTGATTTCATGATTGGTGTAAAAATGTTCTTGAATTGCCCATGAAACCCTAGCTTAACGATCGATTGAAATCTTTTTAATGCTCATCTGTTTTATTGATTCGATCATTATACAACACTTTCAATTGTTGTTTATTTCTTCTGAGCATTGATATGAGATAGTAAATTTAAGGCGTTATAAGAATGATTTGTATTGTTGGTGTTATAAGGATGGTCTGGTGTGTTTAGGTTGAAACTAGTACCTAAATGGACTAGTTAGTGTACATATGTATATATAGAGTGTATCTGAGTATTGCTGGGGTGACTTTGCTAATCTGTACTGCTCATGTTCTATGTCATCTATTATGTTTTCTTGTATATGAAATTTTTTTAAATGTCTATTGATTTTGACGGATTGAGTTGATACCTTTCCCTATGACAATTTTAAAATCATTTCTAAAATTGTCATTTGACTGTATATGAAAAATCGTTCTCGCTCTATTTTTAAATCTTGATCGACCTTACCGGGCTCTCAAAAGCCCACTCTTGTTTGACTTTCCTTCCTCATGTGATATTTAACGGACGGTTATTTGGGTATGGACTAGAACCAAGCGAGCGAGTTGATTTAAGTTATCGTATTGTCCATTAGAATCCCCGCGTGGGTGAATATTTTTATTTAAAATTGTTAAGACTTAGATTTGATATTTCATTTATGACAGTCTACTAAGAGTACGATTTAATTGACAATATAGTTGCTCTGATAATGGTTGTCCATTTTGGTTATAAGGATATTAATTTGTTAGTGTAACTGATCGAGTGAGTGATTAACGTTCTGGATTTTCGGAATACTTGATATTACACACCATTCTAGTCATTGGTGAAGCAGGTGTCACAGTACACCCTAATCTCGATGTTGTAGCAGGGTCCATGGAGTTGTGCATGGACCCAGTGTCAATCAAGATGGAGAAAGATTTGTTACCTGCCTTGCCCCATAGCTTGACTGTAATATTCAGAACTTCGAGAGTCGGTTAAATAACCATCTGAGCTTCGAAAAATAAACGGGCGTTAAATTTGAACAATGCTCGGGCATTAGTAGCGTATGAAAATTTAAAAGAATATTGGGATTTGAATGCAATTATACAAAATTCGGGATTTATTTTGTAATTATGTAAAGTTTTGGGATTTTTTGTAATTTCAAAAAAATATTTAGAAGCTTTTTTTTTAGTTTGACACCTCCTCCTTGGTTAATGACTAATGAGATTTTATATTAAACAAATGTATTGGATAAGATTTAAACAAAAGAAATGGAAAAGAAATTCGGGAAATTAAATCAAGAAACAAAAGAGAGAACAGAACCAGAGAAAGAAAGAAAGAATTAGAGAAGAGAAAACAGGGGGTCTCGGGTATGGGAGAAAGGGAAGAATAGAGAAGAAGAAGGAGAAGAAGGAAGGGAAAAGAAGGAAAGAGAGGAAAGAAAGAGGAAGAAAGAGAAGAAAAAGAAGAAAGGAAACAGGGAGAAGAAGCTCGGCAGAGGAGAAAGGAAGAGAAGAGGAGGAAGAGAAAAAGAAAGAGGAGAAGAATCAAAGCAAAATTAAGAGAATCCTAAGGGTAATTCTCTTCTTCCTTAGGATAATGTTCATTGTGAATTTATTGGGTATATGTATATCTTCAGGGAGAGTGTGTATTGCTGTGAGTATGTGTGTTTTGGGTGTGGGTTATGTGTGTAAGTATGTGTACATAAGGTGCAAAGATGTGTGTTTTGTTGGTGTACTAGTGTATATGTAAGTGCGTATATGTGTTTGTAGGTAAAGGGAAGGGGAGAAGTGTATCACTGGAGTGGAGTTTGTGTGTGTATGTAACTGGGAGAGTGGGCTGCCGAGAGAACAGGGACGATGAACAGTAACAGGGCTGGGTTTAATTCTTGAATTCAGAAGTGTCGCTAAAGATAGTTTCATCCCAGCAGTTTCTTTACGAATTTTTAAAACATATTTAGAAATTTATTTAGACAAAGTCCAAAACATTAACCCCTAATAGTTTTCTGAGAAGTACCCTCTGGAATTTTTTGGGGTCCGCAAAGGGCGCTAAATTGGGGTATCAATAAAAGATAATTATCGAATTATTTGGCATGGCAAACCAAACATTTTTAATCTGAAAATTTTATGGAAACCTTATTATATTGATATGATTCATATTTTAAAATTTCGTGCCATTCTGAGGCCGATAGGTATTTTTTTTCGAAACTGGCCTTTTTAACACTCGATCCGGACGCTGGTTCGGGATTTTCGGGCGAAAATTCTTTAAAATACTTTTTAGGCCAGAAATGATATCAGGATACTTAAAATAACGTTTTAAGATATTTTTGATATTTTTTCGGTGCCGGAAACCCACAGGGGCATTTTGGTAATTTGCCACCCCGAAGGGGTACTTTGATAATTTGACCTAAGAAAAGTATTTTTGCATAGATTCACATATGGGAAGCTTATTTTAGTGATTCTACGTATGGGAAGGCCGTTTGGGTAATTTAAGTCCGAGAGGGGCTTTTTGGTAATTTTACACCTCAGGGGCATTTGGTAATTTTACATACGCGGTGAGACAGGTTCATTTTGGGAACATGTGTGAGTCCGTATTAAGTTATAATATTGTGTCTGTAGACTATGTTCTGATGATTTGATAATCTCGTTTAGGTTAAAGCTAAAGACCTTCCGGTTAGGATAAATTAGCTGCGGACCCAGGTAAGGAATTTTATCTGAACCCTGGGTAAGGACTTTCGTCTGAACTCTAGGTAAGGACTTTCGTCCGAACCCTTATTTTGATAATTCAAAATTACAAGTACTCATTTGATCTATTTATGGCTAATGCCAGATTCTGATTTACGTATTGTTAATATGTTATTGTCCAGAAAATCCCAGTATTGAGCCTGAATTGATTATTTGAAAATCTTATGATGCTCGCATGTATTTCATGCTGAGTAAATCTAATAATTCTTTGTATTCCGTTCTTCCTAATTGTTATGCCTAAATCCGATAACTATTCGAAATCATTTTGCTACTTATTGTGATTTTCTTCTGAAAATTCTGAATAATGACTTATTTTGATATGTTATGGTTATTGAAATCTGATCTGATTCCGGTGAAAATTCTGCTTTCTTCTGGAAATTTTGAATGCTGACTTTATGTCAGTATGATTATTGTTATTGGAATCCGAATTGATTTCGGTGATTGAGCTTAGATTAAAGCGTATTATTATTGTTGATTTTTCCGTGTTGACCTGAGAATCTGTTCTGTTCAGAGGCGGGCGTTATAAGGCTGGTCTGAATCCTGCAGGAAAAGCAGGCTAGTACCTAAGTGGACTAGTAATTATTCTTATACAGCATGCATGTGTACACTTCTGTGCTTTGCCGGAATGGCATCCCAACCACCCAGGATCAACGTTGATTTTTTTATTTTATCTGCTCTGTATATTGTCGTGATTGTTACGAAAAATGTCTAGAAAGTATTATCTGAAATGATTTATGTCTCTGTTGAAATCCTTTGAAAAATCTTCATTGTTCTCTAAAAATGATGTATTATTGGTTGATTTGGAATCCGTCGTGTTTGTTCTGGTTTATTTTGGTATCTATTTCTGATGAGTTTTTATCCTTTTGGAAAGCATTGAGTTTTTGACCATCTGAAGTATTCTGGAAAGTTTCGTCAGTTGGATTCTTCGAAATCGTTTGTAATCATGTTGTTAGTCCTTGTGCGACCTTAGTGAGCTCTCAAAAGCTCACCCTTCATTTGGCTCCCTTTTGCAGGTGACGATAAGATATAGCAGATTTGGGAATGGGTTAGAGTCTGTGTGAGCTTCCGGTGAGCCCGCCACTTCTGTGTAGTGAGACCCTGCGTGGGTCGGTACCGTTACCTTGTTTTATAAGGACTCGAGTTTGTAAAAAACTTAGGTTTTAATCATTTACGTCTAAGTAATTTTGTAAGCTTGTATTTGAAGAATTTGAGATGGTGCTGGATTTGATGTTTTGAAGTATGTGTTGGTGAATAGATCTGACAGGTTTGATGTGATCCGATAGGTTAACGACCTGGAAGTTCGGGGCGACGAAGCTCCGAATTTCAGGGGATGTTACAGTTGGTATTAGAGCAGTTCAGTCTTGTGGCATTAGAAGTATAGGCATATGAATCTGTAGGCATGGAACCCCACATGGTGTAGGTAACATGATTCTGTGGAATGGTATTCTGGTTAACGAGAGCGGGGTGGGATGATGGTAGAATTAAGATGTCTGCCTTTGACTAATCATTGTGTTGTTCTTTATACCCGTGTTGGTATAACCCTGATAACTGTTTATTGTATCCGTACGGTCAGAATTTGAAGCTCTGGCAGTGGTAATAGTATGAAGGGCCTAGTGGTCCCCGATAGATGAAATTCCAAGAGGATTGTATAAGATGGAATAGGGAAATTTCCGGTATTAGAAAGACTTGATTAGATGATATTTTGATTGGAAAATGTATCGTATGGAGGTATTATGATTGTAGAGAGGCAATCCTACCCAATAGAGGAAATAGCAGAACCTTAGAACGGATGGTTATGATTCTGAACACTACGGACTCGATTCCGAAATTTAATGACATAGAATTTGGCAACCAGTAGTCAGGAGTACTGGATCCTGCCCAACCATAACCTTGAGATGAGAGTATCTTGGGTGACCTTAACGGATGAAATGACTAGCTACATGAATCATGCTCCATGCCCTCCTTGATTCCTTCTAGGATATCTCCCTTTGCCTTCGACATAGCGGCCAATTCCGCCTTCCGACTTAAGGCATCCGCTACCAAGTTGGCCTTGCCCGGCTTGTACTCCATCACATAGTCAAACTCGGCCAAAAAGTCTTGCCACCTAGCTTGCTTCGGACTCAACTTCCTTTGAGATTGGAAGTAGCTAGTAGCTATGTTGTCGGTCTTGATCAAGAACCGACTCCCCAACAGGTAGTGCCTCCAAGTGCGTAGGCAATGAACCACCGCGGTCATCTCCTTCTCTTGCACCGTGTACCTCCGCTCGGTTCGTTTAGCTTGCGGCTTTCAAATGCTATCGGATGTCCTTCTTGCATTAACACTCCTCCAATTGCAAAGTCGGATGCATCCATTTGCACCTCGAACACCTTCGTGTGGTCGGGAAGAGCTAGCACCGACTCTTCCGTTACTGCCTCCTTCAATCCTTCAAAGGCAGATTGGCACCTCTTGGACCACTCCCACGTTTTACCCTTCTTGAGTAGGTCCGTTAGCGGGGCTGCTTTGGCTGAGTAGCCCTTGATAAACCGCCGATAATAATTAGCTAGGCCAATAAATGACCGTAGCTCGGAGACCTTTGTGGGCGCCTCCCACTCTTTGATCGCCTTCACCTTTTCTTCACCCATTCGAAGCGTTTCGCCATATGACCAAGGAAATGCACCTCTTCTTTGGCGAACGAGCACTTCTCCTGCTTGACATAGAGCTAGTTCTCTCGCAACACCTTGAACACCATCTTGAGATGTTCCACGTGCTCCTCCAAGGTATCGCTATACACCACAATATCATCGAGATAGACCACCACAAACTGATCAAGGTAAGGATGGAATATCTTGTTCATGAGCGTGCAGAATGTGGCTGGGGCATTGGTCAAGCCGAACGACATGACCAAGAACTCGAACGCTCCATATCTTGTGACACATGTGGTCTTGGGCTCATCTCCTTCGGCAATACGAACTTGATAATACCCCGACCTCAAATCTAATTTTGTGAAGAACTTGGCCCTCCCAAGTTGGTCGAAAAGATCCGCGATCATACTTGTTCTTGACCGTTACCTTGTTGAGAGCCCGATAATCAATACACATCCGTAACGATCCATCTTGCTTCTTTTGGAATAACACTAGCGCTCCATAGGGTGCTTTGGATGGTTGGATATATCCCGCCTCCCTTAGCTCGGTCAACTGTCTCCACAGCTCCTCCAATTCTGGCGATGCCATCCTATAAAGTGCCATTGATGGTGGCTTGGCCCCCGGCTCAAGCTCGATTTGATGATCCACCTCCCTCCTAGGTGGAAGCCGCTTCGGCAACTCGGGCGGCATCACGTTCTTGTTCCCCTCAAGGACTTCATCGATCTCCCTCGGTAGTGGTTCGGTTGAGTCCCCCACATGGTCTTCCATCTTTAAAGCCGCCAAGTAGGTTGCCTCTCCTTTCTTGACTCCCTTCACAATTTGCATCGCCGACAGCTTCATGGAGGCTAAAGTCTTGGCACTAGAAGTCCCCACGGACGTAGGCACCGCACATGACACTCCTTTCTCCGTGATGTGCACCGCATTGCTGTAAGGCGACACTAAGGCATTCACTTGCCATAAGAATTCAAGGCCTATCACAACCTTAAAGTCATCCATAGGGGCCACCGAGAAATCCACTAAGCCCTTCCATGAGCCAAGGCACATCTCCACTTGTCGTGCCGCGCCTTGTAGAGGCTTTGCATTGGTATTGACAGACTTTACCCATCCTCCGCCGCCAACCACTTTTGGCCTCTTCCATTGTGACGAAGTTCTGGGTTGTCCCCGTATCCACCATCACTTGCGCGGGCTTCCCATTCAGCCTAGCCTCCACGTAAAGCAACCCCTTGCCCGTAGAAGCTTGTCCCTCACCCGTCGGGACCTTCACCACGGCTTTGGCATGTAAAGCAGTGAGGATTTAGAGCGAGCCCATGTGCACAGCTCCATTGTCGGGCTCCTCGTTCTCCCCAACCAAGGCATTTAGCTTGCCTTATCGTGGGCAATCTTTCGCCCAATGCAGCCCTCCGCAGAAGAAACATCCGTCCTTGGGCTTACTCTTGGCTCGCCTCTCCTCTAGCTTGTCATGGCCTTCGGACTTGCTCGTGCCGGCTTGGTTATTCCCCTTGTTCCACGCCTTGGGTTTGTCTCCCCCACCTTTGGCGTGATTACCCTTCGAAGCCACTTGTGCATTCTTCCCTTTTGAAGAGTCGCCCACCCTTGCATACTACATTAACAACTCCGCCACCGCTATGGCCTCGTCAATGTCCTTCACGCCTCGACGTTGAAGTTCTTGCTTAGCCCAATTTTGGAGGCTGTCAACGAAGTTGAAGAGGAGGTCTTCTTCCGTCATGTTGGGAATGTGGAGCATGAGAGTAGTGAACTCCTTCACATAATCATGGATGCTACTCTTGTGCTTCAACTCCCTCAATTTCTTCCTTGCTTCGTAGGTAACATTCTCAGGGTAGAACTGCCTCTTGATCTCCTTCTTGAACACGTCCCAAGTGTCTATGGTGCATAGACCCTTCTCGATATCATTGTGTTTTCTACGCCACCATAGAGTAGCCGTGTCGGTGAGATAGAGGGTGGCAGTCCTTACCTTAGCCTTTTCATCCGTGATGCTAGCACCTTCGAAGTAGCGCTCCATATGCCATATGAAGTTGTCTAGCTCCTTCGCATCACGCTTGCCACCAAATTCCTTCGGCTTTGGCACGTCCACCCTTGGACTAGAAGTGACGATGGCTCCACCCGCAATGGCCTTCTTGCACATGGACGTTTCTTGCCTCGTCTCCTCCACGCCAACTTTAACCACGTCGAGTTGTTCTTGAAGATTCGCGAACAACTCCATGAATCGAGTGCGCAGCTCGTCTTGGCCCATCACGGCCTTCTTGAGCGACTCGAGCTCTTCCAACACATGATCCTCCAAGGTTTGGAGGTTTTGCTCGACGAAGCCCAAGCGGTCTTTCGCATCGCCCATGGCTTCCTCCAAGACACAAGTGCGGCCGTCCAAAGAAGCGATCGTATCTCTTGACTTGCTTTGGCCACGGCCCTTCTTCCCACCGGCTGGTGGTAGTGGATCCCGCCCACGTTCCACCACGACATTCTCCTTGGCAACTTCGGATGCTCCCACATTAGTATCCTTGCCTGCCATTGTTGCTCCTTGCTTGGCACGACTCGTCGAAACCAAGCTCTGATACCACCTGTCACGGATCGAAACTTCTCTAAGTCGAAACCGTGCGGCACTTAGCGGACAAGCCCTTTGCTTATGATAAGTCAGCCTTCCACTCGAGCTGGGCGATGCTAAAAGCGAACACACCAAGAAGAACACAAGAGAGAGAGTTTGAGAGAATGTATGCTTGTATTGCTTGTGTACAAGAATACTTGTGTGCTTTGGCCAAGTGAGGCCTCAGCTATTTATACTAGTCCACCTCTCGACGGACGGTGGAGATACATTCGATCCTACGGATCCTATTCTGGTTCTAGAATTCTCTAGCTGTTTACAAGCTTCTCTACCCTTCTAGAATTCTCTCTACATCTATCTCTTATGTACAAGAAGAGTATAGAATATTCTAGAGACTTTGCCCAGTCGTCGCCTCGTAAGCGTCCTTGTAAGCATCCTCGTAAGCGTCCATTAGGCGCCTGCGTGGCGTTTCTTCTAAAGTTAACTTCCATAATAAAATTTGCGGGACAATGTGCTACAAACAAAGCTTTCTTTTGAGGAAACAGAGAGAGAAATAAGGAGGCCAAAAGGGTCAAGCACAGGGAAGTGGTTGCGGTCGTGGCCAGGGGAAAGGAGAAGGAGAAAGAGGCAATTATTGTTCTTATAACAAAGAAGGAAAAGGCCAAAACTCAAAGCAAGTAAGAGCTCGTGGAAGAAGAAATTATTCTAAAAGGAGGTTTTGACAAATCACAAGTTCAAGGTTACACTTGTTGCAATTATGGTCATTAAGCTTCGGAATATGGATAATATGCTAATGATGTTGAAGAGGAAGCCAATTATGTTAAAATTAGAGATAATGACAGAAATGAAGAAATTGAGTCATAATACAAGTTTAAAGGAGGTGTTGAAAAATAAACTTGTTTATGTTTATCTACTTTGGGGTGCTGACCGGTGATATGATAAAGGGTCATTGATTTGGTGTGCTAGTGATGTGTCGTAGTATATGTAACAAGTGCTATGTGCTAGAAGATGTAGTAGCTAATTGTTGTTGAAGTAGCGGGTTAGTGGTAGCTTGATTAATATTACATGTTTAGGAGTTACTTCAAAGTTCTATAAAAAGTTATGTATCTCTAGTCATTTTATAAGGTGCGAGAATAAGACGCAGAGAGGTGAAGTTGTAAGTAAACGAAGTTAAATGAAAATATTTTTCTCAATATCTTCTTTATTGCTTATGAGTGTGTGAGTTTGAGTAACCCTCTGCTCCGAGAGTTTAGCCTTCCATCATTCCTACAAGAAATTTTGGCACAGATTTGTATGCTCGCAGGGGTTGGTGCTTGTCCTTGAAAGTCTATCCCTCCATACTCCCTAGAAAATGTTGTTGATTAAATTATTATTTCTTCTCTCTGTTTGCCGATTGATGAACTAGGAACCAAGAATGCTAGGCTATTTTCCTGAGGTTTTACACAGCAAACTCCAGATATGCTTGGTCAACTACATGCAATATACAAGTGATTAACAGGTACTGGTTGTATTTGGCAATCAAGTTGGCACGTAGGTGATACCGGACGTTTCCTCGTGGTTAAGTTATCTTCTATCGTTAGGCCATGATCATCATTTTCCATAGGAAGAGTTTTATGTCATCCGTTAGTTTAGCATATATCACATTTTCACAGAGGCCTGGGAGATGGTTGACGAGACTACAAAGCTGTTGCAATTACTAGAAAAGCTGACAATTTTTGGGTCGCTCGTCTGGATGGGACTTCAGAGTTTTGATCAACATGCAATGCTCTCAACTTCGAAACTATAATATTGAGGATGTGAAAGGTTTTGATCTATTATGTGGAATTTGTTTGCATGTATGGAAGCAGTGGCGGAACCACGCTTGTACGAGGGGGTGCTGTAGCCTCGCCCCCCCCCCCCCCTCAGATTTAAAACAAAAAAAAATTCATTTGCAACTTTCCCTTTCTCTCTCTCTCTCTCTCTCTCTCTCTCTCTACTCCTCTCTCGGCCGACGACTGCTCACTTTGTCACCAGACACCGGCTCATCGCAGTACGCCGGCACGGCGGCACCTCTCCAGCTCAGCAGATCTCCGGCCATCGGCTCGGCAGCGGTCAAGTGAAGGTCATCGCCCATCGGGCCACCGGTCATCGGCTCGGCAGCGGGCAGCCTCATCGGTCGACGGCCATCGCCGTAAGTCCGTAACTCCGTATCGCAGGCGCAGCAGTCGTCGGCTCATGCCATGAAGGTCTCAGTCTCACGCTGTGACGCCAGTTGTCGGCATCTCGTCGGCTCCTCCTCTCTCGGCTTTATCAGCCACCGCGGCTCGCCGCACGGCCCGCATCGGCCGCACGCCGGCGCCCACTGACCCACGGCCACCGGTCGTCGGCTGGGCTCATCAGTTGGTCGCCGTCCCCACCCCAACTCCGGCCAGTCCCTACCCAACTCCGGCGACTCCGGCCAGATCAGATCTGGTAGATCTAGCTTAGATCTACCGTCTACGAGCCGGCGGACGAACCGAGGAAGTTCTGCCACTGCCATTCGGCGGTCACGGCGCTTGAAATACTTTGAGTTTCAGTCACCGACGACATTGCGACAACGACGCCATTCTGATTTTTGAGGACTGAGGTCAGTGAGCATTTTGAACAATTTTTTTTGCTATTGAGAATTGATTATTTGATTAATAATTTTAGGTTGTTAGTTGTGTATTTGATAATTTAGATTATTAATTGATGCTTTATGGATGTTAATCGTGCATTGAGCACTTAGATTTGAGATTGTTGATGGAGGATGGGATCCAATTGAATTTTTATCCCATTTGATATTGATGAAACTTAATAAGACTTTTTAGATACTTTTTAGTATGTTTTATGTATTATCGAAAAGTGCACTTTGTTTTTGTGTCCTAGTTTACTTATAAAAATACTTATAAAAATATTTATCTCCTTCGATATATTTTTAGCCCTCCTTAGGATGAAATCCTGGTTCCGCCACTGTATGGAAGGCTAGGATCAATGCAGTCTTCGAACAACAAAAGCTTGTGCTATCAGGCCTTCTGTTCGTCAAGAGTACCACGCCGCCTCATGTAACATAATGAAGTTACGTGATATTGAGAAATACATGATAGTGAGCGGGTGACTTTGGAGAAACTATAACTAATGAGGGGTCGTTACATAGAATGGAAAATTAAGAAAAGAGGGGTTTTGGGAATAAATGTTTGTGAAAGGTGGGATTCTTTCTAAAACTTAAGAAAAAGTGGGGTGACTTTTTAAAATTTCTGAACAAGGGGTACACTTAAGAAAAAATGGGTTTTTTGAAATCAATTAATTTGGTCTTCCTAGATTACCCTTCCCGCCAAAATTGTTGACCCTTGTTTTGGTACAAGTCATTTTCTGCAAAAATACAAGTACGTTTATGCAAAAACACTTGTTAGTTTGTGCAGATATTCAAGTTTTTTTTTTCTCTTCCAAATAATGCAGATATTCAAGTCTTTTTTTTCCTCTTCCAACTAATGCAAGAATACAAAATCTGACGTGCACTTTTGCATAAAAAGACTTGGGTTTTTGCAGAAAGTGACTAATTTCACTCATACCGTGCTTCTACGTCGTTCTTCTATGATTGATCGGTAAACACACTCCGAAGTTGATCATTTTCTCTTCAGCACCTATGTGTATATTTGGGCCGATAAAATGCGGCCTAATTGAGAGGTGACAGCATCGATGATAGAATCATAGGAGGCGCAACTAATATTGTTTCTTCCTTCGCGTATCAGTCCAGCGGAGGTTACGTAGCTGTGTGGCCTACAAAAGATCATCCCACGTTTAGACTTTTTGAGTTGGAGCACTGCTTGGTTGATCCTCAGAGTTGGGAATCACGCGTGCGGATCATTCAAGTTCTCCGTGTTGAAAACTCCAAGTTGGTGTTACAGAACACCAAAGTCTTCGTTGAGCAGTGGTATGGGCCCTTCAGTAATGGGGAACAACTTAGTGGATGTGCTATCTGTGATTCTACATTTGCTGCCACCGATGCCTTGAAAAGTTCATAAATTACAGGTGTTTGGCAAGGCCTAAATGCTGTTGCCCGCTTCCAAAATTCTCAAAATGTGAGTTCTACAAGATTTCCCTTTCTCCCTACTACTTCTTTTTTGAGGTAATAAACTTTATGTTAACAAATTAGAATACTTTTTTGAATTGCTATACCAATAATTCTTATCTGTTTCACTCGATTTTTTTTAGTACTAGCTGCAACAATGAGTTAGATCTTGTTCACGGGGTAACTGAAGAGGTGTTTTAGCAATGCATGCGTGGATAGCTTATTTCTTGTATGTATTGAATCCTCTTAAGATGTCGAGGGAGAAGGGCAGCCTCATTTGCAGTGCTTTTCATTACAAAACGGCTAAATCACATTCCTTTTCTTCAATCCCAACCCCCTTAGCAAGGAAAATTGTAGTTTCCGCAAGGTCCTCTTTTTTTAGAAGTGAGCAAAAGCAGCGCTTGTACCCCCCTTAATTTCTGCATAAAAAGACTGGGGTGTCAGTAGAATTCGACATGCACTTTTGCATAAAAGGACTTGGGTTTCTGCACACAATGACTTGTGTGTTGTTAGAACCAAACTGCTTACTTTTTTGCAGAGTAACTGAATATTAATACGAAGGGACAAATACAAAACTTTTGAAAACAAACTTGATACCACATTTTTGCACGTAGGTTTATGTCTAATGATCTCGTTTCCTGTGAATTGTGTGCGTGTGTCATCAATTGGGTGTGTAGTCGATAGCGCCGTGTGAATTTTGGAGGCTATCACTGTGTTTCCACTTGCTTGGTCATCAACGACGCCCACTCTCACCCTCCATTAATAACCACCGCCCTTTTTAACCTCCGCAAATCCCCTCACATAATCCTCAATTTTATCCAACAAATCAATCCCAATCACCAATATCTTTATTTCAATTATGCTAGTAATGTTAGTCACCACTTTCGATGGTTATTATACAACTATGTCATAAATTCAAAGGATATAACTGGTAGGTACATAGAAACGAGTTTGGATCAGTTCCAACCTATCTTTTTTTTTTTAATTAGACGTTGATATTTAAAACTTGATATTCAGTTTTTCATTGTTCTAAAAGCAGAGAAGAAATAATCCTATTTTGACGAATACCACTGGCACACTTGCATGAAGAAACGGGGGCTAAAGCATTTGCATGTAAGTTGTTGTTCATGAAGGAGATTAGCATGTTTGGAATTTTTGGTATTGAAAATTATAACAGGTTCGTAGGTAGGTGGGTGGGTGGGTGGGTGGGTGGGTGGGGGTGGGGTGAGGCGTGGGAAGGGGAAAGGAAAGGGGGTGGGGGCATGTAGTTTGGAGGGAAAGCTGATTTGGAGGAGAAGATGGGGAGGGGTAGTTTGGGTAGTCAAAAACTTAAGTTTAAAAAAAAACTCCTTTTTATTAAGCTCCCCCACTATTCAGAAATTTTCAAAAGAAAACTCACTTTTTCTCAAGTTTTGAAATATATCCCACCTTCTACAAAAACTTAACTCCAAAATCCACCTTTTCCTAATTTTCCCCACATAGAATACAACACCAAAATCTTACTGTTGTTAAATAGAAGGGAAAATTAGGAAAAAGTGGGTTTTTGGGTAAAATATTTGGGGATGGTGGGTTTGTTTTGAAAACTTGTGAAAAAGTGGGGTATATTTTGAAAATCTCTGAAAAATGGGGTTAATTGGAAAACAATGGGTTTTTTGAAATCATATCTTTTCCCATCCCCAAAATACCCCTCCCCCTGTTTGTCCCACATCAGACTAAATTGGTTGATATTCTCGGCATGTAGTTTTCTTCTCTTTCCAGCAAGAGCAAGACTCTTTGGGTCCCTCTCTCTCTCCATTTCCATCTGCCGATGACTCCTCAACGCCGTCCACTTTCCGGCGACAACACGGCGACGGCGCGTCCACCTTCCGGCGACGCGATCTACATCCCTCTCTCCAAACCAAGTGTCTCTATTTGTCTCTCTCTCTTTCCCCGATTCCATCTGCCGGCGGCGACGACACCTCCACCTTCCGACAACGACAATCCATGGGTTTCAAAATCGATCTATAGTCGTCGACGACGACACCCTTTCTCTCCATGGGTGCTGAAATCGATCCATTGGAAACATCGACTCCCTCTCTCTCCTCCAAACCGAACCTTCCGTCGACGACATAGCTGGACAACACCTTACGGCTGCATCACCTCCACCTTGATCACGCAAGTTTGGATTGTGCTGTCTATTTGTGGATTGCTTGGGTAATCTATATTGTATTACATATTACTGGAATTTTCTGCTTTGTGTTGTCTGTGAAACTTCTATATTTGGTTCTTATGAATGACCATTAAGAGTAGTGCAATTCATTTATTGTTTTCTACCATGAGAATCCCTTGTTAGGTGAATAATCCATCTTTGTTGAGTTAATTATCTTATGCTCTGCACATTGATTCATGGAGACTCAAAATTTAAGTCATATATTGTAATTAACCTACTAAGAGCCATCCATAGCAAAATGTTGCCCTCCATTGTAGTGAGGCTAGCTGACTTCATTCCCATCAAGATGATGCCAACTTTTGAGGATTGATTTTTCTTCTCCCTAATAGGTTGGGTTTTAAGGGGGATAGGGGTGATAGGTAGAGGCTTGTGTGTGAGTGTCAAGTTAGGGGGTTCAGTTCAATGTTTGAGATGGGTTATTGAGGAATGACTGTGGGTATTTATATGTGGATACTTACTGAACTTTTGATGACAAGTCTTTGTGGAAAATGCATTGCAGTGGTCACAGCATTTCCAACTAAAAATGATTTGCTTGCCAAAATCAGTAGTATTAGGTTGATTGAGAGTACTTTGAGTGACTTTATTTTATGTTTTTTAAATTGTACAGTTTTTTTACAAAATCATGCAGTTGGTGTACTTTGGCACTACAATTGGTTCGGTAAGAAACAAATGGGAACGCATGCAATGATAACTACACTTATGTTGAACAAATGGTCCTTTTTTCTTCCCCTTGCTGAGTTGCTGTTGTAGGAATAATCAGCAACTATGATTTATTTGTGCATGTTTTTCATACTTGTGCTTGATTGGTAAGGTGAGTTGGTAATTAGGTGCTTCTTGCTAAGTTTTATTGCTTTCTTAAAAAGTTTAATGCTCATAGCTAGTCTTTCTTTCTGTTTTTGTAAAAACAAAACAGATTGTATAATCTAATGGAATTGAAATCTGCTACTTGATGTAGCACACATATTCTTTTGCGTTTGTTTTAAATTTAACCTGGGATTTCATATCATCGATAGACTTCGTGTAGAAAACTTCATCCTGATTAATCTTGTTTGTTTTGCTTTGCTTTAGTTCCAAACAACTGCACCAAGAAGCTGTACTAGCTCCTGGCGAGAATCTTATAGCAACTGGTACGATGTTCTTTTGCAGTTGTTTTTATTTCGTAAACATTTTGCACGTAATAATACATGAGTTATGCTTGTATTAAGATGCTCATATGCTTCTCTTCAATTGTAAGCTTGAATGTGCAAAAATGCGTTTGTGATAACAATGATAATAAGCGCAACTTTGTATAATTGTTGGCTGATAATTGAACTAGTACAATTATGGTTCTTTGAACTGAATTCATAGCTGATAAGTGGGCACTACAACAAAACTGGCATGTAAGGACGCCTATTAAGGGACGCTTTATCGAAAGCGTCTTAAAAAGTAGAATATGGGACGCTAACTAACAAGCGTCCCTTTTTCTGGAGAGTTGTAAGGGCGCTGTACTCAAAACGATGGCGTTTGGATTTAGGCGGGATCCTAAATTTTCAGCAGAGTGCATGAAAACACCGCCAATTGGGTTTCTCAAAACGACTGCATTTCACTCTTAGTGAGCTTTTCCACTTCCATTTCCATTTCAGTCTCTCTCTCCACTCGTCTTCCATCCATTAACAACATCCATGGCCAAGATGATGAATCCCAGGAAATTGAAGACCTAAAGGTAACTTGCTCCTCCTTTTCTCTATCATACCTTATGTTATTTGATTTATTGTGCATTTGGAGGGAAATCGAATAGGAAAAATCTGAAGGGAATAGGAATCGTTTGCAATTAGGGCTTCCAGTTCTTATTGCAGTTATATTGGGGAGGCGTTTGCAACGAGGGCTCGCAGTTCTCAGACCATTTTTTAACTGCCCCGCTGAACCTTCCCTTCTAAGGGCGACGAACATGGCTCAAGAGTTGTGCCTATACAAAGCCCAGTCAAGTTAGCCTTCCATCCGGATTCTGCTTAATCAATTATTTATATTTTTACTACTTTTAGAAGCACATAACTCTAATTTCTTTTACTTCAACCAGCACCGGACCTTTCTCTATGCAATCTGCAAACACTTTAAACAGAGAAACGGCTTCTGGACTTGTGGTTCCGAGGAGTGGCACTTACGATCATTTGGAACGAAATTTAGGAATTGGAAGGCCAAGGTAAAGAAGGATTCGACATTGTCATATGATGATCAAATTAAGAGAAAACCAGCTCGAGTCAAGCTAGTTCAGTGGAAGAATCTTGCTGCACATTGGGGTACTCAAAAGGCCATGGTACGTACCTTTAATGTTCAGTTCCTTTGTAATCACTTCTTATGAATATGGGGAATGCTACATGTTTGACATGCAATTTGGCATGAACCTGAGTAGTATTTCTAGACTGCAGGTTGAATGTAAAAAGTTTGAATGTGACCTCTTAGTTTTCTCTTTGTCTGAATAATTGCTTCAAATGTCACGATGACTCTTTTAAATGCTCAAGTCCGAGACACGAAATATGGGGGGTATGAGTATTGGCTACATGCATGACATGTCTGATCTTAGATGAACCCAAGAAACATTTCCGGTGGTTCGGTTTTTTTACTTGGGTACATAAACATGTTTTTCTTGATCACTTTTATAGACTCAAGAATCTAATCATATTGAAACTGTGAAACACTTGTTCACTTGAGGCTTTTGGAAGCTGTACCAAAACTTGTCAACAGGAACGTAATACCATTAACATGTTTACTCTGTCATTGACATTGATGCAACTAATTGTGAACCTTAAACTAAGTTATTTTAAGCCATCATACCAGTATTTAGTGTTAGTTTTCTGCCAAGAAACCTCCATGGACATGGTGTTTTGCAAACTAAAAAGGTTTAGCTCTATCATCATTTTTTGTGTTTCGAAGAGTTGGTTTTTTCATACATATCTTATGACCAATTGAGATGCTTGTGCTGTTGCTATTGTGGAGCAGTGCATTTATGTATTGTGGACTCGAGCGCTTCTAAAGTTGCCAACGTATAATTGATGAAATTTGTTATTAGAAAGTGCAAAAGTAAACTTCTAATACATATACACAATCAAATAATGAGTACATGTTTGTATTTCCAGGTGGAACTAGAGAGCGTTGATGGCAGGTGATCGGTGACTTAAACGGTGACAAGATAACTATATTTTGCTTTAGGATGGACATTGGATAGTTTGTTAGTCACAAGGCCTTTTGTGATTGTTACTATTCTAGGTACTTAGAACTAGTGGTTACCTCTACTTTTGGAGTTAATGTAATTCTTCACTTGAGACATTTGGATGATATGAAGACTTTGAATGTTATCCTCAATTGAGTTGGTTTTTAACTTCTTATGCACGCAATGTGTATGAACTAAATTGGGTTATGTTGGTCATGTTTTGATGTGGTGCATATTGGAATCGGTGACGTAGGTATTAAGGTATATAAATATTTCTAATTTGGTAAAATAAAAATAGGAACATGTTACGACGCTAACAAGCGTCCCAAGAGGTATTGGAACGCTCTTTAGCGTCGTTATAGGGCATATTGGAGTCTTATGATTGAGCACTTTATATGACGCTAAGAAGCGTCTCAAAAGAGTTGTACCACTTTAATTATTAACTCCACCTTTTTAGTATTCCCCACATCTGAAGGTGATGGTACCCTTCTCCTAATTATTAATACTCCTATTGAGGTCGTGATCTCTGACCACGCCGTCAATAGAAGTCAAAGCCAAAGTCGAGTTAGTTCATTCAATCTCGATGATTATTTTCCAATAGAGATTGTTGATGGTTGCAAGCGTTTTCTACTAAGCAAATCTGATTTTTTTTTGGCGAATAGAGTAATTTGCCGTTCTTAAACACGTTCGCAAGGCAAATCGTGTATCCTGTAAATAAGGCGTATTCTTTTGCGTCGGCCTATTAGTACCGTATTGCTAGCACAATTTGAGGAGGCATGTACAGAACTTCCAACGACCGGTAACATTACGGATTATATGGTTGGTCATGTCTTAAATGGACATGCACTGCACGGTGTTTATATGTCGGCGCCATTGCGGTGGCAAAGGTTGTATGACGTAAAAATATTCGCCGTCTACAGAGATAAGAGGAGAACATGTTGTTTGTACTCGTGTAAATGGTATAATGCGTATACACGCTTGGTAATTGGTCATGTTGTACTAATCACGTGCGTTGACCACTGATCATTGTGTTACACATAACATTCATCATAACATAAAATTTGTCTACACCATCTCGAATTTTAAAAGTAAATTTTATATAAGCAGCTTAAGATCACTCCACGCTCATCGGATTGCGCATCCGCACAATCCGACGAGCACATTTTTAGAAACCGACTGGTGGTCTCGCAGAAACCGACTGGTGTTCTCGCAGAAACCGAATGGTGTTTTCGCAGAAACCGACTGGTGCCACCACGATCCGTTCGCGTCTACACTTCCGCTTCCTTAGAAAATTCACGCTAAACACATCAACCCCCCCGCATCGGACTCCTCATGGCCGAAACAACCACGATGAAATGGGGCGATAAGATGCGCCCTAGCAGAGAGGTTACGTAATTTCATAAAACCGAGTTCGCATACTAGCGGGGGACACTGACAACCCTCAGTGAACACGAGAGGTGCAAGGGCAATGTGTTTGCGTGGGGCCCGCAAGGGCATCCCACATATGTAGTGGTCCCGCCGAGATCGTTTTTCTTGCGGGGCCCGGGCACCATATGCTAAGTTTTGCATAAATTGACTTGCGCATCCACACAATCCGACGAGCTCATTTGCAGAAACTGACAGATGGTTTTGTAGAAACCGACTGGTGTTTTTGCAGAAATCGACTGGTGTTTTCGCAGAAACCGACTGGTGCCACCACGATCCGTTTGCGTCTACACTTCCGCTTCCTTAGAAAATTCATGCTAAACACATCAACCACCCCGCATCGCACTCCTCATGGCCGAAACAACCACGATAAAACGGGGCGATAAGCTGCGCCCTAGCTGAGAGGTTACGTAATTTCATAAAACCGAGTTCGCATACTAGCGGGGGACACTGACAAGCCTCAGTGAACACGAGAGGTGCAAGGGCAATGTGTTTGCGTGGGGCCCGCAAGGGCATCCCACATATGTAGTGGTCCCGCCGAGATCGTTTTTCTTGCGGGGCCCGGGCACCATATGCTAAGTTTTGCATAAATTGACTTGCGCATCCGCACAATCCGACGAGCACACTTGCAGAAACCGACTGGTGTTTTTACAGAAACCGACTGGTGTTTTCGCAGAAACCGACTGGTGCCACCATGATCCATTTGCGCCTACACTTCCGCTTCCTTGTTGTTCATGGGACCCCAATATTCGCACGTAATGACTTGGGCAGTGGCACGTTTCGACAGGCACCTTTGTGTAAAGTACTTGCGTTTATGCAGAAACCGACTTGTGTCGCCGAGAGCAAAGTGCTCGGTTTTCTGCATAAAACTATATGTGTGTCACCTAAACCGTGTACAACCTTGATTAAATGCATGCGCAAATGACCTATCCATCCCGCAAGGTGCTCCACTTGTGCATGGTGCGATCTGCCTAGAAGCTTGGAATCGGTGGCGTCACTTTTTGTGACTTACCCATGGTTTCTTGGCTACCACATGAACCTCACAATCTATGTGGTATTGTGCCCCACCATGTGCTTACGAAAAGTAAACTTGGGGTGTTCAGACATAAGCTCTTCATACATCGAGTCAAAAAATTCGGTATTGCATTGCACATAAACGACTTGGGCATTGGCACAAACCGACAAGCATTGTCGCGCATAAGTACCTGCTTGTCTGCACAAAATGACTTGTGTCACCTAAAACGTGTACGACCTTTTTGCGCAAGTGCAAATGACCTGACTATCCCGTAAGGTGCTCCACTTGTGCACAATGTGCTCTGTCTGGAAGCTTTTATTTGTTCGCGGACCGAGCAGAGCGCGTCACTTTTTAGGACTTACCCATTCCTTCCTCGCATGGACGGATCTCACAATCTATGTGGTATTGTGGCCTGCCATGTGCATACGAAAAGTAAACATAATTTTTTATAGGGGAAGAGCTTATGTCCCGGTACCCCAAAGGTAGGTTTCAATCACAAATGGTTAGCCACAATACCACATCGATTGCGAGATCCGTTCACACCAAGAAGGAATGGATAAAACCCAATAATTGACGCACTCTGCCCATTTCGCGAATGAATACAAGCTTCCAGACATATCACACCGTGCACAGGTGGAGCACCTTGCGCCATACGTGTAAGTAGTTTGTTTTGCCTTAGGGGTTTATAATCGATTAGTAGTTTTCGAATGTTCTACCACTGTTCTAGACCAAATTTGTAAAAGATAGCTACCCGCCTCGACAAAATCAGTATGTTTTGTGTTTGTGTTGTCTTAATTCCTAATATTTGCTTTGACCTCGTCAACGGGCTCCAGTTATCTATGTTTCCAGTCGAACAAGGCGGACGAAAGCCACTATAATATTAGATACACAACGGGAGCCGGATCATCGTTCATCAAAACATGGGAGTTTTATCAATGCCAAATTAAATGGTTAATCATCTGGGCGCAGATAACTTGACTTTATACCAATCAATTGAGTGTCGCTTGATCCTACTACTTATAAGAGTGAAAATTTTGAAGAGAACAATAATATGACGACACGTTAACTATTAGTAAATACGGTATTACTAAAACAATAATGATGCGATGAATATGGCGCATGCAAATAACGTTGTTCCAGTAACTGGCTTACAAGCATAGGAATGTTTACTGTCAACCCGTTAAATATAATTTTAACGGGTTCTTAAAAACTCCAAACGTGGTAACATAGACGAATAGTAACACAGATTGACAAGCTACATAAGTTGGAAAATGGGGAGCACAGTATAGAGCTAGATGCAAGCTACATAAAGTTTTGAATGGATGAGAAGCTACATAGGTGCTATAACAGACCCTAGTAATGACGATAATCCCATGTGTAGTCACAAGAGTAGTACATGAGCAAATGCTTGAAAATAACAGACAAATGCAGTGGTGCAGTTCGCTTAGTACAATCGTCGTATCCAATCGAACGACGAAAGAGTATTTGGCGACTTCAACGTGCTTTCAAGTCAAGTCTCAATGTCACTTGAAAGCTATATTTTCAAATGAAAATGGCTCATGATAGGACCGATGTAGCATTTCCTATTTTGAAACTCTTGCATGCCTAAACTATGGATAAATATTTTGTTGTTAACGGTTATGATGTTATTGCATGCCTAAATATGAGAAATGCATTGTTCTTGGACAGTTCCTATTCTTCAAGTATTCCATCACATGTTGTACATAATCTTGAACAGTACACAGATAAATGTATGGCAACTAGTCAGAGAGAACTTGAAGCAAATATTGTTCAGTATTCCTTTCACCCCAAATGGGATAAGCAGTAAGTAGTAGTTTAGAATAAACTTCATGGACAGTACCATTTCAAAAATATCAACTAATAATTTCAAGTAAAAATGAACTTGACAAAGCTTACGGAATAGCTAAAAGCTTCAATCAAACCTGATGTCCTGATGTATTATTAAAAATCCTAACTCTTTGTACATCATCATCCACAACTAATAATCAAAACTATACAGCCAAGTACACAAAAATTCAACTTCCTTGAGACATTATTCCCTCATTAATCCCTAAAGCAGTGCATAATCTTCGATAAATGCTGTTGTTAGGCCAGGGTGTCCCAACTTCTCACACGCCATCTGTGTTTAGGCTAACTAGCTGAAAAAAGCTGTCCAATCCTTACTTTATGCTAAAAACATTCTTGTATCTCTCCAACCAAAACTGCAAGCAAATCAGCTTTAAACAAGCCTTGAAGATACCACCAAGCTCATTCCCATCCTATGTTTATAAGTAAAGTCAAAGGATAACAAAGGTAACATATTCTCACGTGTTAGACATTGTTGATAGTGCTGAAAATTTATAACATGATACATCACTTTACAAATTGCCATAACATGAGCAGTAGTGCGATATACTGTAAATTGATCAGGACGGGGCCTTTCTGATGCAAGAAAGTGCAACCACATCGATGCAACTGTTGCATACTCCTACTGTAACACGAAGCACATCCAAAAAGTAAAGGCATATGCCATCACTATATGTGTCCAAAACCTGCCATCAGAAAGAACATTATGCATTGCAAGCAGGTACTTTAGTGATCACTTGATCCTAAATAATAATACCTTGTGAAAAAGATAGTCCTTAATTGCTGTGGCTAGTTCAATACAGTACCACATTGATGCTGCCAATATTTCTACTCATCAATCAGCCAATTAACTATTAGTCTTATGGTATGAACTGCCGTACTCTGAAGGATGTAGTATCCCACCTAAAAATGCTAATATTGCAATTTCTTATTTCTATAATTGGTTGCCGCACTCTAATTTCGATACTTTTTCCTTACATTAAACTATTCAAGTGTCGATAGCATCACCCTTAAGTAGATGTATATCGCCAAAACAACTATGACGGGCACTTTAATTTCAACAAGCACGTGCCAAGAACATTATAGGAACAAATGTACAAATGTCAAAATAATCGAATTACTCACAATGGCAACACTAAGTGGATTAAAGGCTAGTTACACTACCGATGTAGATGACAGAAAATGAGGTAGAACGCTATGAAGATCGATAGCAAAACAAGGTTGCTGACCTGTGTGATTTGGGTGGAATGTTAAAAATCGAAAGCTTATCAATGGTGTTGTAAGTCTGTTCACCGTTGTCCAGTTAACTAGAACCAGGATGGCAAATGCCAAGAACATTATAGGAACGAAAATTTTGAGTCTCCATAAATCAATGTGCAGAGCAGAAGATAATTAACTCAACAAAGATGGATTATTCACCTAACAAGGGATTCTCATGGTAGAAAACAATAAATAAATTGCACTAATCTTAATGGTCATTCATAAGAACCAAATATAGAAGCTTCACAGACAACACAAAGCAAACTTTCTTCCTCTCCATGTCACTTAAAGCAGGATGAGCCTGTTATAGAGAACGCAAGATTAATCAGAAAAGGATTTTTCTGAATGATGTTACTCTAGAGTGGCATATAAGTGTCTCATTCATTCAACTATGTTTTGAGGAGAATAGCAATAAAACATGGATATTTAGCATTTTGTTGAAGTAATTGATATTCAAAACAGTATGCGGTTAAAAAATCAATGGCAAGATGCCTTAAGATTATTACATTGAATGATCAAGTTACATGATCAGATCTAAGGAACTACTTAAATTACCAATTAAGTCATTTTCAGAAGCAAGAATATGTTATCTCTTAGACAAAGAATAGTGGTCTGAACTGTACAAGTCAGGCAGGAAGGGCAGACGGAGTATGAAATCACGATTTTCTATATTAATCAAACTGGTGGTTCAGATAAGCATACCATACGAACAACACCAAACATGACTGTTTCTCTACGCGTTTAAAATCAGATATTCAGAACCAAAATAGAGATGCACGATAAGAGGACTCACCTTCAGAAAAATATCGATGGCTCTGTACATTCCATCCTCTGTTACCCTTGATTGTTCTGGAATAAGTTCAGCCAGATTAATGAACTTCAAAACAGATAGGTTACAATATAGCTTACCCAAGCAATCCACAAATAGACAGCACAATCCAAACTTGCGTGATCAAGGTGGAGGTGATGCAGCCGTAAGGTGCTGTCCAGCTATGTCGTCGCCGGAAGGTTTGGTTTGGAGGAGAGAGAGGGAGTCGACGCTGCCAATGGATCGATTTCAGCACCCATGAAGAGAAAGGGTGTCGTCATCGACGACTATAGATCGATTTTGAAACCCATGGATTGTCGTTGTCGGAAGGTGGAGGTGTCGTCGCCGCCGGCAGATGGAACCGGGGAAAGAGATATATATATATATATATATATATAGACACTTGGTTTGGAGAGAGGGATGTAGATCGCGTCGCCGGAAGGTGGATGCGGCGTCGCCGTGTCGTCGCCAGAAAGTGGACGGCGTTGAGGAGTCGTTGGCAGATGGAAATGGAGAGAGAGGGAGCCAGAGAGTTTGGCTGGAAAGAGAAGAAAGTAAATGCTGAGAATATCAATCCAAAAGTCTGATGTGGGACGAACAGGGGGAGGGGTATTTTGGGGATGGGAAAATATATGGATTCAAAAAACCCATTTTTTTCCAACTAACCCCCTTTTTCAGAGATTTTCAAACTATACCCCACTTTTTCACAATTTTCCAATACAAACCCCTCATCTACAAATATTTAATTCTAAATCCCCTCTTATTCTAATTTTCCCTAAATAGAAAACCAGAACACGGGGAACAAAGGAGATGAGTCAGAAATTAGGCGGGAACAAAGGAGGATTTGATGTGATCTATTGAGGTTCAAAGTCCAAAAGGAGAACCATTTATTTGTAGAGGGGCTGTGTGAGACTAAAATTGGGCGAGAGAAGAGTTTCATCACGGTGCGAATCTGAAAAACTGGATGCGATTACCAGCCTGTCCTTCATATGCCGACAAGAAGTCCGTGAATAGGGAGATAAAGTAAGCTGATTTACTCAGCTCCTTGAGAGTAAGGGGAGTGATGACCCTTTACTCTTACGCCATACACACCGATGGTGGCCCAATACAGGGATGAAATGATTGTTGAGTGAGGACACGCAAAACTTTGAGGTTGTGATAATAGCAGTTTACTGAGATATGTGGACATCACAGGTATAATGCGTTGACTGGCTCTGTTCAATCTGTCCCTCTCCGATTCCTAAGCTTTGTGCAATGGCAACCACCTCCGGTTCTCCCTTTGCTTATCACGTATTCTTGAGCTTCAGAGGTGAAGGTACACCCGCAAAACTTTCACCGATCACCTCTACACCTCTCTGGTACAAGCGGGATTTCAAACATTTAGAGACAACGATTCTATAGAGAGGGGAAAGTACCTCAACTTGGAACTCCCGAAAGCCATCAAACGGTCGAGAATCTCGATAGTTGTCTTGTCAGGGGGACGCGACGAACTTGTAACTATTTTGGAGTGTAACAGGACGCATGAAAATGCTGTTTTGCCCGTCTTTTATGACGCTGAGCCGTCTGAAGTTAGGAAGCAAGTGGGTAGTTTTGGAGAGGCGCTTTTGGGGCACGAAAATGAGGTGGAGGCAGAAGGCGACCATGAAAAAAGAATGGAATTGGAGAAAAGGGTAAAACGGTGGAAAGCAGCACTTCGTCAAGTTGCAGATTTGACAGGCATGGTCTTGAATAATCAAGCTGATGGGTAAGTGCTATTAATTGTCATTCTGGTACTGGAAAGTAAAACGTGTTTGTTTATGTTATATGAGCTGTTTCTGCAAATTTTCTGCTTACTTTGTGTTTGATAGAATGCTTATGAGAGGAGATAGGCTTGCCGGGGAAAATTTTGGAAGTTCATTTGGCCGCATATGCTTCTAATAAGGTTTTGGGCACTGAATTCTCAGTTGATTACGTTGTGGTTTTCACTCCAAAGGTTCTCCTATATATGTTGCACTTTCACTAGAGAGATATATGAGTGTGAGATCGGCACCAGAGCACTACAGGATATTACTTTGGATCTACATTCCCTTTTCCAAAAAAATAGGCGAGGAAGTAAAATCTTAGCATCGAAACTGCATAATATTGAAAGCGGCTTAGACAAACCATCCACAGTTTTAAATACAGTACTTGTACTGGGAATACGGGCTAATACGTACCATCTTTGCATTCTCCCTGTATGACAACTTCACTATTCCGTACCAGTCCATATACCAGCCAATATTGGCATTACCGGCTTGTACGCATACCGGACAAAACTAATGTACTGGCCAAGATATGTCACTTTGTATTTGGTTGTTCAGAATTGAAGAAACATCTGGTCAGCCGCTATCATCGTTGCCAGAAAACCCATTAATGTCATGTGTCGGCCGCTAACCATGAATCTTGACCACCTTTTGCCTCCTCACCATCATCTCCTGGAATCTGCCACCACCAATTTTCCGCAGCCTAACCATCACAACCCTATAGAAAGTGGGATCTAGATGTTTTCTTAATGCATGGTTATTTCCCTCAATGCCAAATGTAAATACATGACATGCAATGTGGATATGTGATATGACGTGCATATGTACTAGGGAAATGGGAAACAAATTCGTGTTTGATTTGAGATTGGACAGGTACCCGACTAGGCCAAATAAACAAGAGAAACTTTGCAAAAATATACAGAAGTTTACTGGCTGGTTCAGGAAAAAAGAAAAAAAAAAATAGGTTCTTGAAATTGAGTGTACCAGCAATATACTTTTTGGCAGTGCCGGTCGGTACAGCAGAGCCTTGTATATGAAAAACGTTGTACTGGCAGGTTTTACTCCGCACAGGCCAGTTCACTTCCCGGTATCTGGATCAAATTCCCTGTAAAACTTCAAATTTCTTGCCAGAATTAACACAAACTCCCAGTGGCACAATCCGGAGAAGATCAACAAAATTTTGATGCTCAATTATGCATCAAAGGCTCTGATACCATATGGTGTATGGAGATGACCCAACCTCAATGCCACAAAAAAGGCCGTTTCATTTTTCCATTTTTCTATTGCTCATTTCAGCATTATTTCTGTAATCACGGCTTCATTTCAGCGTTATTTCTGTAATCACGGCTTCAATACCAATTCGGGACATGGGGTGTTGATATTACTATTCATTCGCTGCAGACGGTTGAGGTGTACGCTCGCAACAATTTGCGGTAAGGAGTAGGGGAGGGCAGAAAATGTCAAAAATATATACAAGTATGGCCATTCGCGTGGCTGATGGACTGGAGGGTTCTTTATCTCACTGGCGTTGGTTGTAAATCCATCCAATGTAATACACAGAGAATTTGGCTGCTATATAAATTAGGACAGTAAAACTCGATGACTCATTCAACTAGATGGCATTAGATATTGGTTAAACAATGATATTTGAAAAATTCAATGCATATTCGTGTAAGAATATCTTCAGCAAATTTGAGGTACCTGCTAGTTTTGCTATCTAGTTCCTTTCCCTATCTCAACTATGACTTCTTAATTTATTGATTTTTTGTCCACACAAACTCGTTGAACATATGAATCCGGATGCTTATTTCCACCTCTTTCGTGGTCTTTAGGCACGAGGCAAAGTTTATCAAGAAAATTGTCAAGGTAGTTGGGGACAAACTGAAGCGCACTGTGTTGAATGTTGCCCCTCACCTAATTGGCATAGATCTGCGTGCAAGAAACATTAATTCTTGGTTACGAGATGAATCAAATGATGTTGGGATTGTAGCAATATGCGGGATAGGTGGCATAGGAAAGACGACCATTGCCAAGTACTTGTACGACTTAAACTTTGAAAGCTTCAAAGGTAGCAGCTTCCTTGCAAGTGTCAGAGAAGTATCTGAACAACCCGATGGTTTGATTCGGTTATGAAGACAACTTCTTTCAGATATCTTGAAGGGGAAAAAGGAGAAGATTTATAACGTTGATCAAAGGATCGTTAGGATTAAAGAAGCTCTGTGCTGTAGAAAAGTTCTTGTTGTTCTGGATGATGTTGATCAGGTGGACCAATTAGATGCAGTGCTTGGAATGCGAGATTACTTATATCCAGGAAGTAAAGTCATCATAACGACTAGGCAGAAGCAGTTACTAAAGGCTTCTAACGGTTATGAGATGCATCAGGTTATTGGAATGGATGATATTGAGTCATTTGAACTCTTTAGTTGGTATGCCTTTGGACAAGACCATCCAATTGAAGGCCATATGGATTACTCAGAACGAGTGGTGCATTACTGCGATGGACTACCTTTAGCTCTTCAAGTTTTGGGTTCTTCTCTACGAGGGAAAAGCATAGATGTATGGGAAAGTGCTTTAGAGAAATTGGAAGCAATTCTATTGGATGGTCAAATTCTAAAAAAGCTTAAAATAAGCTACGATTCTTTGCAAGATGACCATGACAAAAACTTATTTCTCGATATTGCTTGTCTCTTTGTCGGCAAGGACAAAGATCGGACGATTACAATACGAGATGGGTGTGGTTGTGTGCAGAACAAGTTTATCCTGGTTTCTTTACGAAAATTGGGATTCATAATCTAATTGATAGATGTCTCCTAAGCGTTAACCCATATGATAACAAACTCATGATGCATCACTTCATTCAAGATATGGGAAGAGAAATTGTAAGGCAGGAATCAACTAAGGAACCTGGAAAGCGTAGCAGACTGGCATGCCGCATTCAATGTACTTAGAGAGAGAACTGTAAGGATCATTTATCTTATGTCCACTTATTGGTTGGTGTATCCTTGAATTAATTGTCTCTCTTTTTGATTAGGGTACAGAGACAATTGAAGGCCTCATCCTCAACTTCCAGGAATCGAAGAAAAGTATTTCGGTTGAATCACCAAGAAGATACCATTGGGAAGATTTTGCTGACAAATCAACATTACTTGTAGAAGGCAATTTATCAGAGCGAAGTCATCTAGGATTTCTTTCTTGGCTTCCCATGAGTTCTGCATTGGTAAAATCATTTTCCACATCGGATCAACTCACCATACAAACTTGTGCACTTTCAAGGATGCACAGGTTGAAACTACTCCTGCTCTACAATATACGACTTACAGGAGGATATGATGAGTTTCCAAAGAAGTTAAGATGGTTGTATTGGCATGGGTTCCCGTCAAGAACAATACCCAGTGCTTTCTCTCTACAGAACCTGATTGCTCTTGACACGCGCTACAGCAGTTTGGAAACAGTTCGGAAAGGAACCAAGGTATACTATGATTCCTTTCCTCTTTATTTTGTTAAGGATTAAGTAGAAAAAAGACCCTAAAGCAGTTCCAGTCTTCATTCCTTCAATAATGTTGTGGCTTATCACAAAAAAATGGCAACATGACCACCGAAGATTCAAGATGTAGAATTGAATGGTTAAATGCACTGGTTTGCCAATCTTTATTGATAGAAACTAATCACTTTTCTCTTTGTGATTACGGCTGCTCAGATTATTGAAAGTGCTTGATCTCAGTCATTCTCATGGCCTAGTTTCTGATATCTTGGACTTTTCTCTTGTCCCGAATCTTGAGAGACTAGTTCTAAAACACTGCATAAACTTGATTGAAGTTCATGAATCAATAGGGGTTCTGCAGAGGCTCATTTTGCTGAATCTTAAAGGATGCCAAAACCTCATAAAGCTCCTGACGAGCATTCATCAGCTAAAATCACTTGAGAAACTCATTCTCTCTGGTTGCTCTAAGCTTCTTGACGAGTCACATGCACATCATCTGGACAGTTGGAAACCTACTTTAATGCAGGTGAAATCATGGGTAGCAACAAAACTGAGAAAGAATCCTGAGTCTTTTCGCTTTTCATTTGCTTCTTTACCTAGCTCTTTAGTTACCTTAAACCTTTCAAATTGCCATTTATCGGATGGTTCTTTTCCAAAGGATTTTGGTAGCCTGGGCTCATTGCAGGCTTTGCATTTAAGTGGAAATCCAATACATGGCTTACCAGGGAGCATCAAGGACCTTATTGGGCTCAAAGAACTTTACTTAGATTCATGCAGAATGACCAAATTGCTTCCAGAGCTTCCAACAAGATTAACGAGGCTGGCTGTTAAAAATTGCACGTCACTGCATACAATAAGAAATCTACCAAACTTGTTAACATCGCTGTTTTTTGACCGATATGGGTGTGGAAAATTAGTTGAGGTTCAGCATATGTACAAATTAGAACCTATCGGGAACTTTGATGCAGAAACGATGAACGATTTGGGATTGACTGATTTGGAATCCAGGGGAAACCTTCAGGTGATATTGTACAATAATATGACATTCGTAGTTGAGAAGCGTCCACTCCAGGTATGCATTTCTTCCTTCATTTTGTGCTCGTGCGTCATACATGTGATTAGTAAGTTCATATATGTCTCACTTAAAAAAACGTGCATGGTGTGTCTGGAATAGTGGAATGAGATATCCACGTCTTCAGGAGTTGCAAGGGTTAACTCGACGTATTTGTTTTCAACTATTAGTGGCTAATCACTTGTCTAGCTAACTTGCAACTTTGGTGGACCTCGAACCTAAAACGATGACGGTTTTTTTTTTTTTTTTTTTTTTTTTTTCCAAATCACATCAGTTTACACAATGGCTTCTTTGTAGTTTCTCCCAACTATGCTAAAGCTTTTTGCTACCTCATTCTTGTCATATCCAGGTATGCCACGTATGAGACACGCATTGCATCTAATTTTCCATCCCTTTGAAGCCACCGGGACTCTTGGTATAGTTTACCTGCTAAACTAGCTGGCACAATGGCACTCATTACATTGACTTTGCATGATGTAGGGACTGTATGAATTTGGCATACTGAGCACTTTCTTACCTGGGAGAGAGATTCTGACTTGGTATAGCGTGAAGACCAAGGAGCCCGAGATTTCTTTTACAGTGCCTTCTACTCCAAACCTGAAGATCCGCAACTTCAACGTGTGTCTTGTCTTTGAATATCTGTGTTTACCCGTGCAACATAAAATCTCAGAATACATTAAAGTCACCAACAAGACTGATGGCCGGAGATGGACCTATAGCCCGACCTTCATATGCTTTCCAGAGAATGTCAAAGATATGATGTGGTTATGCCATTGGACTATCGCGAATCAAATAATGAAAAGTGGGGATGAAGTGAGAGTCTCAGTGGGTATGTGGACAGTCGGGATTCGCAATCATGTTGTGTATGAGCAAGAAGAGAATAGTACCCAAAACAGCATCACCAATCAGACAGTAATTGATGGCGGGGATTTGCCAGCCTATCAGGTTAGGACCACGGGCTCCTACTTCCTATGTCAGTACGATTTCCTTGGCCATCAAGGCTTGGCAAAGAAGAAGAGTTACCATTGGGGGAGTGTCTTATTTGAAGACTCTATAGTCTATTCTATGGTAATTTTCCACAAGTTGTTCCTTCTACAATAACACATAAAGTGGGAACTAGAATTAACTTTTTTTACCTAATTATGTAGTTGTGATTTGCAATCAATAGCTATTATAATTATCATTACGTCCTTGAGTAGATACTCTTGAAGTACACTGATTGATCGACACTAGCTCAATTCTGCTGCTACACTGATTGAAGACTATAGTCTATGGTATTTTATTTTGATTCTGCACCTAATTAGCTAAGAATCCCTTTCTACGATCAGATTTATAAATGAATGTCGCCAAGAGTTGCTGGAATGCAGTGCCAATAAACTTAGTTTTTTCTTTTATAACCGAAGCAATTCTAGAACATTTCTGAAGAATCTTTGCCCTTGTGACTCACAAAAGACCAGTAGTTGATAGCTCTTGTTGCAGTACATGGAGAGCAACAACTGACTACTGTCTTCTCCACTCAGATAAAGGGTTCAGGCGTGAACTATAAAAGACAATTGCTTTCATTTCTTTTTGGAGAACAAAGAGTGTGTGATTACAAGATTTTACATGCCCTTTACACTTGCAAAAGAGAGAATGTGACACTAAACAACCATTTCAGCTTCTCTAACATCTATAGGAATCCCTACATCCAACCTCATCGTTGGCTTGTACTGCTCAGGCACCACAGCACCGCCCTGCACACAAATTTCCACCACAGCAGGCGCCTGGCCATAGAAATTCCTAAGCTCCCGCTTCAACACTGGTTCACCCAAATCAGGAACATGCCACACATATCTTGGTGGTATCAAGTCATCGAGCACCGCTGTCTGCCAACCATGCTGACCATTCCGCTGCTGGTGTTTGTGGGCACCGCAATTCTGTGCTTTGTGACCGGAAGGGCCCACGTGAACCTCTGGACAATAGCCACAAACCCGCACTGGGTACATCTTCATCAACTTATTAGCTCCTCCCCTCATTTTCTCCCATGCTTGAAGGGTTTCCTCAGCTAGGAGGGCTGTTGCTTGTGCACCGGACGGGGGCACTATTTCAGCATTGGGTATTTCAGCTAATAAGGGTATCTTTGGACATTCTGGCTCAAGGTCTGGTAATTCACTTTCATCTGCATCAACGAATTCACTTTTTGCAATGCGAATGACTGGTTTTCTTCGTCTCTTTGTGGGGAATTCAGGTAAATCAACCCCAGCTTGGATGCATAGCTCAACAACCGCTGGAACTCGAGGGATTGAAAATCTCTCTGCATGAGGAATACGTACTCCCAGACGATCAAAAAGGTGGTAGGCTTCGACCTGCACCAATATGTCTTCAACAACTGCATCTGCCCATTCATGATGGCCCTTGCGGACGGAAGCATTTTGGCCTCTACATGACTTGAAGGGATGCCCAATGGGTCCCACGTGGATTTCATTACACCACCTACGAAAGTGTAGTGGTACATCGTCACTTGGACATCTTTACAAGCACGTGCCCTTCAGACATATTACGAAGAAAAAACAGCAAAGATCTTAATGACAGAATGGTTCAGAAAAACTTTACTGTCTCCTCTTTTGGGACTTATAGTGAACCTCTTTAGAGACTGAAAAATGCAACTTTACTTCAAAACTAGGACATGGCTTTTGGCAATATTCTAACTCTAGCGAGGACATTGGTTTCCAGCTCGCACAGCTCCCATAATTAGGTTTTTCCCTTAGCCAAAGCGTTAATAGAATAACTAGACACAGATTTACCTGCAGGCAAGAACAGGCACCATTTTCAGTAGCTTCTTGAGGTTGTTAATTAATGTCACTCTTGCATTAAACACGCCGAAAGCAACAGGAATTAATCTTTTCACCACCAGTCCATTCTTTGGTGGAGGGACTCTTCTTTTAGGTTGGTCTTTCCTGTTCTTCAGCCTCTCCCTAGCAGCTCGTCGTAACTCCACAATAGGTATTGGGAAGGGCTTCTTCTCTTTCTTCGAATAGTACCGAGGAAAATCAGCATTTTGAGGATCATTGCATCTAACACCCAAGGAGGAAGGCTGACATGGATATTGTAATGCAATTCTCAACTTTGGTTCAAGTCTGAATGTACTGCCAGCATACTGCAAAAGTATACAAAGTTACTGAAATACCGTCATTCACAAAATTAGAACAAAAACAAAACAATAGAAAACACCATGTCCAACTCATAGAAAGGAATAAGCAAAAGAATTTAAGAATGCAGTTATTTTAAGGATTAAGGAGGATTTACATGTCAAAGTACATTTGCTGGTATGACAAAAAAAATAAATTACAATAAGGTAGTGAATATGCAACATGAAATAAGAGGACCGGAATAAATGTTGTAGCGTGAAATTAAATGTCTGACATGAAGATTCGTGAATGGCCTACCAATTAAGTACAACAAATTACTATAAGCTCTGGCATTCTTCACAAGTTCATGTCGGTTCAATGGCAAGGTCAAAAAAAAAAAAAGAACTAATAAGAGAAGAAAGAATAGCATAATTGAGTTCATGGAGGGGGTAATTTTCCGAACATAAAAAAAATTGGCTACACCGAAACTCGCCCTACAGCCTTATTATCCTCAAAAACAGAGTGAAATTGCAGACCATTGCTCAAGCTAAAACAGCATTCTCCAACCAGGAAGTTGCATTTTGTTGCTCAAGCTAAACCTGCAGTCTTACAACCAATCGTGACCACAGGATAGATTGTTTTAGACAAGTACGAAGCCTCTTAATGCTTCTCTAATATGTTCACTCCATGAGATACACAACCCTCCAGTGCAAGGCAAACTAAAGTGTTCTCTTCATACACAGCCTCTTGTCACCAAACCACCACAATCACTTCCAAAGAAGAACCTGATATCGCGTCAGTGAGGAGATAACTAAAACTGCCTGCCCCCATAGAACGCTAACCTTCTTTACCTCCAAAAGGTCATTTAGAACCCATCTCCGCGACCACCCATAAGAAAGTCCCTCCGAAGCTAAGCTAGCCCTTTCGTTTCCAAAGCAGGGTAGGCGAAGGGGCATAAGAAACTTAAGCACGCTGGATAAAGTACTCTTGACTAAATTTAACATTCCCTCACTATGCTTCTAATTCCATTCGGAAACAGTCGCATAGCCCAAGTTTTAATTAACAAATACAACAGTGATGAGGAAAACCATTGGTCAGACTTTCATTGCTGTTACATACTACAATCTGCTATATCAGCTTGTGTTACCCACCGGAAGTGTAAAAGTTATGCCTAGAGATCAAAGTATTCAGAGTCGAACGTTCTGAAATAAAATAGAGTTTGAAGCAGTACGAGGCTGACTGAAGAGGTAAAGAAACCAGAAAGTTAAAAGTTAAAACTGAATTGGTCCAGCATTGCTTCATGTTACAGGATCCTTACTAAAATCTTGAAAACAGTTCAGATTAAGGGGAAACAAAAGAATCAAAACAAAAAAAAAAAGGTTGCAGCTGTTGCAGAAACAGGGAGGAAGGTCATATTAAGAGGCCGCCATTCACATAATCAATAATCACCCATTCACTTCTGTAATAGAATCAAAACAAGAAAATGAGGCAAAAAATGTGATGCCTAAATAGACAACAATAAAGAGCCAAGACATAAACATTACATATGACTACATAGTAGTCTTCAATTTCTTCTTTCCCAAGACCCTTTAATCAGCTTCCCTCCCTATCTTAACCCATTGAAACACTTTAGAGGTGTTTGAGAAAAGTCCAAACGAGATAGGAAATTGCTTAGTTTGGACACACCGGCTTCAATAATTTTGCTACAGAATGCTATTTATTCGTGACTATTTCGCTCAATTTGCAATAAAATGTCAAGAATTTACAATAACGTTCTGTTTTAACGGAAGTTTTTCCTTATTTTTATATTCTACGACTTTTTTTCGATAACGCGAGCCTTGCCTTCCGCCTAGACTGTAGAAGCCCTTTGCGCCTGTTAAACGAACTAAGCAGAGAAGAAAAAACAGGGCATTAAAATGCTAACTGTTTATGAGATTGATCAACCGACAAGTTGCATATGTTAGGCATCTTTGCATGCATCTTAGATGTCTTGTAACAAAAATTGAGCCAATGTCCAATAGATAAGCTGTAGTGCATTTTACATAAGATTTTTGAGTTAATGGAGCTTGTAAACGCAAAGGGTACCTGGAACCTAGGTGCAAAGGGCAGAGGGCAGTCCCGCACTAAATCAAAGAAACTAATCCATCAACACCAACAGATCCAGCTGTACCTCCATAAATATAACCGTTCCCACTCATCATTTAAAATACATAGCCTAGAAAGAAATAAATGGAGGAAAAGAGAAAGCATCCAAGATTTAACACGTGTTCAAAGGGTAAAACGAGAAAGGCACCCAAGATAGAAGTTATAAATCCTAAGAATGCTAGACAAACAGATTGTTCTTCTCTTCTTCCTTCTTCTCTTCTTCCTCTTCCTTTCCCCCTATTCTTCTCCTTATTCTTCTTCGAAATGACTGCCAATAGAGAGAAACTGGTGTGGGCGCGAAGCAGCAAAGACCGAAAAGATTGCTGCAGGCCCTAGGCACAAAAGCAAGTGCTTTTGTCCTGATGATTACATCTTCTGCGGTCACTGTTTTGTGCATCTTTTGGTCCACAAATTTCTAAAGGTCATAAAAGACAATGGTATTATAAGTTAAGTGTGCCTAAGACTAGGAACCCCTCCCTTACCTGTTCTACCCAATTTCCCGTCTACATTAATGGCACTTTGCGACTTTTTAGCATTGAGGATAAGATCTTGCCATCTCGTTTATAACTTAGATGGATGAAATTAGTTTCTCGTTGGCTTTCCTTTCTGTACATCTCTGCCTCCACGACTACCACCAGCAAAGTTCTCAGCACTACTCACCAAGCCACAGAAGCACAATCCTGCCCTATCTTTTTCAAATCTCTTTCTCAATACCTATGTCGTTTATCTTCACACGTAAATAATATGGATCACAAACACCATCATCACAGGAGTCTTTGAAAATTTTCAATAATCTCATGGTACTTGTTTCAAAAACGCCGGTGATTTGGTCTCATATCGAACAGAAGCGAAGTGGAAGGTTCCAATAGTGTTTCTAGATATGTTCAATGAACGAGAATTTGGCAAAAGAAAATTTTACTGGCTTAACTTGAATTCTTCACTTGGAGATGGAGAGTCGGCATTCAACTGGCGGCTGTAAGAGTTGCAAATGTCGAGGGGGTAATTGTTAATCCTTTTAATTACCGAGTAACCATAGTTAGACACTTTAAAGACCTTTTATGAGCCGGCACCATCTCGACCTATAAAGTTCACATGTGTCAGTGATCTCACACCATATTAGGGGAAGTTGGACGGAAAATGTAATGGAGAAGAGCCTAGTAGATGCGCCCAGCCTGAAGAAAGCACGCCTCAAAAGGGCTTTGCACCTTGCGCTAACTGCAAAAGTCACGTGCTTTCTCGAAAGGGCATCGCCTAGCCCTAGGCAAGGCGCTGCATGTGGGGTCCAATGGGCTTTCTGCCTAGGCACACTTTTAACAACTAAAGAAAGCAAGATTTCGATTTTAACTACTACTACCCCAAGAAACACCTTTTAGGCCACGAGTACAGGCAGAACCGATCAATGGAATTATCAATTTAAATCACATTATGAAACGGTCCTTGAACTATATGTATTTTTGCAGGTCAATCTGCGTAATTGCACTTTCAGTTGCAAATCAGTCCAACAGCTAACTTCCGTTCAAAATCCACTGTTAAGTAGTCATGTGCAAGACCTTAAACTAAGGGCATAATTGCCAATTCAGATTACGCGGCAAAGCAATTGGTATCCAAATTCTAATTGGGCCAAGTCAGCGTTTTATACAGATTAGTTCACTTCAGTATGTGGATTGCTCTTTGGTGCAAATTCACTCCAACATCACCACCACCATGGCAATTACGGAAACCAAGCCCGCACGCCATGGCTCTGTCTCTCTACCAAACCTTAACCATTGGATGTTTATCCAACATATCGAGACTATAACTAAGGGTATGGAAACTAAAACCCTATGGTAAATGGGAGGCTTGGTCCTGGAAAAAATTGGGTTTTTTACTCCCCAATGGCGTTCAATAACAATTTAGATGTATTCTGGGAGATCATTTCGTGATTAGTGTGTGTTTTAGATCTATGATGAAATTAAGTATTGGTTGGGTGGGTCATGCATGCAGCGAGGGCGAGTTCAGGTGGTGGAATTGGGTTGGGACTACAGTGAGGGGTGGGGGGGAAACATGGTAGGGTGGTAAAATAGCAGATGAGTGTGACGTCATGGTAACGAGGAGGCAAGGCCGTGAGGGTGATGGTAGTGGCAGAGAGAAACAGAAAAAAGAGGTGGATCTTGTAAAGAAAATCATTGTAGCAACAGAGAATCAGGGAAAAAGAAAGAGACAGAGATAGGTGTTGGTGGTTGGTCGTCGGTGTCTAACTGTAATAGTGAGAAGGAGAAAGGGAAACAAGCATCTGACATCAGAGTATGTTTATTTCTTTTTTTTTTTTTAGGTTAGTTGACACAATAACAAATTTACCCTTCATTTGGGTCAACGAAAGGGCATGTGTCTATTTACCCTTTATTTGGTCAACGAAGTGGCATGTGTCTTGCACATGACCACTTAACTGTGGTTTTTGAACAGAAGTTAGCTTTTGGACTGATTTCTAACTGAAACTGCAATTACAGGGACTTATGAGTCGAGGCGGGTATCAAGCGGACTGGCAGCAAAAACTTGTATAATTCATGGACAGTTTTGTCATTATCTCTTACCAAACCACAACTAAGAAATTGCTGGGGTTGTTACTTGCTAGTGAAGGATTCACACTCATTTAGTTGACGCACATTTTACTCCAGATAAGATAACCAACATCCGGTCTTAATTTTGCAATCATCAGCAAGCCACTTAGTGCTTGTGAGGCAAGGCAACTAGGTGCAGCTTTAAAAATGGCATACCTTCAAAGTGTCAAGCAGAGCAAGGCCCGGACGTGGTCTGCATGTCAATATTTCCATCTTATTGGGTAGATTCCATCCTCTACTATTCAACAGAAGTGTAGCGCCAAACTGGGAATAGCTACAGCCACAGTGCATTCCTGAAATCAGAAGCATATACAGATTGAAATTTTGTGACTTTCACACATATAGCTCACATTTAACATGCCAAACTGGAAGTTGACAAAAGTTGCATAAGGGGAAATAAGATGAAGACCTGCAAAAAGCGTACATGCAAATTTGCAAAGGATGAAAGGTGCAACTGAAGTTGGGCACCTACGCATTGAAACATTTATAGAGTATCTACATGCATAGAGCTATATGTAGGAGTAACAATGGCTAGGGGCTGATGATTTTTAAGTTTCAAATGCTTAATATTTCATCAATAACAGTTTGTTTTAAGTGACATAATGCAAGAGCATTATGGTTTCAACTAACAAACATGCAGCAGTGCTAATTTTTTTACATATCTGCCAACAATAACACACCTGCCAAAGAAGCAAGAAAACCTAACCGATCCAACAAAAATCTACTTGGATGAACGGGGAAGAGACACTCAACTGCCATGTTTTTTCTTTCCCAAAGTACCGCAAATTTTACTTACTATGTTGTGAAAACAGTAGGCAAAATTTCTTACACGTGATGCATGGAAATTTCAATGGCTCCGAAGTGGAGTTTTTCAGTAACTATATATTTTTCTACAAGTAAAATACGACTTACTAGCTCTAAGATCATAAACAAGTGAATTGCGTCCCGAATGGTGTTTCAGGATCCCCTTCCCTTTAGGAATACAAAGGATAATGATGTGGCGAGAGTTTCAAACCTTGTGGGAATCAGAATACTTAGTAGTATCAAATGATAAGACTTTGCATCTAGCAACTGACCTAATTTATACCAATCCTCTTCCTCATCATCATCATCATTATCCAAGCTTTTGTCTCAAGCTGTTCAGCTACATGAATCCTTTTCTTCCATTCCACAGGCATCAAAGGACACATTTCTGATAAAATCCAGGCATTGAAGTCTTTTTCCCTATTCCTCCCCAAGTTATCCTCATTTGAACCCTACGCCGTCTTACACCGTCGACTTGGCATAAACCACTTCTTATTGGGCATATAAAGGCCTACGTTGGATATGACCAAAGCATCTCCACTGATGCTCCCACATCTTTTCCTCGTTTGGTGCCACCATATCCTTGTTGCAGATATCCTCACTTTTTATTCTATCACTCCTTTTGTGGCCGCACATCCACCTAAGCATTTCCTTTTCAGCTACACTCACTGTATGTGGATCGTGTTTCTTCGTTGCCCAACAGTCTAAAACGATAGAACATTGTTGGTCTCGCTGTCATCCTATACAAGATTCCCTTCAACTTAGAGAGGAATGTTACAATCACTGAACACCACAGAAACAGACCTCCACTTTATCCGACACACTCTTATCTTAAGAGGCAACATCCTCGTCAAGCTGTCCCTCCATTTGCATTAGTCTTCCAAGACATATAAAGTTATATTTCTTAGGTGCTGTTTGACCATCCCATTTTACTTTCTCCCCAGACCTCCTCGTAGTGTTACTAAAATTGCATTCCAGGGACTTCAGCTTTGTCCTGCTTAACCTTAAGTCTGGATTTTAAAGTACTCCTGCGTAACTCTAACTCGAAGTCTAGCCATATCCAGTCTCATGAATTAAAACTATACCATCCGCATATAATGTACACCATGGGACCTTCCTTATCCCAAATATTCTAAAGGAAGCTCATCTATAACCAAAGTGAAGACATATAGGCTTAAAGCTAACGGTTGGTGAAATCCAATCGTACTTGCAAACTCCTAGTCATTCCATCGGTTGTTCTCACAATAGTACTCGCTCCATCACACATATCCTTAATTCAACTTAATAGGCACTCCTTTCCTCTACAGATCCCACCACATAATTTGCGTTGGAACTTTAAAAGTAGTTCCCCATAATGGATCTCCCCTGCATGATAGCAAATTGATTCTCATATACTTTAGTCCCTTCTAATTATACCCTCTCCAAAAGCTTGTGAGCTTGATCCCCTCTCTAGTTGTTGCAACTTTAGATATCTCATGTATTCTTATATATAGGTGTTAAAGTATTTTCTTCCACTCCGAATGCAATTTCAGACAACACAAGATTTGTTAGACAACAGTCATCAAATCTATGCCCATATCAAGTAAGCTTCCCCAAACCTCAGTACGGGATACCGTTTTGTCCTATAGCCTTTTCCCTACTTCCAACCTTTTCAAAGGTTCCTGCACTTTTCACTTCAGATGTTTCAATTCTACGTACCAAACCACTGATTGGTATCACCAAACAAGTTATGTAGTTCATATTGATTATCATCATTTTCTTCGTTAACTAGCCTATCCAAGTATCCTAACAATATTTCTCTACCTCATCTTCTTTCACTAATTACCCCTGATTCTCGTCCTTGATACGCTTTAAATGGTTCAAGTTTATGCTTCTCCTTTCTATTACCTTATCTAGCTTGTCGATCCTTTTACCACCCTCTTTAGAATTGGACAACCAACAAGGATAGGTAGTGCAGAGGATGATTGTACACGAGCTCTAATGGACAGACTTTTGACATATTAGTCAAATACGAAGCGAGAATACCCTATAATCCCTGCAACATGCATACAAAAGTGCATGCGTAGACACACACACTCTTACTCCCTCCGTGTCACTGGATTTTCTCCTTTGACATTTTTCGAATTCCTAAGATTGAAGATACATGTAAAAATTGAAGTCAGTTCAAAAAAGAATCATAGGTAAATAAGTATTGATTTGCATGTCAAGATATGGTAAACAACGACTAAACTCAATGTTTACATGTTAAACAGAGGGGTACGTGACAACTATCATAATTAGTACAAACATTATCAACCATGATGATACTTAATCGTCAATGGTAGTCACACGGGACAAACAACGATTTTGGGTTTTAAAATGAACATATTCTGATACCTAAGGCTTCCATTAATAAATACTCAATCTTCTTAAATTAGCAAAATACATCCCAAAACGGAAACAAAGTTCCCCACTAACTAAAAGCTTTCCCTTCTGAGCAAAATTCATATCTCCAAAATTTCTATCTAAAGTGATGGCCAATTTTGCCTAAAATTGAGAGATACATAATTCCTTCTAGCAAGCCTTATTACACTTTGGTTTCAAACTTCCTGATATGTTACCCACAACTACGACACTAAAATGGTTAAATTTGCACACAAAATTACCACAGTACCTATACGGAAAAATGACATCAAACATAAACCATAACGATGTCCACCCCAAAATTTCGGCATGGCTAAGTTTTTAATCAGATAGCATGACACTAACATACCCATTGTTTATTAAAGGCAGAGGCGCACCTAAGGCGCAAAGGATACCTGGAGCCTGGGCACACCTTTTCGAAGAGAGGCGCAAAATAATAATAAGTAGATATTATTGCATTAAACCAATAAAATCACCTAAAAAATTTCTTGGATACGGAAATTTAACAAACTTCAAACACTAGAAAAAAGTGTTGGAAAACTTCAAACACGAGAAAAAAGTGTCAAATCCGACGAGAAGTAGTGAGTACTTTGAACATGACACTGTCATCTTCATCAACAGTAACAGCCAAGGCACCAATGCTTTCTTCAAAGGGAACCATAGGCTCCATGTCTGATAGAGATTCCTCCTTATCGTCTTCTTCTTTGTCTGCGGTCTACTCAGTACATACTTGGTTTCAATTTACTAGATCTTTGTTTCAAGTTTCAACAAACTTCAGGTATTAGCTCGTGGCATACATACTTCAAACTAAATAAATGTACCCAGAGCGCGTGTGCGCGTCTTTTTACAGAATAAGTATGCAAAATTCGCCCTCAACAACACCTAGAAGTCAGATACTACGAACCAATTCCACAATATTGGTACAAAAATCATAGTGATTTCACATTGAGAGAGAGAGAGAGCAATGAACCTGGTGGTGGTCGGCGGCAAGAGTAGCAGACTAGCAGCCGGCAGCACTGAGACCAAGAGCCGGCCCCGACGGTGGGAGCAGCAGCCGGTGGAAACTGGAGCAGCAGACGGCGGCGACGGGAGTAGCAGCCGGCAGCGAGGTGAACAGCCGTGGGCGGCGAGGCACAGTGCACAGCAGCAACACAATGGATAGAATGGGGATATGGGGTTTTGTGTTTTTTCCTTTTAATAATTTGGTTTACGATGTTGTGGAAGAAAAATTTAAAAAAACAAATCAACGGTTGAAATGCCACGATGATAACAATCCAAGGTCTTGCTTCTCTCGCTTTTATTTGTGCCTCCTCCATCTAACTTTTTTAACCGTGCTGAGCCTTAAGCCTTGTTTGATAACATAATTAATCTTTTTTTTTTTTTGGAGAATTATGAGAAATATATACCAATAAGATATTAAAAAAGGCCAACATCCTAGCCTCTCGGGTTACAAAACAAAACAAGCTTAATAAATCATGCAAAATGGATGACAACTTCATTCGATAGGTACAACCCTATACGACCTATCTCTAACCCAAGATAGCCAGACGGCGAACCCCGACCATCGAATCAAGCTTCACTCAAAGCCACCACAACCAATCCCAAGAAGCCAAAGCAACCAGGACCCGACAACTTTCCTTTCATCTTTTACCCACCAATCTCCAGCACCAAAAAATAAGGAGAATCAAACCTAATCAAAACTATCCGGCGCGACGACGGCAACACTGTCTAGCTCACCAAACCCCCCAAGATCTCACATGAAGTCTCAACCTAAACATCAACTAAACTACCACGTCTCGCCCGTCGAAAAACCCGGCGGTGGCGACGAAGACGGGACAAGGAGGGAGAAAGTTTTGGGGAAGATGATTTTTCGGTACAGTCGCCTCTCTGAGGCTTAATTATCAATCACTTAAAAAAATTTAAAATTTTGAGTACTTTTTAATTAAGTGTATTTGATAATACCAAGACTCTGATTGGGATTGATTTTAGAAAGCATATTTTAGCTTAAATCTTAATCAGTTTTTCAAATTCAGATTTAATTTACTATAAGCAGAATTATTGTGTTGTTTAGTAGTTATAAACTAGCTTAAAGTTACAAAAAGTGATTGAATAAAAAGTGCTTAAATCAGCTCCATTATGACAAAATAATCATAAAAGACATTTAATAAACAAATTTCTATATCCGTTTAAAAGGTAATGTTAACATAACTTTCATTTATAAATAACTATAATAAACAAATAAATTATTGAAAAGTTATTTTCACCCACCTACAAAAGTTGTTTATTACTTATTTAAATTAAACGCACGTACAATCTCACATTCGTGCTTATGGTACAATAACTTTTTCAAGGGGTGTGTTTGATAACGCAATTAAGTACTTAAAACTTAAAATTTTTAATGATTTTCAATTAAGTGCGTTTGATAACGCTAAACCTTGTATCACTTAAAAAATTAATTCTTACAAAAAATAGACTAAAATTTTAAGTCATGATGGACTTACTTAATGTTCATCACTTAATTCTAAATGGCATGACTAAAGTTATTTAACATATTTTTATATAAAAAAATATGATAATTAACATATTTTTAATGGTTGTAGTCCACAACCATTATTTCCTTTTACTACCACTACCATAATTACCAAGACCTAACCACTATTACCACTACCACCAATAATATCACAAGGACACTGCCACCGCCACCTCCACCTCCACCTCCACCATACCTTCGTCGTTGTCACTACGTCTATTTACGCCAAAATCACATAAAGATCCACCACACTATAACCACCGCCATGACCGTCATGTCATCGCCTATCGCTATCATCACAATTACTAACACCACGTCTTCATGCACCGTTATTGCCACCATTGACACCTTTTCGGCGCTGTTGCCACCACCGCCACTATATCAATAACACTTTTGCCCTCCATTTATTACTCCTTATTAAATTTGGTTGAAAATAAATGAACATTGGATAATGAATCTAATTATAAACATTAGGAAATGAAAAGTCATATGAGAAAGAAAAACAAAACAAAGAAACTTCTTTATTACTCCATTGCTTATTTAGTTGAAATGAAATAAATATTGAACATGAATTGGGTAGTGAGAACTGTGATTATTTTTCGTTACATTTTTAGGTTAGCAAACAATTAACCAATTGACAAACTAAAAAACAAAAGCAAAACAAAAAAATTGAAATACATGAAATATCAGTTAAGAAACAAAAGACTATTAGAAAAACAAAAAAAAAAAAAGGGTTAAATATGCATAAAAATGGGGGTAAAAATAAGGCTTAAATATGACGTCAATTTGAACTGAAAATCTATTCAGTTACACACGTGTTCTTGAAAATTACAATTCTTAAATGTATACCACAAAACAATTTAACTGATTACAAAAATATAAGACGTAGATTCATTCTTTTAATTTCTCTGTTTACTTTTCTTTTCAGCAGTATCATCAAACATTTTTTTCAATCCAGAAACTTAGAAAGAAGATTTTCAAACATTGAATGGATTATAATTGCGAATATCATATATACATTTATTCTAAAACAAGTCCAAAAAGAAATATGAAAATAATTATATTATATTATTTTAATTCCAAAAAAATTAATGATATCAATTCAAAAATTACTCCCGATTATATTTACGTGCAACGCACGTGCTCAATACTAGTACAGTGTATATGTATATATATGGTATAAGGATAATATTGCCATTTAGAATATACACATAGATGACATCAGCCAAAAAAGTACATTCCTTTAACGAATCTGAGATGGATGGACACGACTGATACATTTTCAAAGTTTTTTATCACGGTATGTTAAATTTCGAAACTTACTATCCTTGACTGTAATTTCACCCTAATCTCAGGGACATTGCTGTAATTATCCCTTTTTTTTGTTACAATAATGATAAAAAAATATTTTTTTTTGTGTATGTTTACCATTTTTGTGTATGTGTATTTTTTTTTGTGTACGTTTTGAATGGAATTACTCAAATAGTGACAAAAAAGTGAAAACACCTCAAATGCGTTTTTAACTTTTTCTGCCCAAACTCAACCTAATGTCAAAAAAAGTAGTTAAATTTTTTTTGGTGAAAATAATAAAAGGAACATGAGTGTATTTTCTAACTGGATACGAAAATCATAAAAATGAAAGCACAAAACAAAAATGCTAAACATAAAGCTCCTAAATTTGTAAAACTGAAAAGTTTAAGCAAGTGAATTTAACATGTTTGATAAACCAAAAGTAAATGTCTGGAAATTGTTCCCGTTAAAAATTATCCATCTAGCAAAATTATGGTTTTATATACTTCATAATCTTTTTTTGTCAAAACTGTGTTAATGGTGGTGGTGGCAATAATGATGGAGTAATAATGGCGGCCGTGGCAGCCGCGGCCGTTGCTGAAAGGTCTTAATAGTGGTGGTAATGGTGCATAAAGACGTAGTGTTGGTAATTGTACCGAGCGCGATCTGGCCGTCCACGCGTGAGATGTGGACGGTTAGATCGCGAGCGTGGACGGCCATTTTTTTCATCGTCCACTACAGAACACCCCTCTAATTAACTGTAATTATCCAGACTAACAAATACACATTATCTGTTAGTGGGCGGATAATGGGTCCATTGACCCAATTTATTAACAGCTCCCACTCGCCCACACACAGGGCAAATAAATCGTACAGTCCCTTTTTATCTCTCATCCACTCATCTCCTCATACAAGAAATGGAACGTGCAACCTACGAGAAAGGATGTCTAGTTGAGGAGTACTGTATTAAGTTATCACCAAACAAACACAATACATCAGTCCAATAAAATCTCGTATGTACCCCAAATAGTTCAAATACACAAGATTAAACACTCTCAAATCCCTCATAATGAGCAGTGTTAAACCTTTCGTATGTTATGTATTCATGACTCATATCCAAACGAAAATCGACAAAGTCGCCCGGGCTATGAATCACACAACATGGTGTAATATTGAACTTTCTTCCCAAAGCCCTCGTGTCATTCCAATTAGACCCAACCGCTTTCCTAGACATGCCCCGCGAGACCGCATCATCCATGATCCAAGGGTACATGCTAAAGTAGCGACATTGAGTATCCTCTTCATGACATAGTCTAAGGTGAGAAGGGTACTACATAAGATCAAAAGTATTTCGATCCAAGTGGCTCACACAGTGACAAAGCAGGGATTCATTCATCACTCCCACTGTCGGTCTGCATTTAGCACATGCAATATGATTTGCATGCTATGGCGTAACCCGCAAGGGCGTGTCACATAAATGTATAATGAAATACGCCATACGAATCTAAGTCTAGTCGCTGTATAAGCGTCTAACCTGAGTTTTTCAGCCCAGTCACTCTCATAGTGCCTGCCTGAAATCTCACATTCGGCTATAAACAGGCTACATAGAGTTGTGGAGATACTCTATGATTGACCTACATTTTTAGATCTCATCTTAGCTCTAACTAAGGCGACATGTTTGCATTACAAACTGTATCATCTTATTCGCCCACTTGGCGCCTAAGACAATTATGTCTCATCTTGCTCACTATCTTAGCGCCAAGGTGAATTGCCCGTGTGAGTGGGTCAATTCGAGCCTGGTGACACTTTCAATAAGGATGCATATGTAATCACAAAGATTATCCATTCATTCCAAAATAAACTCAAATCAAGGAATGAAAATTTAGTATAATAAATGTCAAGTACATAAGATGTCATAAACATATCAAAACCTACGGAGTCCCATACTCCTAATGTGAGAAAGGAAAACATCTCTAGCAATAGGCTTGGTCAAAGGATCAACCACCATTCTGCCAGTAGGTATATGCTTCATGGACACCTCTCCTTGCTCAACTAAAGTTCTAATGAAGTGATAACGAAGGCTAATGCGTTTAGCCTTCCCATGATATTTGGGGTCCTTTACAAAATCTAGGGTAGCTATATTTTCACAGTGAACAGCGACAACTTCATCTATATGAGCTGTAACCCCTAGAGCCTGTATGAATGACCTCAACCAAACAGATTCCTGGACTGCTGCTGAACAAGCAACATACTCTGAATCCATCGTGGATAGGGCGATGCAAGACTTTTTCTTGTTGTACTAAGAGATAGCTCCACCTGAAGTGGATATGCGCGCTCATCTCTATCAGCGCCCCAATCCTCTCAGTCTCAAGTCTCCACCATGATAACATAAGACGAGATCAGCGGTTCCATGTAAGTATCGAAGGATCCTCTTCACCGCATTCCAATGAGTGGGTCCAGGATTACTCTGATAACGACTCACCAGTCCAACAACATAGTAGATGTCTGGACGCATACACAGCATATCATACATCAGACTTCCTACTGCAGCCGCGTAAGGCACTTTGGACATCCGATTCTTTTCCTCATCATTCTTTGGGCATTGGTCTGTGGTCAAAGTACACGCCTTGTCCATTGGAGTGTCTATGGGTTTTGAGTTATGCGTATGAAATCGTTCAATGACTTTCTTGATGTATGTCTCTTGAGACAAACCGAGAAGTCTCTTTAAACGATCACGTACGATTTTAACCCCGAGCACATAATTAGCTTCTCCCATGTCCTTCATCTCAAAAGTTGAGGACAACCACTGCTTAGTGGTGACAATGGAACTCATGTCATTCCCAGCTAAAAGAATGTCATCCACATACAAAGAAATGATTAGAATATTTTTCTTAGATCGTTTTATGTAAACGCAATGGTCTTGTTCAATCATTTCAAAACCTATAGAGGTAATGGCATGATGAAACCTAAAGTACCACTGCCTAGACGATTGTTTGAGACCATATATAGAACGTTTGAGACGGAAAACTTTGCACTCATGTCCTTTGACTTCAAAACCCTCGGGTTGAGCCATATAAATCTCTTCGTCTAGTTCTCCATTGAGAAACACAGTCTTAACATCCATATGAAAAAGTTCTAAATCTTGCTGGGCGAGAATAGCTAGGATCAGGCGAATTGAAGCAAATCTCACCACTAGTGAGAAAGTGTCTTTATAGTCCACACCCCGCAATTGGGTATAGCTTTTCGCCACAAGACGTGCCTTATACTTGTCAATTGACCCATCTGCCTTGCGCTTGACTTTTAAAACCCACTTGTTTCCAATAGTCTTGCGCCCTGGCGGAAGGTCAATCAACTCCCAGACCTGATTCTTTTCCATTGAGATCAACTCATCCTTCATTGCAGCCATCCACTCATTACTAGCAGATGAAGATAAGGCTTCTTCCACAAAAGTAGGCTCGTCTTCATCATTTGGAGTGCACATAAGAATTTCTCCGTCAATCTCAAAACAACGATATGGAACTCTTCCTTGTGCATCTCTACGCAGTTGAGAATCTTGTTGACCTAATGGTCCTTGTGGTGCGCTTCAACTGTCTGGGATACTCCCACTAGGTTGAAGGTCACTTACACTATCTTCAGCGACAACTGGATGATGAACTAATTCCCACCTTCGCTTGGAGATGGTAAAGTGAGTTCAACCTCCTCTAACTCATAGAGGTCAAGATTCTTACTCGCGTCTCCAATGCTAGGAAAATCACTCTCTATGAAATCGACATCACGAGACTCTATTTCAGTCCTTCCACCATTTGGATGTTCACCATACATCACATAGCCTTTAGAGTTTTCAGAATACCTTAGAAAGATACTCTTCTTTGCTCTAGGCCCTAGTTTCCCATACTTATGAGAAGTACTGCGAACATAACCTGCTAAGCCCCATGGGCGCAAGTTATCCAAATTTGGCTTTTGGCCATTCCAAAGCTCATAACGGGTGGATTTGACTGGCTGTGAAGGCACACGATTAAGTATATAGGCTGCAGTCAAAAGGGCATCCCCCCAAAAAATATTGGAAGGTTTGCTTGCGCCATCATAGACCTAACCATGTCTAACAATGTTCTATTCCTTCTTTCCACAACACCATTTTGTTGTGGAGTATTAGGAATAGTAAGTTGCATGCGTATCCCCTTTTCCTCACAAAACTATTTGAAGTGATCTAACAAATATTCGCGTCCCCAGTCAGTGCGAAGAGTTTTTAAATTCTTCTATTTCTGATTCTCAACCTCTGCTACAAAGCGTTTGAAACAGTCCAAAGCTTCATAGCGGTGAGATATCAGATACACATAACCATATCGCGTATAATCGTCTATCAGTGTAAGGAAATAAGAGGCGCCATGGCCTGCCTTTACACTCATAGGTCCACATATGTCAGAGTGAACTAGCTCAAGTGGTTGAGTTGCTCTCACAGCCTTTCCAAAAGGCTTCCTGCATGCTTTACCGGCCAAACAAGCCTCACAAGTTTGTAGATTGACTTTTGCGAGTGGGCCTAAAAGGCCTTCTCTAACCAAACGAGTCATTCTATCTTGGCCTATGTGGCCCAGCCTCGCATGCCAGGTGGTAGAATCATTCATTATATTATCATTCACAACATAAGAATAAGATAACTGAGAATCAATTAAATCCAAATGAAAAAGACTATCCATGCGAAAACCATGTCCGAACAAAACATCATCCAAAAAGATGTCCAACATATTACCCCTAAAAATAAAGGAAAAACCACTGTCTAATAAAGCAGTAACTGAAAGTAGATTAAGCCGAACAGTTGGTGCATATCGCACATCCTCAAGAATCAATGTGTGCCCAGTGCGCAACTTGAGCTGGTAAGAACCAAACCCTAGCACCTCCTTGGAGCTATTGTTTCCCATGAAGATATGTTTGCTTCCTACTGGAATCCGGTGGTAATCTACGAACCCCTCTCGATCACGTGCTACATGTTTTGTTGCACCTGTATCCACAAACCACACAGGTTGTGAATGAACAACCATCACATGTGATGAAACATATAACTGAGAGAGAGATTCAAAAAGTACCTTCTTCGGCTCAGTGCAATCACGAGCGAAGTGTCCTTTCTATTAATAGTTGAAGCATTTAACTTTAGACAGATCCTTTTTCCCACCACGTTTTCCTCTCTTGCATTTCATTTTCCCTTCTTTTGGCGCAGAAATGCTAGCCTCGCCTCTCTTGCCTTTCTTACTTTGTCTTCCGTGCTTGCCATTTGCATTACGCGATCCCTCTTGGGCGACATAAGTTAGAGTCTTGTCAGCGTCTCGAGTTTCGGCCTCAAGGATGACATGTTGTGAAACATCAGAAAAGTTCTTGATGTTTTCACTGTGGGTCAATATCTGTTTCATATTGGCCCATGAGGCAGGAAGGGACCTTATGACAGCTCTGACTTGCTGCTCATCTGTGAGCGCATGTCCAGTATCCCTCAGCTTACCAATCATATTGGACATCACCCTTAGATGCTCACTCATGGTATGCTTAGGGTCTTTTGTGTACTCCTCAAACTTGATCACAAGGCTACGAAGCCGCGTGGTTGAGGTTCCACCAAAAGAGAACTTGAGCTGATCCCATAAAACTTTGCAAGTTGGAAATTCATCATACTGCCCAATTAGATCATTTTGCAAGCTGATCAACAAGGTGTAGCGCACACTACGATCTTTCTGATTCAACTTCTGGTAGGCAGTGTGGTCTCTTAGGGGTTGCGCCTCAGTTGGCGCGACCATTTCCTTGGTCAAGTACTCCTCGAGCTCTTGTTCGTTCAGCATGAATTTCATCTTTTTGTGCCAAACGTCATAATTATCTTCGTTAAGTTTCTCACCCTTAACGAGATCAGCTATGACATTCTTGGTGGCCATTATATTCACTACATTAGATTGCGCAAGGAAAAGACATTAATTATACATCCTTTTATTTATTTCAAAAAATTCAAATGAAAAACATAATCCTTCCTCACATCATGAAATCGAAAATCTGCTAAGCTCGTAATCATCTCCCATGTATGTGAGTTGGGAAAAATATTTTTCAAGTAATTTTGCGCAATAAATTCCATCATCATATAAGCCACAATATAATAAATCATCCACATGATAATTTAGAACAATATAAGATTGCACCATGCAATTAAGTGTGCAAGGACTCCATTGAGCCCTATTGACATTCTAATAACTTATGCTAAGAAAATTCTGGCTTGAATAATGTGCGTACAAACTACTCCAATAAAACAAATGGAGATGCCGCACAACACATTATTCTCAAAAGGATTTTCTTAAAATAAGAGTAAACACATTAAACATAAGTTTCTTTAGAATGCCAATCTAATATCCATCCATTTAACCTAAAATTAGCATGCTCAAATAACAAGTTAAAGGGTAATAAAATGAATAAATAGGCCACATTCTCCTCCCAAGAAAAACGGGCGTTAAGGCCTTGAAAATAAAAATTGGTTTAATAAGGTGTGGGCTTACCAAAAACCCAACAAAAAATACCTCATGCAAAAGCATATTTAAGCCATAATACTAATCAAGGCAAATAATTAAAACAGAATTTATCTAGGTCATATAACTCTCCAAAAATATTTATTGCTACCCATAAAGTGTAAAAATATTTATTTACACATTATTCGTAATTTTTGGGACCATAAAAAATATCACAAAAATACTCACAAATAGCCCAAAAATGAGAGATAATTTTTAAAAGATGAAAAATAATAAATTTAACCCTAATATACCCTCTGAATTTAAAGAAAAAATTATGTGTCTATAAAACAAATTTTTAAACCTAATTTCAATAGAAAAAGTCGTTTAAAAATTAAACAGAACACACACAGAGGGTATAAAGGTAAAATTTAAACACCATAGAAAAAATCAGCGGGCCATGGTTGAGCTCCACTCGTCGACGGTGACAAACACCGACCAAAAAACACGTCGCACGCTCTTCCACGTGCCACCACTGTGCGTGGGACTCAATCTGGAGCTTCTGGTGAAGGCGCATGGCATACACGCGCGCAAGTGGCGCGTAGACTCAGCCGCGCCTGGGGCGCGTGGGACAGCAGACTTGGCTGGCGCGTGACGACTCGTCACGGCGCGGCTTGGCGCGCGTGCGGCGTGTGTTCGGCTGACTCGGCGCGTGACTCGCGCGTGCGGCGCGTCTTGGCGAGTGGAGCGCATCTGCGGCTCGGCTTGGGAGCGTGGCACGCGTGTAACACTGTTCATCTTCTTCGTTAAACCCTAATTTTTTTCAGCGCCGCCATGTCGCGATGCCAACTTTCGAAAGCCACATCTCTCTCGTTTTTAAGCCAAATAATGCGTACGATATATCGTTGGAAAGCATATGCGACATAGATTAATTATGTATCAACTGATCATGATAAAAACTGAATATCATGCTCCGAATTTGAGTCCTAAAACTCGAAAAAAACACAGTTTTCTTGAAAAGATAAAATCGTGATTTCTCACAAACCATGCATCCAAAAATGACGAAATTTTATGAAGTTCATCCTCAACCATAGGAGAACAAAACCATATAATTATTTTTTAGAAAACATGCTCAATAAATTTTGAATTTTTGTAATGGGTCTCGATCATGTATTCGGAAAAAATCGCAACATGCACATAATTATACTAGCATGTTAAAGGCGAATCAACAAGTAATCATGCTCTGATACCAATGTTGAATAACGATTAATGCACTTACCACATAACGTAATGGGTTCGGAAACATACCGTACGAAGTCTCCGAATTTTCTGATGCTGGATCCTTGTTGTTACGAGCCTCCAACACGCTTGATGTTTATCGTAGGTATGAAAACAGCTATTAGAGTCGAGTTCTTCGTCCACAAACCAAATCCTACAGCTTGGTGATTGCTCTAGAGAGAGTGCTATAGAGAGAGGGACTGTCTTGTGACTTATTGCTATGACTTCTGATTTATTGGGATATCTCTAGCCTTTATATAAAGATATAATTAGAGACTGACTTTACCTCAAACTCTTAAGAGATAAAGATGTATTTACCTCAAACACTTAGGAGATAAATATCCTCCAATTAACTGTAATTATCCAGACTAACAAATACACATTATTTGTTAGTGGGCAGATAATGGGTCCATTGACCCAATTTATTAACAGTAACCTTGTTGGGGGGGATTACGACATGAAAAAAGTGTTACAAGTTGAGTTGACTGTAGGAAAGATAATTCAAGATGTCTCCTTTGTATGTTAACGACTATTAGGAACAGTCTGGATGCATGTGAATGGTTGTGTCTATTCCCTCCATCAAGTGTTAAACTTTTGGATAGAAGAAGCCGATGGACGTAAGGTTTCAGAACAGGTGCGGGCAAATGATAAACTATTTGTTACAAAATCTAATTGTGTTGAAGCACAATTCTACCAACAGGAAATGAGACCTTTGGAAGTTGTCTGCTGCGAGGGGATTGGTTGTGATCATATCTATAGCTGGTTAAAGAGTGTAGTTGATGAAGAACAACTGTACAAAGATAAATAGTAGTATGATCTAATTGGAATGGGTCTAAACCATCTAAACAATTCTACAAACCAACTGCTTTTTGCTCCTGATGAAGGAATGAGTTAAAAATTTGTTGAAAAACATTCTGACTTGGATATATTGGTTGCAACCAAAGATGTTTTCTTTGCGGGAAAGAACGAAAAATTAGGAATAAGTGAAGAAAAAAGGAAATTAGGCTAAACTGCTATAACTGCTACTCTTCCTAAGTTGTTAGTGCAGTAAAAAATAGAGTAAAAAAGTTATCAGCTGTCGATTGGGCCAAATGCGTAAGGGAATAGTCCACTTAAGTCAGTGAGAATTTGTTTAGAAGAGTTGAAATTAGCTCCACCAAAGTTTAATGACCTGAGAACAGAGGTTCAAGATCCTTTGCTAGAAGTAAACTTAGTCTTTGAGGCTGATTAATGACCTATTATTGTTAGTACTTGCCTTGATGACACAGTTCAAAGTCAAGTGATTGATTTGGTAGAAATATTTAAGGATTGGTAGTAAATTTTAAGGATTGTTTTGTTTGGAGTTATGACGATAGGTTAGGTTTAAACAGGAAATTGGTGGAACATAAATTTCCAACCAATGAGGGTTTTAAACCTTTTATGCTGACACCAAGGAAGATGTCAGTTGAGGTCACTTTGTTGGTTACTGAAAAAAAGAAAAAAAACAGAAAGGCTGCTGCAAGAAAAAGTTTATCAGAACTAGCATGCATCTTGAATGGTTACATAATGTGCCTGTATCAATGACAACTGAAAAATTGAGAGTTTGGATAGACTTTAAGAATTTAAATACTGCTACTCTTAATTATGCTATAATGTCATTTACGGATGAAATACTGGTCATAAAAAGTTTTTATAACGTATTGGAAGATTCCAATTGATCCGGGGCATCTATATGCAGTTTTGGGTACAACTTGTACCCAAAACTGCATATAGATGCCTCGGATCAATTGGAATCTTCGAATACGTTATAATGCCTTTTGATTTAAAAATACTATAACAACATATCAAAGGCCAATGAATTTGATTTTGCGTGGCATAATTAGAAAATTATAGAGGATAATGTAATGGTTAAATCAGATTATCAAGAAATGCACTCACATCATTTAGAATACGTTGCTTTCCAAAGAAGGAGACGACGTGCCTTTAAAATAAATTCATTGAAGTGTGCTTTTGGAGTTTTCACGTAGACTTTTCAAGGATTTCTAGTGCACAAAAGGGGCATTGTAATCAACAAGGATACGATTAAGGCCATAGGCTAGTCTCACGCAACTTGTATGAGGCTAGCGACTAAAACGACGTAGTTTTACAAAAAAAAAAAAAAAAAAAAAAAATTTAGTTCTTCTTTTTCTGTTTTCTTCCTCCTCCCTAATAACTCTTTTTCTCTTTCTCCCCTACACATGTCAAATCTCTGTCACAGCGTCGGTCAGCCTTTGTCGCCGGCGACCTTCCATTTCCACCGTCGATAACACACAACTATCAAGGCCACCCATTTTCCTCCACCAGTCTGCCATAATTAGTTTGAAACAAGAATCCCAATTCGAAGATCCCTAATTTAAGAAATTCAGTGAAGACTATCATCTATGAAAATTCAATTCAAAATTAAGAAATCAGCTTTTCAATTTTTAAAATCTAAGATTGTGACGGTGATTGGTTACTGCGACTTGTGACGGTGACCGGATTTTGACGGTGTGATGGTGGTGGTTGCCTGCATTAGAGATGGTGGGTCTGATGGTGGCGGCGGTGACTTGTGATGGTGGCCGAATTTTGACAAACAGTCGCAAAGCTTGTAAGGTAATGGACGTTGGAGACCGTTTGAGGTAGGAATGGCTGTTTACGGCGGCCGGCGATGGAAGGCTGGTGGTCTACGGCGGTGGGCAATGGAAGATGGGTAGTCTACGGTGGTTGTGACGATGGAAGCTGTGTTGATCGTCTATGGGGTTGGTGGTGTACACTGTTGTGGCAGGAAGATGGGTGATTTATGGTAGGGATGGTAGGTGTGACGGCGGCAGTGGGTTGCTACGGCCAGCCTGCCTTCGACTGAGAGACAAGGAGGAGAGGAATACAGGGGGAACGGGAACGGGAACGGGAAGGGGGGGGGGGGAGAGAGAGAGAGAGAGAGAGAGATAGAGATAGATAGATTGCTTATGTTTATTTGACCAAAATTACGTCGTTTTAGTCGCTAGTCTCACGTAAGTTGCGTAAGGCTAGCCTTATATTCTCTTTTCATATATATATATATATATATATATATATATATATGAGAAAGCCGAAGCTAAGAGAATGTTATCTAGTCATCGCACACTTGGACACTTTCGTCGTTCGCTATATAGACTTTCCTATTTTAAAATTTTAAAAATTTTTAAATTTTCTTACCTTTTTAATAATGATTTGAATTCATTCACCCTCTCTCTCTCTCTCTCTCTCTCTCTCTCTCTCTGATATGAATTCCTTCTCTCCATTTGGAATTCAACCAATTATATCGATTTTAAATTTCTCTCTTCTATGTCAACATACTCTACTAAAAAAATTTATTTATATCTTTACAATTCCATTAATTCCTAGATTTTGACAAAAGTAATTCTCTATATATTCCTTTTTAATCTTAATTTTTTTTGTTGTTTAGGAAAACACAATATTCTTCATCAGTTTTTCTCTTAAACTACCGTAATCTCCTTCCTTTTGTTGAATTGCAAATTTTATATATAGTTTATGCTCCTTTTTTTTCAATCATTTATTATGTACTCTTACTCTTTTTTTGGTGGTCTTGAGTAATACAACCTCAACACACGGATTATTGTTGTTAGTATTATCACTGCAATTGTTATTAGTTAGGAGAGACTATTTTTATTATTTTATATACTATTTTTCATCTTTATTTTTCACTAAAAATGAACAATTATTACCCAATTGTTCATTTCTAACGATAAAATTGGTAGGAGAACTTCCTTTAAAGTTAAAAATAAAATTTTGATTATCTTATTGTCACTATCAATTTTGTAATTCTTATTAAGCATATAAATACAAGATATCTCAATAAGTAATTTGATAGTTGTTGTTCTCGTGTGTAACGCGCGGGATCAAAACTAGTAAGTAATAATTTTTTCATTTTTGTTAAAACTAAAAGAAGATTTCGAGTATCTCCGGGAATAGGAACACCAACATACTTTTCATGCAATAAAGGATTACTAGACTAAGCCTTCGGTTATGATGCCACCTAGGCAAGGAAGGCATTAATATTATAGATGTGTCTATTGTGGATCAATCGCTTGGTAGTTTGCTTTCATAGCAGAATGTTCAAGGCTTTGAATAGTAGTTTACTACGTTAGTTGGAGTTTAAATTCAGCAAAAGGTTGATATTTCCCTGTAGAATATTATATTTAACTTGTACTAGCCCAGAATCCTGTGCCAAGCACGGGACAATTTATTAACAATAAGGGTAAATTACACTAAAACCCCCTGAGGTTTTACATAATTACACTCAACTACCGCTATCTTTAAAAATTACACTCCGCCCCCTGAGGTTTGTACCCGCATTACACTCAATTACACAGATTTAACGGGCCGTCCAACTCCGTGAGGAGATTCCCTGACACACACTTTTATGCAATTTTCATACCCAAAATACCCCCTCTTTGTCCTTTACTCCCTTGTGTGATCTTCTTGTAATGTGGGTTTTTACATAATTTCAGCCAACTCCACAGCAGGTTCTTCCCTTCCTCCACTTTCTGCTCATGCCCTTTTATCCCTAAAGTAAAATCAGACCCATCAATTTAAAGGGTAACAATGTCTTGGTCAGAAAGTAATGAAGAGTGGTTGGATCTAAGGTTTAGGTACAAGAATTGTTGGTGTAGAAAGAGGGCAAACTTGAGGATTGTTGAATCTGATGAGAAGCCAAGTAAAGGTAAGTTGTTCTTCTCTTGTGCAAGTGGTGGATGTAAAATGTTCACTTGGTGCACACCTGATAGAGCAACAATGAAGCCAAGTGGAAGGTTAATGAAATGTTCATCTGAGTTTTCTGACGAGATTCAAAGGCCCGAGATCAATGAAGAGGCAAAGATGCACTCTTTTGATGGAAATGGAGTTGTAACCGGTCAAAAATTACAGTTGATTGAAGCTAATCAGACAATGGTGAAGTTGTTGGTTATTATTTCTCTAATTTCCTCATGGATGTGTATTATGGTGATGTTTTTTGTTGTCCGCAAATGAGGAATTTGGGTGTGTGTTTATGTACTGCAAGTAATGTGGGCTTCATTTTCCTTTCCAGAGCTCTTTTGTAATATTTTGTAATGACTTTGTATGAAGAAGGTGAATGAATGTGATGTTCTAGGTTTTTCTCTGTATGGCCTTCTCTGATCTTTTTCGTAATTGGAGCTCAGTGTAATTAATGCAAACCTCATGGGAGTTCTGTGTAATTTGAAAAGTAACTATTTTTGCGCATGACATGACATGCTGTGGATGAATATGATGCAAATCAGCAAATCAGGACATGATCAACATATTGCAACCAAATCATGCCAGGGTATCACCAAATCATGTGAATAAACAAACTGCTGAATTGTTGAATTGGAGTGACCCTGCTCAAAACTAGTGAACAAACAAACTACACCCAAATCATGCCAGGGTATCACCAACATATTGCAACCAACTCCATAAACAAAATGCACCACCACAGCAGTATGCACCAACACAGTGCAACCCACTGCTGTATTGCAACACACTGCATAAACTCAATGCAACAGACCAAATGAAGACAACCAAGTGCAACAAATCAAATACACAAACACATTGCACCAAACTGCAATGTGCCCACAAACTAATTGGTAAATTACAAAAAGCACTGAGATTTAATACAACCATGGTTTCATTATCCAAAAATAGACAGTTTACATCATCCCCAAGATCTAAGCTTACATAATCCAAACTTGTGCATGTGTTGACTGTAACCTAAACTTTAAAAAGTGTACACATTGTCTGTCACATATTTGGGACCTAAAGCTAACATATTCCTTGGACTTCAACTTCAAAAACTTGTATGCAGTCACAAGGTATTCACAATTTCTTCATTCAGCTTCGCAAAATAATCTTCACAATATCTTCAGTTAGCTTCACAAAATAATCTTCAATCTATCTTCAACTAGCTTCACAAAAATAATCATCATTCACAGCTTCACAAAATAATCTTCAATCTGTCTTCAACTAGCTTCACAAAAGAATCTTCATTCACAGCTTCACAAAAGTCATTTCATATCTACAAATACCCTCACCCTTCTCTGCAGCTTCAAGGCTGTGACTCCTGGGTTTGAGTCACCACCTCAGGTCCTCCCTGTTAAAAAAAAAAATAGATTGGGAAAACTTGAGGAAAACAATAATAAGTTAAAGTCTGAAAAACAAGTTAAAGAAATCAGTGGTTACCTGCTCATTCATGCTAACTTGGCTGCACCCAATCTGACTGCACCCAGCTTCACTGCCTCTGCCTTGATTGCCCCTACCTTGACTGCCCCCCCCCCCCTCACTGGTCTTGCAACATTGGCATTTCTATTGCTTCCCACTGGTGCCCGTTGGCAGGTCCTTTTATTATGCCCAAATTGCTTATAATTTCCACACTTTAGAGTGCATGACCTTTTTCCTTCCCTAGCAGGTTCATCTGCTGCCCTCTTCCTTTCCTTTCTTAGTCTTCTAGGCAACCTCCTAAAAGGGGGAGGTTGCAAAGGATCCCCTGGAGCTGGCCTCCAGTGGGTCTCATCATGCAGTGGGTGCATAACATGACCATAAGCTTTCAAATAAGTATCCCTGCTGTAGCACCTATCCACAAACTCAACCACATCCAATCTCCTAGTGTTGATGCATGCTGCTGCATGCTTGCAAGGTATGCCTGTAAGATCCCAAACCCTACAACAACAACTTCTCCTCACTAAGTTCACAACATGCACCTTTCCAAGGTCAGATACCTCAAACTCTGTACCCCCAGAACCCATGACTATTTTACAGCATCTAGATTCAGCAACTGCCAGTTTGCATTTTTTCATTATCCTTGGAGTTACTACTTCTTCCCAAGAAGCAGCCTTTTTAAACCTTTCATGTACCTTTACCATCAGCCTAGTTCTAATGTGATCAATCATGGATAGCACAGGTTTTCCCCTCAATTTCCCTAGCCAGTTATTGAAGGACTCCACCATATTACTGGTTACCTGGTCATTCTTAACAGCAGGGTCAAATGTATACCTAGCCCAGCTCTCTACTTTATGACCTTTTAACCATTCAGCTGCTTCTAGTGACAAGTCTTCCATCTGTCTCATAGCTAGCTTAAAGTCATCCACATTGTATGCCTTGGCAGCAGACCAAAAATAGCTTTTAAGCTTCATGCCAGGGTATCTAGACCTAAAATTACAGAAAAGATGCCTACAACACCTTCTATGAGTTGCATGTGGTATAATGTCTGCTAGGGCAATCTCAATACCCTTTTGTCCATCAGACATGATCACCCATGGCTTTGGATCAGGACCATCACCTATGATGGTATAAAGGTGATGTAGGAAAAACCTCAAACTCTGTGTGTTCTCACTCTCAACAACAGCAAATCCCATAGGGAATAACCCATTGTTCCCATCTAAGCCCACAGCAGACAATAATACACCTCCATAAGGCCCTTTAAGATGGCATCCATCAACTGCAAGAAATGGCCTACAACCATCCTTAAAGCCATTTTGCACAGCTGCAAATGAAAAGAACAGACTATGGAAGTGAGGCAAATCCAGGTTAGGTTGAACTCTTTGAGTTTCAAGCTTGAACAAGCTCCCAGGGTTAGTCTTCATCACCTCATGCCCATACATCCACAGCTTCTTATATGACTCAGCATGAGACCCCTCAATCTTTTCTAGTGCCTTCTTTTTTGCCCTGTACAACTGCATTCCATGGGCCTCTACACCATAGTTTTCTAGCAAAAGCTCTTGCAGCCCATTTATGGTAATATCAGGATTTCCCCTAATGTGCCCAAGTAGCTTCTGTGCAATCCAAGTGGAATTGGCCTCCTTGTTAGAAATGCCCATTACACAAGAATGTTTAGGACCTAAGCTCTTGATTTTGTAAGTTTTCCCATCAGAAATAGGTGATGCAAATATCCTCCAACTACATCCAGGATTGCCACAGTGGGCAGCAACCCTGTTCTTTTCATTCCTATCTCTGACCAGCTTAAACCCAGTCTGAATACAATAATCTCTCAGAGTATTCCTAAAATGATTGACATCTTCAAACAACAAACCCTTGTACAGTTGAATAGTTTCACCTGGCCTATGTTCAAATAGCTCTCCCCTCATATATTTGTCTACATTTACTGCTTCAACATCCAAGTTATCATCACTCTTGTACATAGGATTTTCATCTTCATCATCACAGTTGGACAATTCATGTTCACTTAATTGATCATCCTCTGTCACAGGCTCTTCATCACTTTCATCACTTTCCTCTTCATCAGTCTCACTTAATTCTTCCCTTAATTCCCAATCATTATCCTCAGAATCAGAATCATCACTAGTGTGGTGCAACTCCTCATCACTGCCATCTTCACTCTCACTCTCAGGTGCCCTACTAGTCCCAGGTCTACTGTCATTTCTAGCTGCCTCTACATTTGGTTCTGGATAACTAACTACTGTAGGTTCTACCCCAACAGTTTCTAAGAACACATGAATCTCCTCTGAATTCTCATACAGCGCAAACATGTCAAGTAAGGACCTATCAGATGTTATTTCTTCCCTGACATGAGTTCCAGGCAAAGTATAGTATAGGGCAATAACTATACCTAAACTAGAGGGGAGGTCTTTCAACATAAGATCATTTACATCGGTAAGCAGATCCATATAGTTGTATCTGTCAGGATCCACATCAGCTATGCTATCAACAATGTTACAGTAGTGGACCCTCAGTTTATATATCCTTTCAATGCCCATTCTGTAGTACAAGGAAAAATAATTAGGGGGTTAAATTAGGGCTACAATTAGGGCATTCAATTTAGGGTTCATCAGCTGGGGTTAAGTGAATTAGGATATTCAATTAGGGTTCAATTTGTTCAATTAGAGTACAATTGGTACAATTAAGGTTCAATTGGTTCAATTAAGGTCCAAGTAGGGTTCAATTTGTTCAATTAGAGTTCAATGGGTTCAATTAGGGTTCAATTTGTTCAATTAGGGTTCGATTAGGGTCCAATTTGTTCAATTAGGGTCCAATTAGGGTTCAATTAGAGTTCAATTGGTTCAATTAGGTTTCTATTTGTTCAATTAGGGTCCAATTAGGGTTCAATTAGAGTTCAATTGGTTCAATTAGGGTCATTTTGTTCAATTAAGGTTCATTTAGGGTTCAATTTGTTCAATTGGTTCAATTAGGGTTCAATTGGTTACATTACGGTTTAATTATGGTTCAATTAGAGTTCAATTGGTTCGATTACGGTTCAATTAGGGTTCAATTTGTTCAATTACGGTCCAATTAGGGTTCAATTGATTACATTACGGTTCAATTAGAGTTCAATTGGTTCACTTACGATCCAATTAGGGTTCAATTGGTTACATTCCGGTTCAATTAGGGTTCAATTGGTTACATTACGGTTCAATTATGGTTCAATTAGAGTTCATTTGGTTCAATTACGGTCCAATTAGGGTTCAAAATGTGTCTACGTGAATTAGGGCCTAAATCAGGCTCTAATTACAGGTTACATTATGCTATCAACTAAGGAAATCATGCAAAAGAAGAAAGATCAGAAATGGGAAATAACGAGAAAAACGTGAAAGACATGAAGGAGTTAGGAAAACATACCTTCAAGTAGATTCACCGGAAGTGGTTGTCGTCCCGCAGCACAGGTACACCGAAAATGTTGCGTCGTCCCGCAGCACAGGTTCACCGGAAGTGGTTACGTCGTCCCGCAGCACAGGTACACCGGAATTGGTTGCGTCGTCTTTTTTATGAGATTAGGGTTGTGAAATGTTTGGCTCTGATTTTTTTCTAGGCTTCCCTTCCCCCGATCGCACAGTGACCCCCTACCTCCTTCTCTGCCAACCTGTTTTTCCTCCTTCCCGAGAAGAAGTTTCCCTCCAATTCCCAAGAACAGGTTTTCCCTCCAAAATCTCAAGAAAACCGTAGGAGGGTATTCATGTCTTTTTGCATTCCAACGTTAACACCGTAAGAGAAAAAAAAAAAATTTAGCGGAGTGTAATTTTTAAAGATAGCGGTAGTTGAGTGTAATTATGTAAAACCTCAGGGGGTTTTAGTGTAATTTACCCTAACAATAATTTATCTTAGTAGTCTTAAAATGCATAATAAAATATCTTGCACAATTTTATAATTTATGAGAAAGAGTTACTTTAATTTTGGTTTGAAATTTATTATAATAAAATAAATTAACATTTCTGGTCAAATATCATTAAGCAATATCCTTGTGCATATCTGCTAATTCTCATTGGGTAACTCTATAGATGTACAAAAATTAAAAGCTTATTTAGTACACAAAAAAGAAAAAGTAAATTTTATAGATAAAAATATGCGGAGAACATATTGAGATCAACTTGCTATTACATAAGACATTTTATTATTTTTCTACTTATCTTTTAAAAATAAATTGTACCTTTGAATGGGTTGTCCATAAGATTAGTTATACATTAGTTTAATTTTGATAGAGAAAATTTTGGTCCATATATTTGTTTATAGCATGTTATAAAAGTTAATCAACACAACTAATAAAGTAAGGATGGTGTGACATTTTAAGAAGAAGAGAAAATAGTAATCAGTGCATGAAGTAATTATATAAAATTTAAAAAGTTTAACCAACATGACTATATACAATACCTCAAACCCTCGTAGTAAGGAAATTGCTGAACAAAATTTAACCAACATTTCACAAAGTATACAATAAGCATGCTTACTAAGTAAGATTTAGCTTCAGATATAATAAGAATTTCAATCCAAGTTTCAGTATACATTCATCACACAATAACTAATATGTTTTTAGATTTTATATGCAATTCTATTCAAAATTATAAAAGTTTACATAATTAAAATAAAAAATGGTATATTGCTAATGTAGAATTTAGAATGCTTAATAGTTAATTATTCACAATAAAAATACCATAAAAAATTAGTTCAAAACTTTTTCAACATAAAATTAGTTGAATTTAAGAAAAGCTTACATAATTAAGGTTTTTTAAGTTTACACTATTTTTTTAATGTATCTCATATAGAATCTGCATATTATGGTATTTTTACATTTAACCAATGTGACTAAATAGGATACCGCAAAACTTTAGAGTAAAGGAAATTATTGACCAATATTTTTAATCAAAATAGTTATTGAGTTAGATTCATATTTGAATTTAGAGAAAACTTCATTATGAATTTGAAATAGAACCTAATTTTTCTTATTAAATCTCTTAAGTAATTTTTTTTACAGGTTAATTTTTCATGTTAGAGAACTTTTTCGATATATAATATTCCAATAATGTCATAATATATTACTATATTGGTTAGAAAATTTTAAATATTTTGAATTGATTTTTGAATTGCATAAGGCTAATTATTTAAATGTCTACTATATTTGTTGATTTAATTAATTGCAAAATTAGGGACTCCGTTCAAAATAATGTTTGGAGATCTTTTGTAATATTAATGTGTTTAACATTAGTTTTTATAACTCTTATTAAATTAGAAACACAATGCAATAAGGTGTCACGATTGCATTTCTCGCCTCAGTTATTAATTATTATAGCTCAGGATTTCGAGTCAAACTCGAGTAAGTTAGTAAAATTGCTTAAAAAGTTACAAAAAATGTATGAATGAATACCACATTCAAGAAACAAAAAGAGATTTACATCTTATGGGAAAAAATTCTACTTTTGCTAAAACTATAATTGCAGTTAGTAAGAAATTTTTAATACTTTATTTGTAACAGTTTCAAGTAACTTGTCAAGATTATATTATTATTATGTTCTTTTAGTGGCCCAATTTGATTCATTTAAAAACCAAGTCTATTAACTTGAAAAGTTAGGTTAAGAGTACTCTGCAAATTTATTTAGACATAAAAATTAGGATTCTATCCAAATTTAAATTAATTATTAGATCAAATTTTTATTTTATATCTCATAAGTTATTTTTTGGATCTATGGATTTTAATTTTCATATTAAAAAACACTTTCAAGAACATAATTTTCAAAACAAAGTCTTAATGGATTAGTATGTTGATTAGATAAAGTTTTAGAAGGATTAGAATTGGTTTTTAAATTAATTTTTTTCTTCTAAATCGAAAGTATTATTTTTGTTTTTTATATATATGAGTTTTTATATTCATATTAGAGAGTAGTTTTGAAAATACAATAGTGAATATTAAGTCCTAATAAGTTAGTATAATGATAAGGATGAGTTTGAGAATTATTAGAATTAGTTTTTGAATTTAAGGACATAATTGTCAAAAAGAAATCTTAATAGATTAGTATATTGATTAAGCAGAATTTTAGAATGATTAGAGTTAGTTTTTAAATTAAATAGGACTTACTAATATAAAAGATAATTAATCTGGTGAGGTGTCATATAAAGAAATGATGATGTGTTGCGCAAAGAAGTTATCAATGTCTTTCTCGTTTCGCTTATTATATATTATATAGATTTGACTGCAGTTAAGCTAATACAATATATATTGCCTTATGTTTTATAAGCAGTCGAACAAACTGACTTGGTTAAGTATAGGCTAACTAAACGAGTCTTGAGAGCAATAATCACAAATGTATTGTTCCTTTAATATTAAATACATCTTAGCATAGTTTCACAAAAAGCAGTGAAAGGTCAATTGTTGGCGGATTTACTTGTATCATGGAAATTGATGATTGATAGGTCAAAAACAGTTAATAGAGCTAGAGCTTGAGTAGTATTAGGCTCTCATGTTAGAAATTCTCACTAATTTGCGTTTTAGGTTGATCAAAATTGTAGCAACATGAAACTTTCATAATTGGCTTAGATATGTCAGTAGACGAATATAACGACAGTTCAGATTTTTGGAGAAATGTAATTTCAAAGCAAGTTGGTGGGGACTTTAAATGTTGTGCATTAGGTTAAAATTTTCTTTCTTGTATGAACTATGTTTGCTTACACAATATGGTGACGTCACCATATTCTAAGGGTATGGCATGAGTTGCATTAGGACTTAAAATTCCTAATGGAATTGAACAACATCGTATTAAACTAATAAAACAGTTATCATCAACTTAATTAGCATTGATTTCAAGAGGTTGAGATAGCTGCCTTTATTTTTTTGGGATAAAAGTGATTTGAGAGGTCCAATCATTCAGTTTTTAAAAAATCCACAAAGAAAAGTTCATTGGAAAGTCAAGTTGCAAGCAATAGATACTTTTAGGAAAATTACACTAGGTAACCCTTCAAGAGGTTGTGTTTTTTCTTGCCACCCCTTCCTTCTAAAAACTTGCATTCACATTGCATTCAGCGTCTCACATACACCCTTCCATTGTCTTCCCATCCATTTCTGCTTAAAGATATTTTAAAACAAAAGTAGGCCCACTAGCACTACCTTAGTAATTCAAAAAAAGTACCAACATCAACACCACCACCGCCCACCACTAAGACTTCCACCCAACTACTAATCACCACAAACAGCAACACCAGCCCAGCTCTTATACCTCATCACGAGTTTCCACGCATTCACACATAAATGCATGCGTCAGCGTCATCACACACTTCAGAGTGGGTTAACGGTGAATGTGGTGTGTGGTTGAAATTTGGTTGGTGGCACTAGTGTGATGGTGGGTTTGTTTTGGTGGAAGGGATTGATTGTTGGCGATGAGATTGATTAGTGTACGTGAAGGTTTTATGGCAATGGCTCGGTTGGTGGTTTGGGGTCTGTAGTTGTGGGATCGTTTAGAGGGTAGTGCGTTTGTGTACGGTGAGATTGGTTGGTGGTGGGGGGATCTATGATGGTGGTGGGTCTACAGTCGCGGGTTTATGGATTTGCTTTGATTGGTTTGTAGTGGAAGAATCGGTGGGGGGTGGTGAGTTTGTGGTTTGTCTATAGTAGTGGCTTTGTGGGATAATGGTGGGTTTGCATTAACTGTGGTGGTGGGTTTTGTGGTTGTGGTGGTCTTGATGGTGCATTTGTAGTGGCTGGTATGGTTACACAGGTAAGGTTATTTAAGTCATTTTAACTAAAACACTAACACCATCCACCAAGGCAGGGGTGTTAGTGTAATTTGTCAAAATGGAGGAGGGGTAACGAGTTATTAGGACATAATCTAAGGGATACTCAGACAGTGTAGTTTACCCAACATTTTTTTTTATGAACAAAAAATTGTGTTAGAGGATCCCTGAAGGATTAACACTTAGATGTGTTTGTAAACATTAAGGTATGCAAGTAAGGGCTAAAGTGCATGAAAGCATCTGGAGCACATCAATCTTGTGTAAAGAATAAAGATGAGGTAGTCGATTCAGAGGCATGCTCATTCTTTTCCGCAGAGGCCGAGACGGGGATATGAAGGATTCAATAAATATGCTAAAGGTTGTCAAGCTAGAAAAAGACATGGAAAGGTCCATAAAAATGCCTTGCATCGAGTAAGGTTCCACTGATAAGCCTTAGCCATTTCTTGGTTGGGCAAGGGATTTGACTAGGCAAATTCATTCTCGTTTACTTAGAAACATAATTTCACAATTGAAGCCACAAATTAGTTTAGCAAATGGATATTTGAGATCAGTTAGTCAAGTATGTAAGAATTTTATCACGAATGTGATGAATTAGGAGATGGAGGAAATGAGGGTTTTCAGGTTGGCTGCGTAGGTGCTGGTGGCGGTGTAGTTGCCACCAGTTGAACAGTGGTTGTATAGCAAACTTGGCTGGGGGGTGGTGAGGATCACTAGGAAATTGAGAATGAACAGAAACCAGAAAGATAGTGTTGGATTGTCCATTCTCTTGTTCTCTCTGTGTACTCACATGTTGAGGTTTTGAGCATTTAGCACTTAAGCACGGGTTGTCTTGTGGAAAAATGTAAGTTGACTGAAAAATGGGTCATGTTCACAAGCTGGTACAACTTTGTGACTTTCCTGTTCCACTATTTTAAAAGTTGAAGACAAGAATAAGGATATTGATCAAGACATGAGTGATCGAGGACAAGTCGGGTTGAATCCCACTGTTGACAAGTCAAGGACATCTATATTTTCCGTGCTCTTTCCTTCTTTTTATATGGTAAACACTTTCTTTTTTAATATGATGTTAGATGTACATTCTTACTTATTTGATTTTCACTTCTATGTTAAGCATCTTTTAATCGTTGTGCTATAATTGTTTAGGTGATTGTTGTGAAGCTCAAATGTTAAAGGTGAATATTTCTAATTGTTAGGCTACAAGCTCACTGTCAGACTATCAGAAATAATAGGCTTGTTCAGTTCCTTCCCCACCCCCCTCTATTTTATTTTTAGTTTTTTTTTTAAAGGAGAGGGGGGTGTGGGGGGCTACGATCTAAAGTTGGTAACTTTTTTTTACTTCTTAACAAAGGTTATTGAGCTAGAAGAAAGTCCAGAGATCACCAACCAATCAGCAATTACGCCAAGATTGGAAACTGCCTAACACAGTTTTGCAACTTTGATGAATTTTGATGTTATCTTTGTTTAAATTTGACTGGGTTGAAGACATGTAAGTAGTGTTGTTGTAGCTTAATGATAATAAAGGACTTTAAAAAAAAGAAAAAGCAATTGGACCTGAACTTGAGTTGAAGTGACAATTTTTGTCAGGTTGACCTAGCAACCAAATTCAGATCCTCTTAAACAACAAGAAGAATATGGGGAAGGACACCGAGTCCACAAATAAGCCGACCAAATGTCTGTGACCAAGACGGTATTGAGGTGCTCAACACTTCATGCCTGCCAACCTCTGCCCCCACCACAGCCCAGTTTGCATACCAAAAATCATACATTTCGTACCTACGGCCTACTCATATGCCACAATTATCCTCATAACAAGCTCCCAAAATCAATAGAATATGAAGACAATCGCCCAACATGATATGCTGTCTTAACAGTAGGATGTAAGACCTCCCACCCCCTTGTCCCAAACTGAAATTCAACGTGAAGAGACCAAGTGAATTGAGTGTGCTTTTTGCCTCTGCCCACATAGCACGTTGTTAGCAGTCTGCAACTTGGGCTGGTTGATGCATGGTTCCTTGCTATTATTGCCATGTTGTTAGTTGGGTGATCCCTAAGCTTAATTTTGTAGAGGGGTTTTGGTTATGCACGAATCAAAGGTTATTTGTTAAGATTGAGAGATGGCAAGACGTAGGCTGAACATGAAAGCCAATTTAATTAGATCCTCCTCCTCAAATGGATACTGTTAAATAAATAAAATGTTACAAAAGAGAGAGACACATATCGATCCTCAGCGCATATGGTGGAGGGAGATGCAGCAGAAGCAATGGCGGATGTTGTGGATGATGCTTTTGATATGCCGAGGCATGGCATTGCATTGCGTTTGCAGAGAGAGAAAAAGGGAGATAAAACTGGGGGGCCCTCCATTCTTCAATTCATCAGCTCGAATCTCAAAACAATTAAACTACTACTACTACTAGTTGTAATCGTAGTTTCATATGCAGTTTGGACTTTGGACCACACCCTTCATATTCCCATGCAGCTCCAACACGAGCTTTGCAGTGTGTTGTGTGCACCCACCCACCATCCCTCCCACCAACCAAACCCCCATAGCCGCCCCACCTCCCCTCCCCCCCCCTCTTTCTTTCACACACATACACACACACACGAACAAAACAAGTAGCGACGACTAGGAGCGCTTGAGATCTTCTGATGTACTCTCGCCGTCTCATTTTGAGTGTCATGCTTTCGACTTTAGTCGGTTCCAAAGTATATAGTAAGCTAGTGCATTACATTTTCTTATGTATTATCCCTAAAAAATAGGGTGATCACATCTAATGCGTTTTCTTGAAACTTTTGCTTGTAGGGGACCTTTGCAGAAAATGTGTAAGTTTTATGACTTGCTAACGTATTTAATTTTTGCTTCCTTAATCAAAATGTAAAGTCAAACAAGACACTCAAAATGAGAGGGAGAGAGTGTCAATTTTACTAGGAAGATTTTGGGTGCAACCTCTGTGAGAGAAATAGCCTACGAATCCCTATTCAGTGACCACTAGTTATAAGTAGATATTGCTAGTGACATTTGTTGCAGACATCATTAGAGACAAATGATGATGTGTTTAGTTGAGATTTTTGTGGTAGTCATTTTAGCTACAACTCACTGTGGATCTGTTTTTTTAGCATCACTTTAACATAATTTGATAGATTTAATTCAGCTATGAAATTGATGCTCGTCGATTGAATAATCATCGATTGGTTTTTCATGTTAAAGTAGGTTAAATGGCTTCTGCTTCGGTGAACAGGGACGTTTCAGTCAACAGGCATTTCTTCAAGGTCATGATGCCTGGTTTTCATACAGAACTTGTATGTCATCCCGCTTTCTCTATGTTTTCGTGTGTTAAAAGTTTTATCTTTGGTTAAAAACTTACATGTCTTACTGTATTATGAATATGTTAGGCCATACCGGTAGCATTTTGGCGATTGCTTACCACATTGAGATTTGAAGCAACTTTAACCAGCCGTAAGGGGTCATGGCTTGTTAAATTGAAGAAGAAGGTTGGCCAAGAGGTTCTTTGCTTCTAAGAGGGTTGGAACGAAGTCGTGCAACAACATGACCTCCATCTAGGAGACTTTGTAGTCTTTCAACACATGGAGCAAATGCGTTTTCAAGTCAGCGTGTTGGATGAAAGCACTTGTGAAAAGCCTTTCCCCTAATGTTGAACTCTAAGGTGTAATTAGACAATATTTTAAATTAATCGCATCGGATATGTACATTTTGAACAATGTTGTGAACATTGACTATTTGTTTGATAATTTTAGGTTGTTAATTGTGATTATTGATCGATGATTTTTAATTGATGATTTTAGATTGTTAATCGTGCATTTGATATACTGAGATTGTTGACGGAGGATGGGACTCAATTGGTTTGAATTTTTTATTACAGGTTTGGGCATTAAAAAATTTTAAAAAAATTAAAAAATGACTTTAACTTTTAGCGACGGATTAATTCCGTCGCTAAATATTTTATCCCGTCGCTAATTTCGTAAAAAAGAAAATAAATTAAAGTACGTAAAACATAATTAGCGACGGATATTCCGTCGCTAATTCAGTAATAAATCCGTCGCCAAAAGTTCTATATTAGACGACGGATTTTATAATTCCGTCGCAAAACTTTTAGCAACGGCCTTTTATACGAGGGACTTTTAGCGACGGTAATTTCGTCGCTAAAACTTTTAGCGACGGAATATAGGCCTTGAGCGACGGGAAAATCCGTCGCTAAAGACCTTATTCCTTGTAGTGATAAATCTCAGTTGAAATGCTATAATTGCAATAAATATGATCATTTTAGTTACGAGTGCACATCAACCTTAAGATAGAGGGAAAAAAATAATTTTGCAATAGTTGAAGAGAAAAATGTGAGAGATGCTATTTTTCTCACTTACAGAGGAAATGAAGAGTACAGGAAAAATGTTTGGTATCTCGATACTAGTGCCAACAACCATATGTGTGGCCGAAAGGAGTTGTTCACAGATTTGGACGAGACACTTAGAGGAGAAGTTACTTTCGGAGACTTGTCAAAGATTCCGGCTAAAGGCAAATGTAAACTTATGATTACCTTAAAGAATGGAGACAAAAAATATATATTAGATGTTTATTATGTACCAGCCTTAAAGAGCAATATTATCAGTCTGAGTCAGCTATTAGAAAAAGGGTGCGACATACACATGAAAGATTGTTCTCTTGTTATCAGAAACAGAGATAGAGAATTAATTGCCGAAGTTGAAATGATAAAGAACCGTCTTTTCACACTTGATACCTGAACATAAATGATGAAATGCATGAAGTCTTTCATTAAAGATGATTCATGGTTATGGCATTTAATATTTGGTCATCTTGGTTTTACCGGTTTAAAGTTGTTATCGAGAACAAAGATGGTGAATGGTCTGCCAGAAATTAATGAACCAGATCAGTTATATGAAGCTTGCGTTAGCGTTAAAGGAAAACAACACATACAAAGTTTTGAAGTTGGAAAATTCTGGAGAGCTAGAAGGCCACTAGAGATTGTGCACTCTGATATAACTGGTCAACACTTGGCGAAAACAGGTACTACCTTGCTTTTATTGATAATTTCAGTAGAAAGAGTTGGGTGTATATTCTTAAAGAAAAATCGGAAGCATTTGATAAATTCATGGAATTCAAAGAAATGGCTGAAAAATAAGTGGACAACATCTGAAGATACTCAGGTCTGACAAAGAAGGCCAATACACCTCAAAGTTATTTGAAGATTACTATAAAAAGCTAGGAATCATTCATTAATTGATAGACTCTTATACGCCACAACAAAATGGCATTGCAGAAAGAAAGAATCGCACGATTCTCAATATGGCAAGAAGCATGGTAAAGGGAAGTGAATTCAGAAGTTGCATAAGGATCCAGGGTAAGCAACTGAATTTGTTCTATGATGAATTGATCCTCTTGATAACTCTTCTTGACCTCAGTCAACCACACTAGTGTGATACATGTCATAGCTCTGCGTTCCCCATTGTCATCATCAGAATTTGGCAACCTTGACAAAGCGTCTGCTGCTCTATTTTCAACCCCTGACTTGTAATGTATAGTGAATGTGAATCCTAATAATTTGGAAAGACACTTCTTCTGAAGTAAAGAAGTAACTCTCTGCCCCGACGGGTACTTCAAGCTACAATGATCAGTCATAATTAAAAAAGGTTGAATGCTGAGATAGGTATGCCAGTGCATAATTGCTTGCACTATTGCCATTAGTTCTTTTTCATAAGTGGAAAGGGACAAGGCCCTTGGTCCAAAATCCTTGCTAAAGAAAGCCAATGGTCTTCCCTCCTGCATAAGTACTGCCCCTACTCCTTGATCACTTGCATTAACCTCCACTGCAAAAGGTAATGAGAAGTTTGGCAAGGCTAGAACTGAAGCACTAACCATAGCTGCCTTGAGCTTATCAAAAGCTGCTAAAGCCTCTGGTTCCCAATTAAAATTATTCTTCTGCAAGAGTTTGGTGAGAGGCTTGCTAATTATGCCATAGTTCTGAATGAATTTTCTATAATACCAGTTAGGCCTAAAAAGCCCCTCAATTGCTTGAGAGTTTTAGGCAAGGGCTAGTTGACCATGGCCTCTATCTCGTTGGGATCAGCAAAAACCCCTTCTCTAGAGATCAAACGGCCTAGATACTCCACTTTTCCAATAGTAAAAGTACATTTGGAAGACTTCACAAAGAGTTGGTGCTACCTTAGTGTTTGCAGCACTGTACCAAGGTGTTGTAAGTGTTCCTTAAAACTTTTGTTGTACACCAAAATGTCATCGAAGAAAAATAACACAAAGCTCCTTAAAGAAGGTTTGAAAACATCATTCATGATCGACTGAAATGTGGCTGGTGCATTTGTTAGCCCATATGGCATCACTTTGAACTCAAAGTGTCCAAAGTGGGTTGTAAATGCTGTCTTGTGAACATCATCAGGGTTCACCCACACCTGGTGACACCCACTCCTGAGGTCTAGCTTGGAAAACACCATTGCCCCATGAAGCTCATCTAGGAGGTCATCCAGAACTGGAATAGGGTATTTGTTCTTAACTGTGAGTTTATTTAGTCCCCTGTAATCAATGTACATTCTCCATGAGCCATCTTTCTTCTTAACTAATAGCACTGATGAGCTGAAGGGAGATGAACTAGGCTGGATAATGTCTGAATCAAGCATTTCGTGGACTATCTTTTCCACTTCACTTTCTGGTTATATGGCATTCTATAAGGTCTAATAATCATAGGTTATGAGTTAGGAATGGGGGGAATGTGATGGTCTTGTGGTCTTACAGGAGGTAATCCTTTGGGCTCCCTAAAAACATCAGCAAATGTATGAAGTAATGTTGTAAGCTGAGGATCTTGGTTATTACCTGAAGGTAAGGCCCCTTCATTGTGTGCCCAATACTTGAACATTCCTTCAGCTGACAGTAATTTAACCTGAGTCTTCCTATTTCCTCCTTGGAAAGTGATGGCTTTCCTTTCTTTTGTGATTGTCATTGTCATTGCCTTAAAATCAAACTGAACTTGGCCTAGTGTCTTGAGCCATTGCAGGCCTAAAACACAGTCACAGCCTCCCAATGACAATATCATCATATCATAATTAAATGTTTGATCATGTAAGGTCCAAGCAAAATCTTGACACATGGAGTCACCGGTGACCCTATTGCCATTAGCCACCAGAATGGTCATTGGGGTCGTAGCCACTGCTACACATTCTAATTTGTTAGCAGTGTTGGGGTCAAGGAAGTTGTGGGTTGATCCTGTATCAATGAGTATACAAAACACCTTGTTGTCATGTCTGCCCCACAGCTTAAAAGTGTTATTTGAGGGAGTTCTAGTAATGGCATGCACTGTAATTTCAACTCTGTCCTCTTCCTTTTCCACAACAGGTTCCTCTTGTGCAGGTAACTCTTCATCATAGACAGGGGGTGTGTCCTCCCCTTCTTCTTCACCAACTACTAGCATGGAAACCTGTCTATGCTTACGTGTGTGAGCTGGTGAGAACACCTTATCGCACCAGTAACAAAGCCCCATTTTTCTTCTCTCATAAGAAAAACCCCTATTATATCTTTGGATGGGTGCTTGGTTTGGTGTAGGTAGTAAGGCCTTTTGTGGTGGGGCAGGTGTATGTTGGCTGTGGAAAGCAAGTGGGTTAGCTTATATAGGTTTAGTCTTCCAGCTAGAATTTGGGTTTTGGAGCTTGGCTGGACTAGTATTATTAGGGGTAGACTGTGTCCTGGTCATGGTCCTGGGGTGGTGCCATACATTGCTCAAGCTGGCTTCCTACTTTCTTGCAAGGAAGATGGCTCGAGAGAGATCCCCCACATCAAATTTTTCCACCTCAAGCCTAATGTCATCCTTTAGGCCACTTATGAAACTCTGAATGAAATAACCTTCTTCAAACTTGCTCCCCTCACTCACTAATATGGATCTGAGAGTCTCAAAGTCATTGTAGTACTGCTTTACTGTGGTGTTTTGTCTTAACTTGTGGAATTCCCGAATAATACTTTCTCTAAACAAACTACAGAACTTAACATGTAAGTCCCTGACAAAATTAACCCATGAGACCTTCCATCTGGCTTTACTGTAGGTCCCATACTAAAATCCTGCCCGCCCATCAAAGTGGACTGAGGCAAAGCTCACTTTATACTGCTCATCCACAGGGTTAAACTCGAAATACTTCTCTACTTTTCGTACCCACCCATATGAGTCTTCCCCCCAAAACCTTGGAAACTCTAACTTAGGTAATTTTGGACTAGAAGGGTTTACAGTAGTGTAATGATATTCCTGGTGTAATTGTTCATATCCCTTACCTGATTTAGACTGTCTTGACCCCGAGCTAAAGCTTTCTCCATCCTTAAGATTAATCAGCTGGTGCATCATTTTCTGTAGTTCATTTAAGCTTTGTCTCACCACAGGCAGTTCATCATTCAATTGGTCTACTGATGACATTTGGTCTGAGATTTCTGAGACTGTCTCCTTCAATCCCACCAATTGATCGTCTATCGCTCCAAAGTGATCTGTAAATTGAGCCTCCATTAGGCTCACGTGCTCATCCAATTGGTGTTGCTTGCCTTGCCTGGTATTGTACCCCATGTGAGGATTCGAACACTGCTCTGAAAACCAATTTGTAAGACTTTAGTTGGCCTTACTCATGGATACTCACAGATTTCAGAGAATTCAATTTGGAAGAAGAAAGAGTATTCAAAAATTTCAGAGAGAAGAATTGGAGGGGAAAACTTTGCATAGATTTTTCATTGGATACCCTTATTTCATGATCATCTTCTTATAAGGAGGTTACAACCGAAAGATGCTAACAACCTCCCACTCAGAGAATTGAAAATGGAAAATGAAAATAAAAGAAAGGAAATTTCTGGAACTCTAAAAGCCTAATTGCAATCAGTTGTAACGGCTATAACTAATTTGTTATTAATGTCTTAAGCAAAGATTTCCTTCATTAATTCTTTGCCTTAATACTTCCAACTCAACAAGATCTTCATGGTAATTAGCGTTGTCACGCTCCTCACGCGCCTGTGCATTTACTTCAGCCCAACTGACCACACGCGCCAATTTCCTATAGACTTTCCTGTGTGTATTTCACTTGCTCAGCTTGTCTTCCATTAGAGTTGCTTCCCTCCATTGCCTGAGCTGCTGTCTTCCTCTTTATCTTGAATTTTAATAGTCGTCTGGATGACAAATCCATGACAGAAAGAAACTAAAGAGAAAGGGCGACGACGGCAGAAGATCAGGGTATCGCGGCAAACGGCGACGGCCCACCGGTGACTGCCTCGAAGAACGCCGGGCGGCGATTCTAGCTATTAGTGGATCAGATTTATGAAAAAAAAATGACAGACGTCGGCGATGGCAATTTGATCGGTTTTAGATGTCAGCAGCCTCAATGGCGCCAAAAACGCTGGGTATCACTGGTTGGTGCAGGGGAATAGGGTGACGGAAAACGGCAGCCATGGCCCAAAAACAAATGGCGGCAGTCATGTCCCACCACCGGCGGCTACAACATAGCCCGACGGCAAGTGAACGATGAGGCCGATCCCGACTCGGGTATTGTCAATCCACACCACCTTAATTCATCCGATCAGTAAATTTGTTCCACCTAATCAAAAGCCGAGTTTTCATTCCTAAATTTTTAATGCCCACGTTGCAACCTTGTGGTCGCATACAAAGTTCGTTCTAATTATGATGGCAATATTGTCTACTAATTGGTAGTCCTTCCTGCGGTGATGGAGAGTCCGTCTTCTAATGGCAGTGGTTTGCGGTGATAGAATAAATCTGCATGGTAGTTGCATGTGGCAGGTCTGCTATTGTGGCTAAGACTAGTACACCATATTATAGACAACAAATTGTGTGGAAACAAGTTTGCAAAGAAAAGGGAATAGTGTTGGAGAGAAAACGCAAAAAGGAAGAAGAAAGACGAAGTTCTATGGCTTGAGGCGCGTCTAAAGACACTGTATTTAAGGCGATATTTGCCCCTACTCGATCCAACTTTGCTACCGGGTTTAATGGAAAATCACCTCCAGGACTACTCAAAGAGACAATCTGCAAAAAGTAATTCTAAACATTCATTTCAGAATTAGTCCTCGAAATTGTGTATATAATTGAGAAATATGAGATTCGAAAATTGGAATGCAGAAGTAATTTTTTATTTTGAATTTCAGAATCTTATATATGGACATAACAGCCATCCCTTCATGAAGGGACACAACCAATCATAAATAACTGTTTTTTCTGGTGCCTTTCCATAATTACTTTCAAAGTCACTAAAGTGTCACTAAAAATAAATGACCGAAAGAAATAATTCTAAAAATTGGTAAAAATATGTGTCGTTAGATCATATATAAATCAACGTGCTATACGTGCTCGCAGCAAGCGTGCAAAGTGCACCCACTAAATCGCACACAATGCGCCACATGCACGTACACGAGTGCGTGTGCGGTGCACCGCACAATAGCATTCTCAATATTCCCACCAAAACATCTCAAAACAATTCAAACCGCACAATAACATTCTCAATATTCTCACCAAAACATCTCAAAACAATTCAAACTATATGTACCATGTGCTTGCTTATAAAGAGAGAAAATTCATTTTCTCTCCAACGTGGGTAAAAAATAAGACCTTTTGGGTCTTGAACTTCACTTACAATACAAACACATTACATAACAATCTATCACCAACACCAACAATCCCCCACTTAGATTGTTATGTCGATCCTCAACTACATACTGATATTGTCATGCTTAGTAAAGGTATCTCTCGATTTAAACCCTTACTTAGTACAAACACATCAAAGCTCTAATTAAATCCATGGTGGCCTAAGCTTAAACCTGGATTCATTGATATTAGAACCGAATATGTTGCACAGATAACGATATCCAATTTCAGTGAGCAATTCACCAAATAAATAATGCATTAACACATCCATTTGCCTCATCCTGGAGTTCATGAACATTTACAAAAATAAACCCTTAACTTTTGCTAGAAGCGGCTCCACTTCTTATGTTCATATAGGTGAAGTTTCATGCGTGACCCTGTTACTTGAACACTCTTACGGAAATTAATTAAACTTCATTAAAAGTTTATAACTCACCCTCTATATCGTAACAGTCAGCACTTTCACATCCTGGATTGCGTTACCAAACAAATAATTAAGTGCTCATTCAACCACTTATCAGTAACTTGTTATTACCCATTAAACCATAAGACTAGCTTATGGTCGGGTTTCCATTACTGGTGGTCTAGATAAAAGGTTTCAAACCCATCCCACTAGATGTACTCCTCACCAGATCTCTTGAAAGACCTTTAGTTAGAGGATCCGCCAAGTTATTACTTGACCTAACATACACTATGGTGATCACACCATTTAGTATCAATTCTCGGACATACTCATGTTGTAAGCTTATATGCCTAGACTTACCATTATAAATGGTACTATATGCTCTAGACTTAGTCGCCTCACTATCACAGTGCAAAGAAATTGATGGCACCGGTTGTGGTCACAACTTTATATCAAAAAACAGATTTCTCAGTCATTATGCTTCTTTGTCTGCGGTCGCCAACGCCAAAAATTCAGATTCCATCATTGAGTGTGTTATACAAGTTTGTTTCTTTGAAACCGAAGAAATAGCTCCTCCCGAGAGGGTAAACACCCAATCTGACGTTGACTTGTTATCGCTTGCATTAGTTATCCAACTAGCGTCAGTGTGCCCTTCAAGTATTACAGGAAAGCGATTGTAAAATAGTCCTAATTTTATAGTTCGTTTAAGAAACCCAAAGACTCTACAAATAGCTTTCCAATGATCAACACCAGGATTACTTGTATATCTAGAAAGTTTGCAAACTAAAAATGCGATATCGGGCCTAGTACAATGCATTGCATACATTAGACTACCAATGGCACTCACAAATTCTAGTTGAGGAACTGCTCTACCAGAATTTTCACTCAATTTGGAAGAAGAATCATATGGGGTACTCACTTCTTTAATTCCTAAATACTGGAATTAAAGAAGTGTGATTGAGATAAAGCATAACCCCCACTATGTTTCTTAACCTTCATTCCTAAAACAGTTTCAACCTCATTAAGATCTTTCATCTTAAATCTGGAATTAAGATACTCTTTTGTTTTAGAAATTCCTTCCAAATTCGTACCAAATATGAGCAAGTCATCCACATAAAGACATAAAGTAACACAATATGCATCTGTAAATTTTGAGTAAATACACTTGTCAGCATTATTATGTCTAAATCCATGAGATAAAATAGCAGAGTCAAATTTTTCATGCCACTGTTTTGGTGTCTGCTTCAAGCCATACAAAGACTTAATCAATTTGCAAACCTTCCTTTCATTTCCCGGCATAACAAATTCTTCGGGTTGTTCCATGTACACCTCTTCATCAAGGTCACCATTTAAAAATGCAATCTTAACATCCATTTAGTGTACATGCAACTTATATAAAGATGTCAGTGCAGAAAGCACTCTAATGGATGTTATTCGTGCAACAGGTGCATAGGTATCAAAATAGTCTATGACGTCCCTTTGTCTAAAACCTTTCGCTGGCCTTAAAAGTTTGTATAGACCCATCCGTATTATATTTCCTTCTGAACACCCATTTACATCCAATAATTTTAGATCCTTGATGCAAGTCAACTAACACCCAAGTGTTATTACATAATATTGAGTCCATCTCATCATTGATTGCCTCTTTCCAAAAAGCAACATCTCAAAAAGCCATTGCTTCAGAATATGTCTTGCTCTTCACAATAAGAATCAAATTCAATAGAAAAAAAATTATCCACCTCTATCACTACGAAATTTTTTAATCATTTTCTCCTTTTGTTTCTCAACTTCAGATTTATAGCGCTTGAACGTATCAAAAGCTTCACTTTTGAGTTTCATTAAATGCACATAAGTATATCTAGAGAAATCATATATAAAAGTGATAAAATATCTATTGCCACCTCTACTTAAGACTCCATTCATTTCACAAATGTCAGAATGCACAAGTTCTAGCAATTGTGTATTTCTTTCAGCCTTAGGAAAATGTTGTTTAGACAACTTTACTTGAATGCAGATTGGGCATTTAGCATTTTTCACATGATTATATGAAATCAAACCATGTTTAGACATAAATTTTAATTATCTAAAATTTAAATGAGCTAAACGACCATGCCACAAAGAAAAGGAGTCAACAGAGTAAGCCAAAACAGATATGTTTTTATTAATAGATAACTTAAACATGCCATCACATGAGTACCCTTTCCCAGCAAACACTCCACTCTTAGACAGGATGAACTTATCAGACTCAAGCAAGGCTTTAACGCCTTCTTACAAAGAAAACTAGCAGATACAAGATTTTTCCTAATTTCCGGAACATGGAGCACATTGAGTAGAACTAGTTTCTTCCCTGAAGTAAACTGAAGTTCAACACTCCTTTTGCCCAAAACCTTGACAGAACTATGATTCCATATTTGCACCACTTGTCCATCCGTTGCCTCTTTGTAATCCTTGAAAAAAGACTTCTTGTTGCAAACATGAACTATAATCCCGGATTCATACCACCAATCAAAATGTTTGCTCGAAGTTGCCATATGCAGTTCAGTAATCATGCCAATCTGCAATCCAGAAATCATGGCTCCCACTTCATTGATGTCGTCTTCCACCACGTTTGCATTATGGGAACTTCCAGCATTTTCTGTTTTCTGCCTTTTCCTGCTTCTGCATTCCTTCTTAAAATGTCCCTTTTCCCCACAATTATAACAAGTTTTTCTCTTCTTGTTATTCTTGTTGGAGTTGCCAAAGTTGTTTGTTTCCGAAAGTTTCCTCTTGTTTCTACCAGAATTTTCAGTCTAGGAATTTTTCTGATCCACAAATTTTACTTTTTGAGTTAAAATTCACCGAAAAACTTTTATCGCGAACCCGAGTTTCCTCTTCAATTTGCAAGTGTTTATGAAATTGTTCAATAGTAAAATCTTCTGTGGTATGCAGAAGTTTCTTTCTGTAACCATTCCAACTACAAGGCAATTTAGAAATAATAGCCCCCACTTGTAATGGTTCAAAAACTTTGACCTTTAGGTCTTTGAGTTTGGAAACAAGAATTTGCAAGAAACAAGAATTTGCAACTGATGAACTTAATCCACAACAGATTCACTATCATTCATAGTAAATTCGAAATGCCTGAGAGTGAGGAACTTATCTGCGCCTTGCTTTTCATTCTTGTACTTGTTCTCCAAAGCCTTCTAGATTTCTCTTGGACACTTGGACGATGTAAACAGATCATAGAGGCGATCTGAAAGTGCGTTCAGAATGTGTCCTCTGCAAACTAGTTCGTCCTCTTCACGTTTCTTTCGCGCTGCTTTGGTCTCATTGGAGTCGTTGTCAGTAATTTCCAGAAGTGGTTGCAGATTATGATCCAAAACATACTGAACCTTTAGTGCAGTGAGTAAGAACATCATATTGTTTTGCCAACTGGTGAAATTCGTTCCATCAAACCTATCCAGTTTCATGAAGTCCTGATTCATCACTTGAAAAGTTGTCATTGCTATTTCTCCTTCCTTCTAAATATCGCCTTAAATTTGTTGGAGAGAGAACGCATAAAGGAAGAAGAAAGAATAAGTTTTATGGCTTGAGGCGCGTTTAAAGACATTGCCTTTAAGGCGCTATTTGTCCCCACTAGATCCAAGTTTGCTACTGGGTTTAATGGCAAATTACCTCAAGGACTACTCAAATAGACAATTTGCAGATAGCAATTCTAAAGATTCGTTTCAGAATTGCTCATCGAAATTGCGTATATAACTGAGAAATATGATATTCGAAAATTAGAATGCAAAAGTAATTTTTTATTCTAAATTTCAAAATCTTATATATAGACTTAACCGCCATCCCTTCATGAAGGGACACAACCAATCAGAAATAACTGTTATTTCTGGTGCCTTTCCGAAATTACTTTCAAAGTCAGTAAAGTGTCACTAAAAATAAATGACTGAAAGAAATAATTTCAAAAATGGATAAAATATGTGCCGTTAGATCATATATAAATCAACACGCTATACGCGCTTGCGGCAAACGTGCAAAGTGCTAAGTGTGCCCACTAAAGCGCACACAATGCGCCACATGCGCTCACGCGTATGCAGTACAGTGCATTACACAATAGCATTTCCAATCTTCCCTCCAAAACATCTCAAAGCAATTCAAATTATATGTACTATGTGCTTGCTTATAAAAAGAGAGAAAGTTTATTTTCTCTTCAACGTGGGACAAAGAACATGACCTTTTGGGTCTTGAACTTCACTTATAATACAAACACATTACATAACAATCTATCACCAACATCAACAAATGGGACACATAACAAGAGAAGATATGCGTGCCTGTTAATGGGTATCTTATAGCTCCAAGGTAAGAGACAAGCCGTCAGCTGCCAAGACCCCTGATCAGCCGCCAAAACGAAGGAACCAGCCGTCAAGGATAACGGTCAATGTCTTGGCGCCACCCTTATATATAGGTTCGAAACCCTAAGTTTCACCCTACATCATTGACGACGGTTGGGCTTGGTTTGGTGCCAAATTTGTGACTAAGCCCTCACGGTTCAGCCCAAGAAAGCAAACAGATGCCCACAACCCATAAAAAGGAAAAAAGAAAAAAAAATAATGAATACTAAGCCTTGCAACGGTAATTAAAAAAAAACAAAACAAAAAGTGCCGCACAAACTGCACGAGCTTTAAAGTGGAGATAATTCGTAGACACTAAAATATTTTTACCAGTCAATAGTTATTTTGGTAACTAGTTAATTATTCAACACTGCGAAAATGCGGGCCAAGATACTGACTTGGAATCAAACAAGACAACGAGCTCGAAGTCAAAGACAATTGGAAGGACTAGTCCAAATAAAAATGCTTGGTCCGGCCTATGGTCTTGCTAGAAGAAAATTCAATTAAGTCAAGTTTGACTAAAAGAAATTAAATGAAAATAAATTCATTTAGTTAATTAAAGGGGAACAAAAGTCTCTTTAATTAAAAGACAAAGCCTCAAATTACGGGTTTCCTAAATTTAATCTCATTGTTTTGCCTATAAATAGAGGGTTTCGGGTAGGAAAGAACGACACACTGAGTCTCTGCAAACAAGTCTGCGCTCTGTCAAAATTCGGTCACAAGCATACAATATCCCAAGAATTACACTTCATTTGAAGAACAATACGCACTAATTTAATGTTGTTCTTCAATCGAGGATTCTCGACGATGAGGAATAACCTCTCTTTGATCCTAAACATTAAAGAGAGATTCGTCTTAAATCTTGGTGATTCTACAAGTCAAGAATCGCCCTCGAGGAAGAAGTCAACGCAGCAGTTCTAGAATAAGCTGTCTTAGCCCTTGGATCGTGACCACAATCGGAGATCGAATCAGACGACCCAGATTTATTTTCAGTATAAATCACAACCTTTACTTTAAAATTTTATTAAATTGAATTTTTGTGCATTGTTTCTTGTCTTTAGACACAAATTTGTGTGTACAATCACATTTTGAAGGGAGTGATGGATGGCATCGATATAGTGAAAGGAATCTGTGAGGATGGTATTAGGAAAATTGACGAACCACCCATTTAGATATGCTACTGGTCGTGTTTACTTTTGTGGATAATTACAAACAAATGTTTTATGAATAAAGATTCTGTTATTTTTTTGTTTAGTGATATTCAAGTTTGGCCAAAGGTATACGAGGTGACAAATTGGTACCAGGTTGTCTAAGGTTTGGCTATAGACTGACCCATGACACCCCCTTGGACCTCTTGAAGAAGCTTTTGGAAAAAGGGTAATTTATGATGTACGTAGCTGGTTGCCTCTCGCATTCAGGAGACTTCTTAGATACGTTTTTCACCATGTCTCTTCCGAATTAATATCAACCCGTGAATATCTCTATGAAGTAACAATAGACCCATGCCTCTCGCATTTAGGAGACGTCTTAAGATTTTCTTACTTGCCTACCTGCTGGAAGTGGTGCTTTCACCGTGCGCTTAGCCTATGAGGTGCTCAGATATCATTCCCCTAAAGTTGACTGGGCTAACCCAGTGAGAGCCATGACAAGATTCCTAAATGCTCGTTTGCACTCTGTCTTGTTTGCATGGGTAGGTTAAAATGACCCACCCACTGCACAATCACACGCACACACTGTCCACACACCACTACTTCTTCATAGGCCTAACCCGCACTCTAATACCTTAATTAACATATAAATTTACACACACATATATAACATATACTCACACCCACCATTTCCATAACACACACACACGGTCACAAGCACACAAATGAACACACATAGCCTCGCACACTGCCATACACCATTCCACTGTTAAACCCATATACCCAAACCCCCACACTCTTCACAGTCAAGCACACTCTCTCTCCCTTCACCCAAACACACACCAACTCACAGATTATGGATTTAATCACCCCAACACACACTATCTTACGCAGAAAACATCCCCCCCTTCCCCTCCCCCCCCCAACCAATATGGCTTCACAGCCATGGTCATGGCCAACTCTTGCGCCCCACAGTGTTAAGAAATACTCACAAATTCCACTTATACGTACTATCTTACACATACTCGAGGCTTAGGAAGGTTTACCTGCTAAAGATGGCAGAAATCCCCTGTTTCTTTTGTTTTTCCCCTTCCCCGAGCCCTGTTCTGGTTCTCTATACTCTGTTCCTTTTCCTTCTCTGTTTCTTCTTCTTCTCTTCTTTGTTTTCTTCTTTTTCCTCCTCTTTCATTCACCCGAGAGTAATGATCTTATTCCCTATTTTATTATTTAATCAGCTTAGTCACCATAAGCTTGTATGTGGTGGCATGTTCCTAATTCATTTTACTCAAAAACTAACACCTTTCAAACCTAGCCTACGCTAGGTTCTTCTTTTCCAAAATTGTACTATTAGCCCCACACTTTACCTATCTACAAAAGAACCCCCAACCTTTTAAAAATTACGTTTAAGCCCCAAAACTTTCCTAATGCTTATTAATTTAACTAAGTATTACTAAAACGTACACTGTCGCTCATTTATTATTTTCATCACCAAAAATATTAATTTACCATTAAGCCCCAAAGTTTTTCCAAAATTATGAAAATGCCCCCAAAAATTTCAAAAAATTACAATTTTGCCTCAAAATTCTTTTAAACTCCAATGCGCTACTAATACTATACCCGAGCATTACTTAAATTTATCACCAGTTTATTATTATTAATTTTTTTCGGAGCCTGAATGGTTATCTAACCAGCTCCCGAATTTCAGGATATTACAGGTAGGGTCGAGTATGACCTTTTTACAATTTGTTCAGAGTCTCTTTAGTAAGTTCTCTGAAACAAGGTGTTCATTTTCATATTTTTCATATTCAGTTAAAAAATACGCTCATGTACTTTTATCATTTTCACCAAAAAAATTCACCAACTTTTTTTTTAAATTGGGTTAAGTTTGGGTGAAAAAAGCTGAAAACACCTTGAAATGTTTTAATTTTTTGTCACTGTTTGAGTAATTTTATTCAAAACGAAAACAGAAAATTATAAAAGTACACAAAAAAAGAATATCTTTTATCATCATTAAAAAAAATAAAAAATGAATATGATAAACGCACGGACCCAATTACTCTAGCAAGATTAGGAGACGAGAATAAAAATTTACTAAAAAAATAGAAGTATGGGCTCTTTCCGCCATTTCAAATACATCACCCACGCCAGGTAAATTTGGTTTAAGAGTTCCCACCCCCCCGTCCCCGTCCTCCCCCCACCCACCCACCATCGTCACCACCGCCGCCCAATGCCTTTCTTCTCCCCAAGAGAAAGAAAATTGAATACTCATTGGCCATCGTACGTGACTTTAACACCTCGTTCGTCACATGGGTACGATTCACGTCGACACGTTCGTCGTAACGCAACTTTCGGATTTCCCATTGCTCATCAAAACACCTACCGTTGGTGCGCCTGAAGTTCACGGAAAAGGGGAGTGGCCTTGGCCTCCCTTCATGGGAGTTGGCCATTGGCCTTGGCCACTCCCTAGGGTCGGCCTCGGCCTCCCCAAGCGGTCGGCCTCGGCCTCCCCAGGGGTCGCGGCCTTGGCCTTCCCCCAATGTTCGACTTATGGTCTCCCCTCCCGCGCGCACTTGTTTTCTCGAGTCTTTGCACCTCCGCGACGTTTACGAACGTTCATACATCAACCTCGCGATGACCATCGTGCATCAACCTCGCGACATCCATTGTCTGTGACCGCACACCGCTCCCGCGATGCCCATTGCCCAAAGTCGCGCACTACCACCGAATGACCTATCACCGACGACCGTATACCATCACTACCGACTTTGTCATTAGTACATGTTGCATTCATTATCTTGTTATGACAGGCACACTCAGCTCAAATCTCGTCTTCGAGACACCGGATGCGCGCCCGAGCGCCATCATCATGATACGTGCCCCCGGCACCAACTATTGCTCCGTGACGTTCGTCGCCCCGCCCTTGCGCCATCGTCATGATACGTGCCCCCGACACCAAGTATTGCTCCGCGACGTTCGTCGCCCCGCCCTCGCAGCATCATCATGATACGTGCCCCCGTCACCAAGTATTGCTCCGCGACGTTCGTCGCCGCGCCCTCGCGCCATCGTCATGATACGTGCCCCCGGCACCAAGTATTGCTCCGCGACGTTCGTCGCCGCGCCCTCGCGCCATCGTCATGATACGTGCCCCCGGAGCCAAGTATTGCTTCCCGACGTTCGTCGCCGCACCACTTTCATAACACGTGCCCCGGCACCAGGTATTGTCTCCGCGACGTTCGTCGCCGCGCCCGTGCGCTACTTTCATAACACGTGCCCCGGCACCAAGTGTTGTCTCCGCGACGTTCGTCGCTCGCCCGTGCACCACTTTCATAACATGTGCCCTAGCACCAGGTATTGTCTCGTGCTATAAGCACCGCGCCCATGCGCCACAATCATGTTGCATGTTACCGGGATGGGCTCACAACTTTATAGCCATCGCCGTCTCAATCACAAGGGGGGTTTCGGCCCTCGTACCGGGATGGGCTCACAACCTTATAGCCATCGTCGTCTCAATCAAAAGGGGGGGCTTCGGCCCTCGTACCGGGATGGCTTCACAACCTTATAGCCATCGCCATCTCAATCAAAAGGGGGGCTTCGGCCCTCGTACCGGGATAAGCTCACGACCTTATAGCCATCGCCGTCTCAATCAAAAGGGGAGCTTCGGCCTCGTACCGGGATGGGCTCACAACCTTATAGCCATCGCCGTCTCAATCACAAGGGTGCTTCAGCCTCGTACCGGGATGGGCTCACAACCTTATAGCCATCGCCGTCTCAATCACAAGGGGGCTTCGGCCTCGTACCGGGATGGGCTCACAACCTTATAGCCATCGCCGTCTCAATCACAAGGGGGCTTCGGCCCTCGTACCGGGATGGGCTCACAACCTCATAGCCATCGCCGTCACAGTCACAGGGGGCTCCGACACGAGGACCCTTCGCCACGGACTCGGAGCACTGAGCTGCGGCCATGTCCGCTCATGTTACCATTGATCATCAACACCACTAGGACAATGATCCCCGGGTCACTCCGGGACGGGAGCAGGTCCTCGGAGGGTATCACGCCTAGTCCGCCTGGCAGTTGGCTACAGGGGTAACCCTCACCGCTGTCAGGTTCTCTGCGCGTTTCTTGACGCACCTCATGGGATTCAGTAAGGGCTTGGATTGGTGGCAGGGGCAACGGGTTTACTCTGATCATGCTACCGCGGTGTGGTCAGTCTTTTCAGACAGGTAGAGCGACGCTGTGCGAGGCAGACAACGCGAATTTGGGAACCGGCAGTCCAACAGAGAACAGGTATTTTGGGACCCCCTGGTGACGTGTCACTCCCAGGGGACGACATGTGGCATTTTATGACATAAGCACCCTGTTTCCTATAAATAGTGAACTTTACAACTCAAAAACGGACTGATTGCTTTTCTCACAAAAATCACTTTCTCACTCTAGAATTTGGGAGCTCTTGGATTCTAGTGAGAGAAACGTAACTTTGGACCGTAACTTCGGACCGTAGCATTGGACCTCGACTCGGACCTTGACTTGGACCGTCGACTGCTGGCACCGTTCGTCTCAGTCTCGTCTCCGCAGCACTGCCACTCCTCACGGCCTGTCTGGGAAGCCTTGCTCTCAGCCCTTGCTCCGTCCTTGCTGTCTCTCACTTTGCATACTTGGAAGCTGACACGACTGCAGCCTTTGTGGCACCTCCACGTAAGTACGAACCCACCTTCCTTGGCATAACAGACAAGGCATTGGCAGCCTCACAAGAGCCTTTCTTGAAGGAACCACATGTGCCTTTTGGATCCCCAAAGTTGGCAAATTGTATCTCAGATATGGTTTTACCCCCTTGACACGATAGCTCAAGTGTATTTCCCTCATAGGTATTCCCGCAGGTTACTTGCGATGGATTACCACCAAATTCTTCGAACAACACTAATGTGTTTGTGTCATCCCTGAGAAAGGATCTAGGTACATGGTACCTGACAGAAATTGATGTAATCTCACGGTTATATATCGAGAAGACTCGGAGATGAGAACAATCCACTCAAGTTTTGATGATATTACCATCTCTGAATAGGTTGGCCACAGTTTGACAAACACATCCCAAACGCAGTATAGTTTCTGCGATAATCACAAGTTGAGTTGCATCGCAGCTCAGTACCAGTGACAAATGAAGACCAGAACCGCCCTAGACTGTTCCCGTTTACCCAGGCATGCCCTTTCCCCATGCCCTGCATGTCCACCAACACAGGGTCCGCACCCGATGGAGCCTTAAATGTGGCCTGGAAACACAGAATTATATACCAACCTCAGAAAGTAATTTGGAATTGAGTAGTCTGAAGGTATCATGATCAACTATTTCGACATTATTGTACAATATAAGAATACGTGATCATGTGCAGTAATTCCCCCCCCCCCCACCAAAAGAAAAGGCACATTTTACCTTGTACCAAGTCATTGGTCTTGAAACTGGAAGTCCCTCAGAGGTCCATCTAGTGTTGTTGGGTTGTTTTTCATTGTACAGCTCCATAGCCTCGCCGTTCAGTCCGACCTTCATCCAAAATGTTTTGCAAATCAGTATATTATGTTTGATCATCTTTGACGGGAAGAGATCTTGATTTTCTCTTATTCAATTACCTTGTATGACCATTGGTTTGATGACAAATCTATAGTTGCATTCTCTTTTCCAATCAACTCAACTGGACCCCCAACTATGCCAGTTGTGTTCGTACCGTAAAACGCGCCATAGTTCTGCTCGAAAAAGAAGTTCCATCAGAAACAAAGCTATGTAAAAGGCAATACAAGACGAGAAGGATTTTCTCTTTAACTAAGACGATACATGCCTTAAGCCCAACTGCACCGCTCAGTAACGTTATGCGATTAATCCCGGGATTTAGTGTGACATTCTTCTTGAACGTGAAGTTAAATATGCCTCCGACATCTGCCCATTTGTATCCTGGCATCACATCAAATACAAGAAAAACCCAATTATAAGGTTGAAATTGCATAATAATATCAAGTGGCTATCAATGACTCAATGTAGAATAGAGTGCCAACGAGTTTCCCATTCACATAAGCATGAAGAACATGACCAGTGGTGTTCACTCGAAGGATCGCATTGGTCCAGGCTTTGTCAGTAATGTTAACGCTGCACCAAAAAGATAACATAACATCGGCGATATGAGGTGATACATACTTCAACCTTACTGAAAGTAATTTGATGCACAAGTGTCTACAAAACCCACCTTGTCATGTACCACAAGTAGTCGCTAGCGTCAAGAGTAGTTGCTGTTTGCTCGAGAAGATTTGGTTCGGTAAAGTCGCCCTGTCCATCAAGCCTGTCTTCTAAAGGCTCTGCTGTCCATTGCCAAGACAGTTTAGACAATCGATTTTCAGCCCCGTCAGGCTTCTTCACCATCACAGTTTCTTGAGTACTAATCTGTATTTTACAGCAATATTTTCTGTGAATTTCTCAAGTAAACGGTCAAAACACAGAGAGAGTCCCCTTCGGTAAACCCTTGTTTTCTGCTTTATTTTTGAGTTTGTGTTGTTATTTTTTTTCGATTTATTGGACAATCGTTTTGAAAGCTAGAAAATGTTTCGGAAGACAACAATAAAAGTGTTGACTATTAAACTTGTTCAATAAATGGCAGAGTACTCTGTTCAGTGTTTTTGTAGTGGGAATATAAACACATTTAAGTCTAACATTTAGGTCAATACTTTGAGATTTGTAAGGGTCTCTACTAGATGCTTCTTGATAAGCTTATATAAATCATGTACTCTGTAATGTTAATCTTAAGCCACTGAAAACAGAGTGTTTCAAGATATTTTGTAGCTCTCTGTCTTTCTACAATACACCCAACAGTTCTGGTATCAGAGCTGGTTAAGTGATGGCTTCAACCAGCAACAACAATAGTAACAACCAGCCTCAAACCCAAGTTCCCCGCCTTACAAAACAAAATTATGACCTGTGGTGCATACAACTAAAAGCTATTTTGCTGAACCGGAATCGGCAGAAGCAGAAGCAATCTTGAGCAATGCAGAAAAGAAGACACTCAAAGAATCTAGAAAGAGAGATAGCAAAGCCTTGGTTACAATTCATCAAGGGCTTGATGAAGCTGGATTAGAGATGGTGGCTCCAGCAAATACTTCAAAAGAGGCATGGGAGATTCTTAAGAAATACTACAGCGGTGTCGATAAAGTGAAGAAGGTACGATTGCAGTCTTTGAGAGCAAAATTTGAAAAGCTTAACAAGGAAACCACGGAATCGATCTCTGATTACTTTACAAAAGTAATCTCAGTTGTCCATCAAATGAGACGAAATGGAGAAGATATTAGTGATGTTCGGATAATGGAGAAAGTTTTGAGGTCTTTGGACTCAAAATTTGACTATGTTGTTGTGGTAATAGAAGAGTCAAAAGATTTAGAGAAGATGACAGTAGAAGAACTTATGGGTTCTCTTCAAGCCCATGAGCAGAAGATTGAAAAAAGGGGAGAAGGAAGATCCTTAGAACAAGCATTGCAGGCAAAGCTAACTTTGAAAGAAAAGAATGAGTCTAGTGGAGATAGCTATCAAAGAGGTAGAGGTTTTTACAGAAGAGGAAGAGGTGGCATGTCACATAAAAACAATGAAGTTCATGAAGGTCATGGGGGCAATCGAAATTCTTTCACTCTAAGAGGACGTGGTAGAAGCCGAGGCCGAGGTCGCGGTGGTCGATCAGGCTTGAGGTATGGTCTATCTGAAATTCAATGTTATAATTGTAAAGATTTTGGCCATTATGCTTCAGATTGTCATTGTAACAACGTTAGCGAAGACAAGAAGGTGAACTTTGCTGAGAAAGATGTTGATGAAGGGCCTGCTTTGTTGTTAGCTTGTGGAAACTTTGAATCTTGCAATTCTAGCACTAGGTATCTTGATACAGGTGCATCAAATCATATGTGCGGAACACAAGAATTTTTTGTTGAGCTTGACGAAAGACACAATGGTAACATCACTTTTGGTGATTTATCGCAAAGACCCGTTAAAGGCAGAAGTAAAATTCTTCTTGAACTTAAGAATGGTGATCAAAGGTATTTCTTCTTGAACTCAAGAATGGTGATCAAAGGTATATTTTTGATGTGTATTACGTTCGAGACATGAAAAATGATATCTTGAGTTTGGGTCAGCTTCTTGAAAAGGGCTTTACTGTTCAAATGAAGAACATGTCTCATTGCGTCTATGATAACAATAATGTGTTGATTGCTCGTGTGAAAATGGCCAAGAATAGAATGTTTCCATTAAATTTGCATATTCATGAATCAAATTGCTTTAAAGCAATTGTTGGTGATGAGTCTACTCTTTGGCATCTTCGATATGGACATCTAAACTTTGGAGCTTTGGAGTTGCTGGCAAAGAACAACATGGTTATTGGATTGCCGAAGATTGATCGTCCAAGCAATTTGTGTGAAGTTTGTGTATTCGGAAAGCATCATAGGAAGCCTTTTCCAAAAGGAGGAAGATCAGCAAAAGCAGTTCGGCATCTTGATTTAGTGCACTCAGATGTGTGTGGTCCCATAAAGCCCACATCAATTGGTGGTAACAGGTATTTCCTCACCTTTACAGATGATTATAGCGGCAAAACATGGGTTTATCTGCTGAAAGAAAAGAAAGAAGTTTTGAGTAGATTTAAAGAGTTTAAAATTTTAATTGAGAAGCAAAGTGGCTGTCATTTGAAGTGTATTAGAACTGATAGAGGTGGGGAGTATACCTCACATGAATTTGATATGTTTTGCAAAGAAAATGGGATTGTGCATCAATTTACCATGCCTCAACCACCACAGCAGAATAGGGTATCTGAGAGGAAGAATAGAACTATTCTTAATATGGTTAGATATATGTTGAAAGAAAGGAAATGTCCTAAGGAATTCTGGGGAGATGCCGTTGCCTGTGCTGTCTATTTATTGAACAGGTTTCCTACAAAGCGTCTTCGCAATGTAACACCTGAGGAAGCATGGAGTTTACGCAAGCCAAAAGTTGATCATTTGCGAATTTTTGGAAGTGTTGCATATGCCAAAATACAAGAAGAAAGGAGGACTAAGCTTGAAGACAAAAGTCAGAAGTGCATACTGCTAGGATATGGAGAGAATTCTTGTGGGTATAAGTTGTATAATCCTATCACCAAGAAAGTGGTGATGTTAAGAGATGTTCAGTTTGATGAAGAACAACTTTGGAATTGGAATGATGAAGGACAGAAGCAAAAACTTATTTTAGAAGAAGAACAAGAGCAGAAAAATGAAGACAATGAACACAATGTGCCAGCATCACCACTACCGCAAGCTGAAATTTTGCCATCTCCTAATGGCTCTAAGAGTCCAACGCAAAGAAAGACAAGGAACATTCAGGAGATATACAATGCTACACAAAGAATTGATTTTGATGATGTTAGTATGCTATGTCTTTTTACAGGTTGTGATCCATTGACATTTGAAGAAGCTTCTCAAGAAGCTAAGTGGAGAAAAGCTATGGAAGATGAAATGAATGCTATTGTCAGTATGAAGACTTGGAAGCTTACTACACTTCCTAAGGGACACAAAGCAATTGGTGTCAAATGGGTGTTTAAAACAAAAAGAAATGCACAAGGAGAGGTAGAAAAGCACAAGGCCAGGTTGGTGGTAAAAGGCTATAAGCAGCAATATGGAATAGATTATGAAGAAGTGTTTACGCCAGTTGCTAGACTTGAAACTGTGAGGTTGTTAATCTCATTAGCAGCTCAAAAGAAGTGGAAGTTGTTTCAGATGGATGTAAAGTCAGCGTTTTTGAATGGATATCTTGAAGAAGAAGTATACATTGAGTAGCCACCTGGATTCATTGTTGAAGGACAAGAACAAAAAGTATGTAAGCTGAACAAAGCTCTCTATGGGCTTAAGCAAGCACCACAAGCATGGAATTCCAAAATTGATGCATATTTCGTTGAGAATGGTTTTTCAAGGTGTCCATATGAGCATGCTTTGTATGTGAAAAACAACTCCCAAGGAGATGTATTGTTTGTTTGCCTTTATGTAGATGATTTGATATTTATAGGCAATAATCCTTCCATGATTGATGAATTTAAGCAATCTATGGTGAAGGAGTTTGAAATGACAGACTTGGGACTCATGGCTTATTTTCTAGGAATTGAGGTGAAGCAAGGCAGCAACGGAATATTCATCTCACAAACGAAATATGCAGCAGAGATTTTGAAGAAGTTTGCTATAGAAGATTGTCAGCTGGTTGATATTCCAGTTGAGTGTGGCACTAAACTGACAAAAGAAGGAGCAGGAAAACTGGTGAATCCAACTTATTACCAGTCTTGTTGGGTGCTTACGTTATTTAACATGCACCAGGCCTGACCTTCTATCACTACAAGAAAACACGTTTTTAGCGACGGAGTTTTACCGACGGATAACAATTCGTCGGTAAAAATGAGTTTAACCGACGGATACCACCGTCGGTAAAATTCCGTCGTTAAAAACTTATTACTGACGAAGTTACCGTCGGCGAAAGTTGTTGCCGACAATTTTTTTGCGGCGGTCTTTTAGCGACGGAATTATCGTCGCTAAAACGTTTTTACCGACGGACTTTTAGCGACGGGCCCAATCCGCCGCTAAAAGTCCTCGATTAAATCAACCAGATCTGCCTTTCTTTCTTTTCCCCCGTTTCTCTCTCTGAAAAATCTCCCACCGCTGTTCTGCTCCAGCGACTAACCTCCACGATGACCCACTTCTGGCGATCCCCCTACACGGTGACCCACTTCTGGCGATCCCCCTATACGGGACCCACCTCTGGCAATCCCGCTCCACGGTGACCCCTCCCTCCACTGCCGCCGCGTGAAAAGACTACCACCGTTGTCGCGCCACTGATGCCGCCGCCCTCCACTGCCGCCGGCTATTGTGCCTTAAGGTAAGTTCCGTTTAGTCTTATTTATTCAATTCTTGTGCAACATTTATACATATTCTTTGTGTTTCTTATGATTGTAACGTGTAGTGATCTACTCCGTATTAGCTTATGCTCTTAGGATCAAATTGTTAGTCTGATGAGGAATTTTTAGAAATTGTTCCGGAACATATTTGTAGCAATTGACCAAAAACTCAGAATCACAACCGAGGAGCCAACCTCTTTTCCAACTGATGCTTTTTGTTCAAGAAGGCTTAGTATCTATGAGCTCTCATGGTTCACCACTTGAATAATTGCCAAGGAAAAACAGCAACCTTAAATTTGAGTTGAGACTTGCGCCTAAATGTGAAGGTTCTTTACAACAGTAGGAAACCTAATTGAAATTTGATCTTCACAATTGCAGATATAATATCATTTTGCTCGTTCAGTTATGCATATAACCTCATAGTTGACAGTACGCCATGCTGATCGGCACGTTCATGGCTCATTTGTGCTGTTTCAATTAACAAATGCACTGAACTTCATCTAGTAAATAAGCCGGGCAGCTTGAACAACGTTGTAGTGTTCATATATATACTCCTTACGTAGGCCCACTCGTTTCACACACACACGAACCCCTTAATATGTTGCGATTCACTTGTTAAAGGAGTCAAGCTCACACAAAGACCTCAACTTGGATTCTTTTTAAAACGAGGAGCCTAGACAAATTGATATGGTGTCCTAAAAACTCCAATGAACACATCCTCAAGGTCAACTTCGACATAACTTTTGAGCTTTAGGCGAATGCTAAGCTTCAGCCTCAAATAAGCCTAGCCCGTGCACAGCCAAAAAACTTCTTTCTTGAACCATGCGATCTCATCATTGCAACACTTAAGCTAGTTATAACCTGCTACTACATTGTTTCATATCTGTAACTTAAACTTTCAAAGCAAATGATAACTTATCATGATATGAGCTCGTGAGCACGGTCTTCGATTATACTCTTACTTCCCACTTGCATTCGGCCCCATTTATATATCTCTCTTAGGTTCTTCACGATGTTGTCTGTGCACTGGGTCGAGACACCTTCATATTTCTGTCTCTCCATATGCAAATTGCAATCAAAGGAAATGGTCATACACGATAAGCTAGATTAGTTCCTTACGTTATCTTTTATTCCGTATTACTTATCTGTTATCATTTTTTCCTACATACTATATATAAGTCCCATTAGTGGCAAATTGTACTGGTACTATGAATAAAATTTTACTTGATCTAATTAGCATAATAAACATTGTTTCGTTACGCTCGTTCTCAAGTCTAATGGCTTAAGCTTAAGCTCTTTGAGGAGTTGTTCCTCAAACATAGACTACTCACTCATTAAGTTGAAAAGTCAAACATCAAACCAGATGTTTCATTTACAACGTGTGACGGGTTAAGACGGGTTTCTGAGCTTCAGGTTTTCAGTGAACTAGACTACTCACTCATCTAGTTCTACATTGCTAAAACTAGATGCCTCCGAGATTAAGACGGGTTTCTGAGCTTCAGGTTTCGGTGACTGTTGAGGAAGCAAAAAAGAGAGTCAATGTGTGAATTCCCACAATCAAGTAATGTAGGGTCAATGGGTAGGGATGGAGGTTTAAAAGCAGGCAAAGCGTGACTTGTAAAGTTGAAAGCATGCATAGGATGCTACCAAGGATCAAAACTACAACTATTTCATCCCCTGCCCAACGTTTTGCCACTGTAGTTCTATCAAGAAATGCCTGAAAGAGAAGCCCCTAGCTACAGTGAAAACTCATTTTTTGTCAAAGATGCATGCTTCCTTTCGACTTGTTCTTACTTTCACTGCACGAAAGCCTGAAATTCGACCTCAACTCCAACATGCTGGGCATTTCCACACTCTTTACAAAGTGCCTATATGTTAAAAGAGGAGCCATGGTGACATAAGCTGGTAACTTTGCTCACTTGTAAAGTCTGATGCTGCTACTATCATTCAATGACCACAAACAGGAACAACATATTGTGGCGTGGTTGGGGAAAGGTTACCCTTCAGTCCTCCATATATAGAAGGCCGTACAAGGTTGAGGCCTTAGGGCCATGTAATGTTAAGGATCCAGTGCTGAAATTTCAACCCCAATACTGGGATTAGTGATATGAAATGAAAATGGATTCTTTGGACACAACTTCATACGTTTTCCTTACCATTCGAAGAGTTTTCTCGTTCAGCACCTAGGATATATAGTTCATCAGATGAATGGAAATAGGGTAAAGAAAATTCAATTTTGTGCTTAAACATTCCGTCTAAATGCTTTCTTGCCAAGACGTCCGAGTTGATAGTACGTTGCTTGTTGCTTATGACACTTGCAGCGTTTACGCTGTTTTTGCAGTAATGCAATAGCTATCTAGGAGACTTTGCAGTAATAGATTTAATTCAGCTATAAAATTGATGCTCATCAATTAAATAATGCCCGATTGGTTTTTCATGTTAAAGTAGGATAAATGGCTTCTGTTTCGGTGAACAGGGATGTTTCAGTCGGCAGACACTTCTTCAAGGTCATGATGCCTGGTTTTCATGCAGAACTTGTATGCCATCCCGCTTTCTCTGTGTTTTCGTGCGTGTTAAAAGTTTTATCGTTGGTTAAAAACTTACATGTCTTATTGTATTATGAATATGTTAGGCCATACCGGTAGCATTTTGCAGATTGCTTACCACATTGAGATTTGAAGCAACTTTAACCAGCCGCAAGGGGTCATGGCCTGTTAAATTGAAGAAGAAGGTTGGCCAAGAGGAACTTTGCTTCGAAGAGGGTTGGAACGAATTCGTGCAGCAGCATGACCTTCATCTAGGAGACTTTGTAATCTTTGAACACATGGGGCAAATGCGTTTTCAAGTGCTGGTGTTTGATCACATCACTTGTGAAAAAATTGCTTTCCCCCAATGTTGAACTCTGAGCAGTAATTAGACAATATTTTAAATTAATCGCATCGGATATGTAAATTTTGAACAATTTTGTGTTATTTGAACATTGACTATTTGTTTGATAATTTTAGGTTGTTAATTGTGATTATTGATCGATGATTTTAGGTTGGTAATTGATGATTTTAGATTGTTAATCGTGTGTTTGAGATATTGAGATTGTTGACGGAGGATGAGACCCAATTGGTTTGAGTTTTTTATTACAGGTTTAGGAATTAAAAAATAAAAAAAAAAGTTTAAAAAAATGACTTTAAGCGACGGATTAATTCCGTCGCTAAAAGTTTTATCCGTCGCTAATTTCCTTAAAAAAGAAAATAAATTAAAAAACGTAAACATAATTAGAGACGGACATTCCCTCGCTAATTTATAAATAAATCCGTCGCCAAAATTTCTATATTAGACGACGGATTTTATAATTTTGTCGCAAAACTTTTAGTAACGGCCTTTTATACGAGGGATTTTTAGCGACGGGTATTCCGTCGCTAAAGATTTTAGCGACGGAATATAGGCTTTTAGCGACGGATTTTCCCGTCGCTAAAAGCCTTATTCCTTGTAGTGTTTTTGGAGTTGGTTTGGTTAGTAGATATATGGAGAATCCAAGAACTTCTCACTTGCAAGCTGCCAAGAGAATTCTGAAATATATTAAAGGAACTTGCAGGTTACAGTGATAGTGATTGGGTTGGAAGTTGTGATGATCGGAAGAGTACTACTGGTTTTGTGTTCTATCTTGGAGAAACAGCATTTACTTGGTCTTCTAAGAAGCAACCTATTGTTGCACTTTCAACCTGTGAAGCAGAATATGTTGCAGCTGCTTCATGTGTTTGCCATGCCATTTGGTTGAGGAAATTGCTTGAAGAATTGCAACAGAAGCAAGAAGATGCTACTAAGATTTATATAGACAACAAGTCAGCTATTGCATTAGCCAAGAATCCAGTTCATCATGAACGATCGAAGCACATTGATACCCGTTTTCATTTCATAAGAGAGCATGTGAAGGAGCAAGAAGTTGAACTGGTTCATGTGAAGACACATGAGCAAGTAGCTGATATATTTACAAAGCCTTTAAAAGCTGATATGTTTTATTATCTACAGAAGAAGCTTGGAGTCATGACACTAGAAGATACAAGTTTAAGAAGGGAGAATGTTGACTATTAAACTTGTTCAATAAATGGCAGAGTACTCTGTTCAGTGTTTTTGTAGTGGGAATATAAACACATTTAAGTCTAGCATTTAGGTCAATACTTTGAGATTTGTAAGGGTCTCTACTAGATGCTTCTTGATAAGCTTATATAAATCATGTACTCTGTAATGTTAATCTTAAGCCACTGAAAACAGAGTGTTTCAAGATATTGTGTAGCTCTCTGTCTTTCTACATACACCCAACAAAAAGAACAGGACATCTCTTTAGTAGAGTTTTACCTTTGCGGAGTTGTAAATTTCCTTATTGCAACCCTCAAGAATGCTTACAGACCAAGCAGGCACAAAGTACTTGCCATCCTTTTGCAAGTCAATATGGGCATCTTGTGTCGTGTTTAAGTTGCTCAAGAAACAGACTCTTTCTCCCGTGGCGGCATTAGTGTAAGTTGTTAACTGACAGCGGTCAAAAGCTGATGATTGGGAAAACTTATGTCTGATGCATACATTAGCATTACCGAACTCTTTGGTCGTCGATGTGCTATTAGTGAGAATTTTCTCAACAGATTTGATAGCCGCGTGTAGCTGCTTTAGGTGTCCCCACTTAGGCTGGTTTAGATTGCCTACAAGTACACATGATAGTCACAACAACATTTAAATGGTGGAAGTGCTATAGGCGATCATGGTTGCTGGTGAGGTATCATAGGGTGATTCCATTTGTTTTTCTTACCATATTCATCGAGTGGAGCATCGTACTCATATGATGTTGCAATATATGGCCCTCCCGCCGTACGTCCAAAGTTGGTTCCTCCGTGATACTGAAAATCGGAATGCCGTTCATAAATATGGTAAGCTGAAGCTACAGCTTAACTCAAAAAAATGAAGAAAAAGAATGGCAATGGGGTGAAACTGACCATATAGTAGTTCATAAATATCCCTCCTGACTGGAAGAAGAGTGCAACTAAAAGTGCCAAATCTTCAATAGGTCTATGGGGTTTTCTGCCACCCCATCTCACGAACCTATTTTAGCAAGTTAAACACTATTAATCAGAGAAGTTCACGTAAATTTTGGATTGTAAGGGATGAAAAAGCATTAGACAAGATAAACTGTCATACCATCCAACCCAATTTTCCGTCAACATTTTGGGATTTTTGGGATTGTTTGGCTTAAAGGTGTTGCAACAAAAATCCATTGCAAGTGTTGATCTGCATGGGGAATGTGTAGCAATCATAAACGGGGAAAGAATGCATGATTTTGGACTTAGGTCAGCCATTGGAAGAATGAAAGAGGTACCATTGGTTCCGGAGCATCCGCTTGTTTGCACGTTACCCAGGGAACACCAACATTGAGTGAGACAGCCAATTCCGCGCGCCATTTGATGTATGATTTCCCTGCTTCTCCATAAGGTCCCATTACATTTCCGTATTCGTTCTCGATCTGTCATGTAGTGGTGCGTGCAGATCTGGTGCTTCTGTGTGTTTGTGATATAGCTCCAGAGAGGAGAACAGAAGGATGAAAGGTGCAACTGAAGTTGGGCACCTACGCTAAGGTTTATACAGTGTCTACATATATAGAGCTATATATATATATATGAGTAACAATGGTATAGGGCCGATGAATTTTAAGTTTCAAGCGCTCAATATTTCATCAATTACAGTTTGTTTTAAGCGACATTATGCAAAAGCATATAGTTTCAACTAACAAACATGAAGCAGCCATTTTTTCACAGATCTGCTAACAATAACACACCTGCCAAAGAAGCAAGCAAAACGAAACCAATCCAACAAAAATCTACTTGGACCTGGAAATACAGGAAACGAGTCAGTCATTGCTAAGGGTGTTACTCTAATAAGGGAATTGGAACCTTTGTTGAGTATGAGGAAGAAGGTACTGAAGCGAGCAACTCTGCATCTCATCAAGAGGCCAAGGATGGTCAAGATCTATCCGCCTACCTAGTGAGGCCACGCTCGTACTTCTTATGCCATCACGAAAACGATAGTTTCAAGTTTATGTCCCGCGGTATGAGGACCAGCTGGAATGATGTTTTGTTTGGGGGCTGATCCGCGAAGAGTACTGCAGAATTATGTAACTATGTAATGCGTCCTCTTGATAGAACAAGAACTCTCAAAACTGAGGAACAATTACATCCCTTTGTATCTTACAGCATTTTTGGATTGATTCTCATAAACAAATTTTCAACTAAACCATAATCACACGTCAAAATCAGCTTTAAGCTGTTTGCAATTAAATTAAATTAAAGCTATGAATGGTATTTGGATAACGTGTACTAAAGCTATAAACCGCAAAAATAAGTTATGATAAATAGGGTTTTAATTAGTCATGTATCTTTACCAAATGCCTAGCAATTTGATTTAATTCTGATTTAATTAGATTTGATCATCTTTGGGTCAATCCCAAACAGTCTCTTTATAGAGTTACATTGATGTCTTTATATAGGCTACTCAGAAAATACACCATGAATGAGATGAGTAAAACAGCTAAAAAAGTCTTTTGTAATCCTTGTATCGTGGATCATACGGAGAACATCCCCGAGTCTTCAAGGCAAGCCACTTCGAATGGTAACTTTTAATAATTTTCTAACCTCGAAATAACATAGTTTGTCTCCTAGTCCCGTAGTCATGTTTCTATTCAAAAACATCAAATAGAGTCTTATTCCTTTCTTGGTCTTAGTCTAAGTCTCGAAATGTAGACTACTTCCCGTAGGACCAGAGTCAAATTACAGCGGTTTTGGATTCCGATCAGTCCGATCAGATGCGTACACAATTCGACTCCTGATGTCAAGTTCAAGCTAAAACCGTAAAAATTAACTTAGTGTTAGTTTTATCATATTTTGCATGCAATATGTTCTTGAGGCGAAAATTCAATAAAAGTGAATCAGAGACCGAAAGGGTACGGCAGGTGCCTAACACCTTGTGTGCACAAGGGTGTGCGTGCATGCGTGTGTGTGGAAAGGGCGTTATTTTGCAACGTGGGGTGTGTAGGTGTACTATGTGTGGGTGTCGTGTGCGTTCAAGTGTCTCTGTGTGCAAGGTTTTAGAACATAAAAAAGTACCACCCTACTTTAGAGGATTCAATGGTGCTAAATAATATTGGACCATTCCAGATTTGGGATAAGGGTAACCTTTTAGATAAGATGTAATTAGTTAAGATTAGAAAGTGTATTGTTATGTTGAGATAACTTGTGGATTTGAATTATCCTCTTTACACTATATGTAGGTGCTTGTACTCAACCAATAACGAAATGTAATTTTATTTTATATGAGGACGATCCCTAGAATCCTCTGAGTGCTTCCGTATTCCGGCTAGCATTCAGGCAGACAGCCTTATACCTTTCATTTGGCCAAAAATATTTTTTTTCTCCTTTTTGCTTCTCTTGCTTGTCTAGGTGCAGTAAACAATGATTTGAAGATTCCATTTTTCTGGTCTAATAAACTATTTGACATTCCCCAGTTAACCTCCAATAGAATTCATGTCCAACAATATATTTGCCAAATATGTTCTTCTAATCCAGGAATTATGTCCGTAGAATATAATTTCTCTCTCCTTTTGTTTTCTATGTCCTTCGTCATGATTGGAAAGCTCTTGGCGTACATCCTCAAAAGAGACAAGCATAATGACCCATGGGAAGTAACATATAGAGGCTATTACAAAGACGAAGGACACTGTGAAGCATCAGCCATTGATCACAAATAACTTTGACCACAGAGACACCAATAAAGCAGCTCATTGGCTTACCACCAATCACCTGTTGCAAAAATAACTGTTAAGGTGCCCAACTCTTGTTGGGCTCACAACACCTCCTTTCCAAATATCAGTTCAATAATGATTCTCTCAGCAATCTATATTGAAATAACCACAAGTTCTCTTGATAAACCTTTGAAGAAACACCAACATCAACTTTGCAACCTTCGCAACAAACGAGTAAAACCCCATGGTTATGAGTTTGACCTTATTGCAAAGACACACATAGGCAGACATGGAAGTGTTGGACTAGGGATGAACTTCTTTCAAGTTTCTTTCGTTTGTGTTCCGTCGCATTTTAATTTTTCTTTGTAAAGTGTAGACAACCAAAAGAATATCAAAGTGCAATTAATAACAAGAAATATAGCTATAATGGACTAATTTAATTAGAGTAATTTTTTCTTACAATTGTGTTTATGGACTCGTGCAATGTGATTGCTTTTGTTACAAATGAGTTTAAGAGACACAACAACATTGCAATAGTTTTAGGACTTTAGAGGCAGAAGTGGAGTTCAAATGATAAAATGTCATACTCAAATGTTTTCTTATGTTTGTAATGTTCTTTCTTTCACTTATCTAAATGCAATTGATTGAAAATTTGAAACAAGTCTAATTTAAGATTTTAAATTTAGAAAAGCCAGGTCCGGGTAATGCGATTGTCGAATAATTGGTACCTTGTGTCGGGGCTAACTCCTTTTGTTTCCCGTGTTCTTAGACTTAAGTTTTTATAATATTTCAAATATAAGAATAGTGTATTTCCACAAAACTACGGAACCAATTTGGATTCTATTTTCATAGCTACAAAAAAGAATCCAATCAAATTCCCCATAAAATATTTGAAAACTCTAGCATACATTGGTTGAATATAACTTTCCACGTAGAGTGGAGTAAACCATTTTAAAACACCAAATATTCCTTCGTGACTACGGTCATAGTTACAGTTGTCGAACTTGAAATTAGAAATGAAAAAAGACATGCATATGGTAAATGTGAGGAAAGATGAAGTACAGTGCATTAAAATGAATGCAAACAAGAGGGAGGAAATACTACCACGTAGGAGGATGAAAAATTACCGAAGGCAAACCAAGTAGTTATAGGTCTTTTTCTATGGAGATAAGACGTGAGGACAATATAGAGCTGTTAAAGGTTTTGTTATAAACAAAGGAATGAACGTCAAAACCGAAATTGCCTTTAATAAATGAACAAAATTCACAAATGAACACACTAAAACCAAGGAGAAGAAAAGGGGAACAGATGGAGTTAGAGAGGGGTGTATTTGTGAATAGGATGGAAACGTGTAATGGTAAAATCACAAATGAACAAAATTCAAAACTTTTCAACATATAACAACAATTAGAACTCTTTTTTCATCCGCATTCTCATTCTACCCTAATATCCATCCGTCAACATTTTTACTCTATTTCTACAGCTCCTTCCTTCTTGATCTCCATTTAAATAATGAATTAATTTCTTTTTTATGTGCTTTATTATGTGTACCGATTAAGTTTACATAAATTTTTGTTAATTGGCAAACTTCTGTTAATTGGCTTAGCACTCGCTTATAGTGGGACGGAGGGAATATATTGCATTTCGGATTGACTTATGCTCCTGCTACTTTTATGGAGCTAATTAATATTCATGTGTTTAGGCAGTATTTGGATCAGTTTGTTATTGTTTTTATTAGCGATATTTTGGTGTGCTCTAAGTCAGAGGAGGAGCATAGTGAGCACCTGAAAATTATTCTACAGACTTGGAAAGATAACTAGTTGTCTACTAAGTTCAATAAATGCGAATTTTAGCTTGAGCAAGTTATATTCTCTGGGATATGTAGTGTCCAAGGATGGAATAGCTATTGACCCCCTAACGTTGCCGTGTCTCGTCATTGAATTCATTTAAATCACGTAGTTTTTCATTCAGTTTGTCTCGTCTCTATAATGCAAAGTGACCCATGCAACTGATGCAAGATGTAAGTTGCAAGTCACTGGTCTTTTTTTATTTAGTATTCGATCCATACATGTTATAAATACATGGGACAAATTGGCCTTTCTTCTCGGCATATATAGCAATTTATGCTGGTGGACAGAAGGCATATAAATCAATAATTTTTTATTAAAAAATGACCAGTAAATTGTCTCGTCATTGAATCAACTCTAGTCACATAATTTTTTTGTTATTATTTAGTAAAGTTTGTCTTGTCACTTTGAACCAATAATTTCCTATTAAAAATGACTAATGATTTGTCTCATCATTGAATCCATTTAAATCACATAGTTTTTTTTTTTTTTTATCATTTAGAAGATTTTGTCTCATCATTATTTAGTATTCGACCCATACATGAGACAAATTGGCCTTTCTTATCGGTATATATAGCAATTTATGTAGATGGGACGGTGGGCATATAAGTTAACAATTTTCTACAAAGATTAATGATTTGTCTCGTCATAGGAACCAATTAAATCACATAGTTTTTCTTTTTATCCTTTAGCAAAGTTTCTCTCCTCCCTACGAAGCAAAGTGCCCATGCAACTGATGCAACTTGCAAGTCGGTTGGTCTTTTTTAATTTGGTATTGCACCCATACATGTGACAACATCATGCGACAAATTGGCCTTTCTTGTCGGTATATATAGCAATTTATGCCGGTGGGACGGAGGGCATATAAAATAAGTAACTTTTTTTTTACAAAATGACTAGTGATTTGTATCGTCATTGAATCCATTTAAATTATACGTAATTGTTTTTGTCATTTAGCGAAATTTGTCTTGTCATTAAAATGCAAAGTGAACCGTGCAACTGATACAGGTTGCAAGTGACAAATTGCAACCTTTCTTGTCATCAGTGTATATAGCAATTTATGCGTGTGGGACAGAGAGCATATGATTCGAAAATTTTCTATTACGAAATGACCAGTGATTTGTCTCGCCGTTTGAATACATTTAAATTACATAGTATTTCTTGTCATTTAGTGAATTTGTGCCGCCCTTAAGGTGGCTGACCCCCTTAAGGGGGAAGGCACACCAAGGCTACTTCACAAAGGGAATAAGCACGTGACTTGAGCATGCGTCGCTTTGACTGGCTGTGAGCGTTGAAAAATTGACCGTTGAATATGCTGACTTGTCATGAGAATTGGGACTCCCAGGTAGGCCCATAGGTGTAGCCAAGCTAAGGTGGGAACACATTTAAATTACATAGTATTTCTTATCATTCAGCGAATTTGTGCTGTCGCTATAATGCAGAGCAACCTACGCAACTGATGCAAGTTGCAAGTGAACAGGTCTTCTTTTAGTTAGTATTCGACCAATAATATACATGACAAATTGGCCGGCAAGCAGGTTGATTAAAGAGTTACTTTAAATCTGCATCTTTTTGCCTTCCAACTCACAGGTCCTTTTAGTTGACTCGCTCCGTTCGATCTGTCCATCTCCGATTCCTAAGCTTTGTTTGTGCAATGGCAACCACCTCCGGTTCTCCCTTTGCTTATCACGTATTCTTGAGCTTCAGAGGCGAAGACACCCGCAAAACTTTCACCGATCACCTCTACACCGCTCTGGTACAAGCGGGATTTCAAACATTTAGAGACGACGATTCCATAGAGAGGGGAAAGTACCTCAACTTGGAACTCCCGAAAGCCATCGAACAGTCGAGAATCTCGATTGTTGTCTTGTCAGAAAACTACGCATCTTCCACTTGGTGCCTCGACGAACTTGTAACGATCCTCGAGTGTAACAGGACGCATGGAAATGATGTTTTGCCCGTCTTTCATGATGTTGAGCCATCTGAAGTTAGGAAGCGAGAGGGTAGTTTCGAAAAAGCGTTTGAAAGGTACGAAAATGAGGTGGAGGAAGAAGACGATCATGAAAGAAGAATGGAGTTAGCGAAAAGGGTGGTAGGGTGGAAGGCAGCACTTCGTCAAGTTGCAGCTCTGACAGGCATGGTCTTGAAAAATCAAGCTGATGGGTAAGTTCTATCAATTGTCATTCCGGGACTTGAAAGTATAACGTGTTTGTTTTATCTTACATGAGTTGTTTCTGCACTTGAACATACTAGTCTTAATTTATTGATGCTATATTTTCACCTATTTCCTGATTTTTAGGCACGAGTCAAAGTTTATCAAGAAAATTGTTAACGTCGTTGGGGACAAAGTGAAGCGCACTGAGTTGAGTGTTGCCCCTCACCTGATTGGCATAGATCTGCGTGCAGGAAACATTAATTCTTGGTTACGAGATGAATCTAATGATGTTGGGATTGTAGCAATATGCGGGATAGGTGGCATAGGAAAGACGACCATTGCCAAGTACCTGTACAACTTAAACTTTGAAAGGTTCGAAGGTAGCAGCTTCCTTGCAAGTGTCAGAGAAGTATCTGAACAACCCGATGGTTTAGTTCGGTTACAAAGGCAACTTCTTTCAGATATCTTGAAGGGGAAAAAGGAGAAGATTTATAACGCTGATCAAGGGATCGTTAGGATTAAAGAAGCTCTACGCTGTAGAAAAGTCCTTGTTGTTCTGGATGATGTTGATCAGGTGGACCAATTAGATGCAGTGCTTGGAATGCCAGATTGGTTATATTCGGGAAGTAAGATCATCATAACGACTAGGCGGAAGCAGTTACTAAAGGCTTCTGAAGTTGATACGGTGCATGAGGTTGCTAGAATGCATCGTACCGAGTCACTTGAGCTTTTTAGTTGGTATGCCTTTGGACAAGACCATCCAATTGAAGGCTACATGGATTACTCAAAAAGAGTGGTGCATTACTGCGACGGACTACCTTTAGCTCTTCAAGTTTTGGGTTCTTCTCTATCAGGGAAAAGCATAGATGTTTGGGAAAGTGCTTTAGAGAAATTGGAAGCAATTCCCGAAGGTGAAATCCTAAAAAAGCTTAAAATAAGCTACGATTCTTTGCAAGATGACCATGACAAAAACTTGTATCTCGATATTGCTTGTTTCTTTGTCGGCAAGGACAAAGATTGGACGATTACAATACTGGACGGGTGTGGTTTCTTTACGAAAATTGGGATTCATAATCTAATTGATAGGTGTCTCCTAAGAGTTGGCCAACGAGATAACAAACTCTGGATGCCCCACCTCATTCAAGACATGGGAAGAGAAATTGTAAGGCTTGAATCAACTAAGGAACCTGGAAAGCGTAGTAGACTCTGGCAAAAGGAGGCATTCAATGTACTTAGAGAGAAAACTGTAAGGATCATTTATCTTATGTCCACTTCTATGGTATTGGTTGGTATATGCTTGAATTAATTATCCCCCTCTTTCGATTAGGGTACGGAGACAATTGAAGGCCTCATCCTCAACATAGAGGAACCGAAGGAAAGTATTTCAGTTGAAACACCAGGGAGATACCGTCGGGAAGATTTTATTGAAAAATCAACATTACTCGTAGAAGGCAATTCATTAGAGCAAAGTCATATAGGATTTCTTTCGAGGCTTCCGATGAGTTCTGTCTTGGTTAAATCATTTACCAATTCAGATCAACTCAACTTACAAACTTCTGCACTTTCAAGGATGCACAATTTGAAACTACTCCAGCTCAACAATATACGACTTACAGGAGGATATCATGAGTTTCCAAACAAGTTAAGATGGTTGTGTTTGCATGGCTTCCCTTCCAGAACATTACCGACTGATTCTCCTATACGGAACATGGTTGTTCTTGAAATGCGCTACAGCAGCTTGAAAATAGTATGGAAAGGAACCAAGGTATAATAATGTTCCTTTCCTTTTTTTTGTTAAGGATTAATTTGGAAAAAGACCCTTGGAAATCTAATTATATATATATGAAAGGCGAAGCTGAGAGAAAGTGGCCACATCACCGCTTACGTGGGCGCTCTCTCATTTTGCCATGTGGATTTTACTATTATATGAAACCAATTTTAATTATCTACATTTATCACTTTCTACTTTTGAATTCGAATCTCTCTCACTAATAAAAATTTATCTTATCAATTTAAAATTCAAAAGTAATTTGCAATTATAGCACCTCAATCAAGTTTTCATAATTATCATTACTAGTTAATCGAATTAAAAACAAATTACACAATTATTTGCAAAGTATCTGCACAAAATCAAATCTAATATTATTTATTACTATTGTCACGTAGATGAATCATATTTAATTAATTATAGAACACTTCACCTTTTTTTATCACATGTAGGAAGCCTCATCTTTTTCTCATAGACACGTAAACCCAAATACCTAATTAAATAATTTGGTATTTCATCACCCACTTTCTTCCTCTTTGTAAGTCCAAACCCCTAAAATCTTGCTTTATCCTCTGATTTTCTCTCTTCCGTTCCCAGCTTCTCTATATATCCCTGATATCTTGCCTTTCCTTAAATTTGGCCATGATTATCTTTACACATTTTTTCACTTGAAAATATCTAATCTAATTGAGGAAAGGATATAAATTTACGCAATTATATTCTTAATTGCAACTCTGTCTAAGATCTTGAAATCAATGTAAATATTCTTTGAAGATCAATTAGAATGATTATTTAGCAAATCTAATATATTCATTACAAAACCAAACTAAGAAAAAGTTGTCAACAAGGCGTTTATTTGGACTTTCTCTTCATTCTACATATGTGCATGAGAATATCCCTCTTTATTTTCATTTTTTACATTAATTTTTGTTATATCATTATAGCTTGATACTAGAATATCATTTAAAAAAAAAAATCTCTATCCGAATTTCAGATTCCGATGAATCCACACCTTTTAACGCCTAAACTTTAGCATCAGCCACTAATCTGAAATGTGAACTCCGATATTATAGTTTGTATCCTTAACATGAAAATTTTAAGCCTATAATATCAGAGTTCATAAATACGAAATTATTAAGCCTAATCTATTTTTCTGTTATTTTATTTCAAAATTTTCTTTTTCTTTTTTAAAATTCATCATAAATGGTCACAATGTCAAACGTTTCCTCTTTTAAATTCATTATTATTACCATGTTTCTCTTTTATTAGATTTTAAACTCTCATGCTTCTGACCTAACATATCTCTCATAACTCTCTCACCCTTCTCACATATATCTCACTTACACCAAATCTTTTGTTGACATGCCTTGATAAGTTCATCAAGTACTTATATGTTCTTCATTTATCTTTGGAGCATAATTTTTGTCGAACATGCCCCAGTAAGTCCATCAAACACTTATATGTTCTTCATATATCCTTAGACATTTACAATCTTTTTTTCTTATATCTCGCAGTGTTATTTTTATGATAGTTTCCATTCTTTGTGTGTAGGAGACATTGAATGATTAGATTTTTATTTTCAATGTGAAAACTTTCTATTTTGTGTATACATATGACATGGTTGTCGTGTTTTGTCTATTTTCACGCTGTTATGTTAAATGTTAATGGCCTTCAATATACCCAATTATTGTTCCCTATCATCATTATAAATATTTTCCTTGATCAGTTCATACCCAATAGATTAGTGTTTTCTTTTCAAGGTCAGTAGGTTTCTCTTTTTCTTTTTAATTGTTCCTTTTGACAATGTATATTTCATTGTAATTTCTTTCCTTCTTTTTATAAAAATCATTCTCACTCAGCAATTTTTTTCCCACAGTTTGACCTGTATATTCTCGAATAGTGAAATTATTTATGGTTGTAAGTACATAATGACCCGTTGCAACGCACGAGTATCAAACTAGTATATCTTGAAGTTCTTTTTTTTTTTTTTTTCTGTAACAATTTAATACCCTTTCTTTTAGGATGCATAAAATAGCTTCTTCTTTTTTTTTTGGTCAAAGTCCATAGTCAGTTCAACATAACATAGCTTCGGTCTTCATTTCTTCAAAATCGTTGTGGCTTATAATGATAAAATGACGAAATGGCCACCAAAGATACAAGATGTAGAAATGAATTTTAAAGCATTGGTTTGCCATTCTTTATCGAATGAAACTAATCACTTTTCTGTTTGTGATTACAGTTGCTCAGATCATTGAAAATGCTTGATCTCAGTCATTCTCATGGCCTGGTTTCTGATATATTGGACTTTTCTCTTGTCCCGAATCTTGAGAGACTAGTTCTCAAACACTGCATAAACTTGATTGAAGTTCCTGAATCAATTGGGGATCTGCAGAGGCTTGTTTTGCTGAATCTTAAAGGATGCCAAAACCTCAGGAAGCTCCCGACAACCATTCATCACCTGAAATCGCTTGAGGAACTCATTCTCTCTGGTTGCTCAAAGCTTTATGATCTGGACAGTACAAAACCTCCGACTTCAACGCAGGTGATATCATGGATAGCTATAAAACTGAGAATGATGAACCCCGAGCCTTCTCGCTTTTCATTTCCTTCTTTACCTAGCTCTTTAGTTACCTTAGACCTTGCGAATTGCAATTTATCGGATGGTTCTCTTCCAAAGGATTTTGGCAGCTTGGCCTCATTGCAGTCTTTGAATTTAAGTAGAAATCCAATGCGTAGCTTACCAGGGAGCATCAAGGACCTTACTAGGCTCATAGAACTTATGTTACCTGAATGCGAAAATATCCAATCACTTCCAGAGCTTCCAAGGAATATATGGTATTTGAATACTGGCTCTTGCACGTCACTGCATACGATAACAAATATACCAGACTCATTCTCTATGGTTCAAATGACGGCGCTTTTTATTGGGCATGGGTGTGAAAAACTAGTTGAGGTTCAGGATAGGTTCAAATTAGCACCTATTGGGAACTTTGATGCAGAAATGATGAACGATTTGGGATTAACTACTTCGGAATCCAAGGGAAGCCATCAGGTGCAATTGTTCAACAACCTGGCAAGCACAATGGAGAAACGCCCACTCCAGGTATGTGATTAGTAAATAAGTAAATACTATAGTACTCAGGAAGCTAAAACACGATGACTTCTCAAAAATCAAATGTAAAAGGAATAACCTCAAATAGTGGGTGAAGTAGGAATAACCTCAAATAATGACAGCGACTTAACCTTATTAATTAGTAGTTACCATAGTATTAGTTAAAGTAAATTTAACAGTAAAATTTATCTCATATCATGTCTTATTCTCATGTCATGCATTGATATTGAACAAATGAAGAGTCCACTCACGGTACTTGGACGCTCTCTCTTTTTATTGGTACCTATAAGAGCAACAATGATGTCTCTTTCGGGAGCAGATCGAAATTGCCTTGACCAAGAAAACAAATTTACTGTATAGTTTTTTGCATGAAGGTATAACTTTCTCTTTAGTATTTAACTACCTTTTAAACAAATGAGAAAAATCCATTATTTTGCAATAGTCTTTATCCCTTGGGAATGATTGTTGGTTAAGCTTTATTCATCCACTTTTTTGGTACAAAAAGAAAAGGAAAAAAGTAAACCTATACTATTTTGGTATAAATCATAGATATTTGAAAGGTACCAGAATGAAAATAAATTACTATATGATAATTTATATGAAGCTACAACTTTGCTACAATTTTAACGTAACAATGAATTCAATGTATTATGATTTGATAATAATTAAGTGTAATCAATTGTGGGATTATGGCTGTGATAATAATAGGTTCTAATACAATATATCAAGAAATTTTAAATAAAAAAATCAGATAGAGTTCAATTAATAGGTTAAAATATGACGTATCTAGAAAACTTAGAGGGAGTTCAATTTCAGATGTCATATTCAAGTAAGACTTTTGGGGAGGGTTCAGATTGAAAAGATGATATTTGGTGCAAAACCACAGCTAAACTCGTCTTTCATATACATTTGTTAATATTATTATTGTTGTTCTTGTTGTTGACTTGTTGTTGTGGTTGTGATATTAATCATTTACATTAGTATCAAATGATTTAGTCCAATAGTTAAATGATGTTTTAGTGCAATGCATTTAGTCCTTAGTTGGTCATCTAATAATAACAAAAGGTAATCAACTAGTGTGATTACGAGTCTGATAATAATAGGTTTTAATAGTGTGCTATCTAGAAAAGTTAAAATAAAAATGTGAGATAGAATTAGGATTAATAGGTTATAATGCAATGTATCTAGAAAAATTAAATAAGACAGTTTAGGTAGAGTTCAATTTAAAAAATTTATGAAATAAAACTTTATGCGAGAGTTCGAAATAACAAGATGACATTTAGCACAAAACCGGATCTAAATTCGTCTTTTATATACTTATTATATCGATATCGATGATATGTCTCAATTCAGGAAACTTGTATGGTGTGGCTGTAATGAAGTATCAACATTCTCACGAGTTGTAAGGATAACTCAACAAGGTCTTTTTCCCTTTTAGTGGCTAATCACCTATCTAGGTACCTTGCAACTTTGGTGGACGTGGACCTCGACCCTAAAACGGTTGGGTTTTGTTTTTCTTTTTCCAAACCATGCCAGTTTCCACAATGACTTACCAATAATTTCTCTCAATTATGTTAAAGCTTTTCGCGAACACATTCTTGTCATAACCATGTATACCACGTGCAAATTGCTTGTGTTGAAACACATTCTTATTAAGTTTATTGTCCCTTCGAAGCCATCGAGACTCTTAGTATCAAGAAAGTTAACTTGCCTAACTTGCCAAACTAGCGTGAACTTGTAACATTGACTTTGCATGATGCAGGGACTGTATGAATTTGGTATATTCAGCACTTTTTTACCTGGGAGCGAGACTCCAACTTGGTATGGCATGAAGACCAAGAAGCCCAAGATTTCGTTTAGAGTGCCTTGTACTCAAAACCTGAGGATCCGCAACTTTAACGTGTGTGTTGTCTTTGAACATGTACATCCTTGTCATTTCAAAGAACCTTTGAGTGATTTCATTAAAGTCAGCAACGAGACTGATGGCCGGAAATGGGTCTATTTCCCGACCTTCATGTTCAGTGAGGAGAGTGACAGAGATATGATGTGGTTATGTCATTGGAATATCGCGAATCAGATAATGAAAAGTGGGGATGAAGTGAGTGTCTCAGTGGGTAAGTCGTCGGACTACGTTCCCGAACGCAAACTAAAGGAGTTTGGAGTCCATGTGGTGTACGAGCAAGAAGAAAATGCTACCCGAAACGGCACCACCAATCAGACAGTAATTGATGGTGGGGATTTGTCAGCCTATCGGGTCACCTCTGGCTCCTACTTTGGCTCCTACCATCTATCTCACTACCATTGAAACTTTCGTGCCTAATTATTTAGTTATTATTCATCATCCAGAGCTGTTGTGATTGCCGTTACATCCTTGAACAGATCTTTGGAGATACACTTATTCATCAATAGTTGCTCAATACTACACTCATCCTGGTGTTTGAATTTGATTCTGTATCAAGTTAAGAATTTCATTCTACTATCAGATTTATAAATGAATGCCGCCAAGAGTTGCTCGAATAAAGTGTCAATGAACATAATTTTTCGTTTTGTTACCGAAGCAATTCTAGGACATTTCTGAACGATCTTTGCCCCTTGGACTCGCAAAAGATCAGTAATTGATTGCTCTTGTTGTAGGAAATGGAGAGCAACAAGGACTCCTGTCTAACGCAATCTTCTCCACTAGGATAAGGGGTTTAGGAGAGAGAGAAAAAAAAAACAATTGCTTTCATTTCTTCTTGGAGGACAAGTGTTTGATTACAAGATTCTACATACCCTTTGATATAGCTAAATATATCCGCCCAACCAACTGGTGACACGTGGCGTAATCAATTCTGAGTGGGCCAACGAATCGATATCGGATAGACCTTGAGAGAGGTGATGAAGATTGTTTATGACTCATATATTAAAGGAAGAATCCTAGCATGGCTCTTCTACAAGAGGATTAATCAGAAAAGAGTTCTGAAGAAGAAAGGAGTCTAGAGGTGACCTATATATTGGGCAGATCCTCAGGTACACAGACAAGTTCACACATACAAACACTCAGGGCATTTTCAGTTATTCAGACTCCTACCCTAGTAGCGACGTTCTGACTTTAGCATCGGAGCATCCTCCACCGGAACATCCCCGGTGGTCACTCCGTGTTCTATTTTGCAGGTGCATTTCCTAGCCGTGGTCCCGATCAATATTCAAGTAGCAACATTTTGGCACCATCCGTGGGACCGAGGAAGAACATGGCTAGACAATCATCTTCAAATAACCCTCCGGTCAGTCGCTCCGTCCAAAATAGGCAAACAAGATCAAGTGGCTCCCACCGAAGAGGGCGACAGTCAACACCATCCCAACAATATTCCAGTAACGACTGGATTAATGTGACTTCAGTCACCCCAAAAATGACTGAGAGCTCCCAGGGGACTCGTTCCCTGACCCCTCCTTTAAAGAGAGGAGACCTGCGTCATCGCCTAACCCGGAAGCTGTTTGACACTCCAAACGCTGAATTGACCAGAGAAGTTCATGAACTTAAGGACGTGGTAACCACCTTACAAAAGCAGCTCGAAAGGGTGGTCCCCACGACCTCTGCTAATCACACACATCTAGATCCGAGCGACCTCCGTCTCAGACTGACCTCAAGGTCCAGTTATGGGCGAAAGAGTAGATCAGAGACGGATCCCGACTATCAGCCAGGACAAGAAAGTGAGAAACATGTCACTAGAAGTGGTTCATGTTTTTGACGTGAGGAGTCAATTGAAGACAGCACGAATTCGCCTCATGTGGTTGGCAGTGAAAATCCAGGTCGGAGATATGCAGTCCAAAGGCACTGTCCTCAAGGATGGATCCATACACCCACATGGAAAGTGCGTCCACAAGGGCGACCTTGTCACAAAACCATCTCCGAATCTTCCCCAGAGGAATCCACTCCCCCAAGGGAGGATTCTGGATACCCCCTCTCCAAAAGTATAGAGAAGGCGAAGCTTCCTCCTAATTTTCGGATGCCACAGTGCGACCTATATGATGGAAGCGGAGATCCTGGAGAGCATGTCTATCAATTTCAAACGAATATGTTACTCCTCCAGGTCTCAGATGATGTCATGTGCCGAGCATTCCCAACTACTTTGAGGAAAGCAGCACATGCATGGTTTAAGTCCCTACGACCCAGGTCCATCCATTCCTTCAACCAGTTATCAGACTTGTTCCAAAAACACTTTGTAAGCAGCCGAACTCGGAGAAAGAATTCGGCCAGTCTCCTCAACGTGGTCCAAGAAAGAAACGAATCCTTGTCGCGGTATTTGGGACGTTTCAATGCGGCAACTTTGGAAATAGATAACCTGGACGAATCGGTAAAGTACACGGCTTTTATGCGAGGGCTTCGTCCTACGTCCAAGTTTGCGTTCGCGGTAAATAAGAGTCCTCCTGGAAACATGAGCGCCTTGCTGGATAAAGCCAACAAGTACATCCAGGCTGAAGAATACTTGGAAACCCACAAGGGACACCGAGGAGACAATGTGCATGAACAAGAAAAGAGAACTCGGGAAGATAGTCCAAGAGGTGGACGGAGTTCTAAGCGATCAAGAAGGGATGAAAGGAGTCCCAAAGAGATGTTAGATATGAAGAATTTGACGCCGTTAACTGCTAGGCCATCACAGATTCTCCATGAAATAAAAGATAAAAAAATGCTGGAAAGGCCAGACAAGATGAGGTCGGCGCCTAGCAAGAGAGATAGAAGTTTGTGGTGCCGTTACCACAATGATCATGGTCATACTACAGACAATTGTGAATCGCTCAAGCGTGCAATAGAGGCCCTTATCAAACGCGGACACTTGCGAGGATATGTCAACCGAAGGAATGAAAAGAGAGAAGCCACTCCCTTAGCAGGAAAAGAAGATGTACAGGAAAATACGGGCGTCATCAATACTATCTCAGGAGGAATAGCCGCAGGAGGCTTTTCTGGACAAGGACGAAAAGCTTACGCAAGAGAAATCCTCACAACTATGGGGCCGTCAACTAAAAAGCAGAAGATTAAACCGGCCCCTACAATATCCTTCTCCGATGACGATGTGGGAGACACTAGAACACCCCATGACGACCCTCTAGTTGTCACACTCCGAGTAGGAAACTTTGACATGAAGCGAATCCTCGTAGATAATGGGAGCTCGACGGAAGTACTTTTTTATGAAGCTTTCCAAAAAATGAACATCCCAGCCGACCGCTTACGGAGGATAGATACGCCCCTCTACGGCTTCTCTAACCATCCGGTTGTTTGCGAGGGAATTATTGCATTACCCGTGATTGTGGGTGACCCTCCAACCCAAGCAAAGTTGATGCTAGACTTCGTGGTAGTACGCATCCCTTCGGCCTATAATGCAATTTTGGGTCGAACAGCATTAAACCAGTTAAAGGCAGTGGTATCTACATACCACATGAAGATGAAATTCCCCACAGAGAATGGAGTCGGGGAAGTCAAGGGAGACCAGGTGGTGGCTCGGCAGTGCTACATGGCATCGTGCCGAAACAGAGCCAATGAAACCCTCATGATAGAGGATTTGAGGGATGAGACTAAAATTGAGAGAGGTAAGCCCGCTGAAGACCTCACTCATATCGAATTATATCCAGGAAATCAAGAGAAGACAGTAAGGGTGGGAACCGGTCTGTCAGAAAACCTCAAGCTCAAGCTTGTGGATTTATTAAGGAGCTACTCAGATATCTTCGCCTGGACGGCATCCGATATGCCTGGGATTGATCCTGAAGTGATCACCCATAAATTGAATGTTGACCCTCTTAAGAAGCCAGTCAAGCAAAAGAAGAGGACATTCGCTCCTGAAAGACAAGTTAAAATCGAGGAAGAAGTTGAAAAATTGTTGGCAGCCGGATTCATTGAAGAGATATCATACCCAGATTGGATCGCCAATGTCGTGATGGTACCCAAGTCGAGTGACCGTTGGCGAATATGCATTGATTTCACTGACCTCAACAAGGCCTGCCCAAAGGACAGTTACCCGTTACCACGAATTGATATTTTGATTGATGCTACTTCGGGTCATAAGCTGTTGAGTTTCATGGATGCATACTCTGGGTACAATCAGATAAAGATGTGCGTAGATGATATCCTTAAAACTTCATTTGTTACAGAGCGGGGGCTGTATTGTTACAAAGTCATGCCTTTCGGACTCAAGAATGCGGGGGCAACTTATCAGCGCCTCGTTAACATGATCTTCCATGACTCAATTGGGAGAAACATGGAGGTGTACGTGGATGACATGCTAGTCAAGAGTGTGGAAGCCGAGGCTCATGTGGAAGACCTCAAGGAAACCTTCGACATCCTAAGGGCTTATAACATGAAACTAAACCCGCTCAAGTGTGCGTTTGGTGTAGCATCAGGAAAATTCTTAGGATTCATTGTATCTCAATGGGGTATAGAAGCAAATCCGGAAAAGATAGGCGCTATTCATGCCATGAAGTCGCCTAAGACAATCAAGCAGGTTCAGGAGCTTACCGGAAGAGTGGCGGCTTTGGGAAGGTTCATGTCCAAGTCAGCCGAAAAATGCCTCCCCTTTTTCAAAGCTATCAGGAAGGCAAAAGATTTCGAGTGGACCGAAGAATGCCAAAGATCATTTGAAGAATTGAAGCAATACTTGTCGTCCCCGCCGCTCCTTACAAAACCAGTTACGGGTGAAGACTTGTTCTTATACCTGTCAGTTAGTGAAGTAGCGGTAAGCACGGTTTTAATCCGAGAGGAAGAAGGCAAGCAAAGACCTGTTTATTACGTAAGCAAGGTCTTACAGGACGTGGAAACAAGGTACCCCCGAATAGATAAGGTAGCCCTAGCCCTTGTCACATCGGCGAGGAAATTGAGACCATATTTTCAGTCGCACACCATCGTTGTGTTGACTGATCAACCATTGGGTAAAGTTCTACAAAATCCTGATGCGTCGGGGAGATTGGTAAACTGGTCAGTGGAACTCGGCGAGTTCGATATTCGGTATCAACCCCGTACAGCAATTAAGGCTCAAGCCTTATCAGATTTTGTTGTTGAATGCACAATACCGGAGAACCCCCCGAATTTGATTCTTTCAGAAGTTTCGGATCCTTGGCTCCTTTATGTCGACGGCTCTTCCAAGGTAGGAAGTAGCGGAGCCGAGCTTATACTTATCAGCCCTGAAAAGTTTGTGATTGAGTACGCCCTCCGCTTCAATTTCTAGGCATCAAACAATGAAGCTGAGTACGAGGCGCTCCTAGCAGGAATAAGGTTAGCACAATCTCTCAAAGTTGACTCTCTTTCCGTCCATAGCGATTCTCAATTAGTTGTGAATCATATATTGGGAGAATATGGAGCGAAAGATGATAGAATGGCCCAATACCTCCAAGCCGTGAAAACGGAAGCTTCTAGGTTCAAAAATTTCTCCATCCGCCACATACCACGAGACCAAAATGCCCAAGCAGACTCACTGTCAAGACTGACTTCCGAAGACATTTCGGAATTAAACAGGGCAGTATACATTGAGTTCCTCCAAGAAAGAAGTATCCAGATCTCAAAGGAGGTCGACGTAATAGAACATGAACCTTGCTGGATGGACCCAATTATTCAGTACCTCGTCTCGGGAGTGTTACCGTTAGAGAAAAGTGAAGCGCACAATTTACGTGCTAAAGCTGCTCGGTTTGCCCTTGTAGATGGGACGCTGTATAAGAAGTCTTTCAGCCTGCCATACCTAAAGTGCTTAAGCCCTAGAGAGGCAGATTATGCGTTACAGGAGGTCCATGAAGGGATTTGCGGACAACACTTGGGGGGAAGAAACCTGGCCCACAAAATCTTACGGCAAGGTTACTATTGGCCAGGTATGCAGAAAGAGGCGATCAAGTTCACAAAAAGGTGTGATCGCTGTAAAAAATTTGCTCCGCTTACGCACACGCCGGCAGCACCACTCAGTATCTTGACTTCCCCAATTCCGTTTGTAATGTGGGGAATGGATATTTTGGGCCCATTCCCGGTGGCTACTGGACAAAGGCGTTTTGTGATAGTCGCCATCGACTACTTCACAAAATGGGCTGAGGCCGAATCATTGGCCACTATAACGGCATCGAAATGCGAAGAGTTCTTCTGGAAGAACGTTGTTTGCCGCTTTGGGGTTCCAAAGATCCTAATCACAGATAATGGGAAGCAATTCGACAATTCCAACTTTCGAAGATTTTGTGAAGGTCTCTCTATTGATCTCCGTTTTACGTCGGTCGCCCACCCCCAATCCAATGGGCAGACAGAGAACATGAATCGCTCAATTCTTCAAGGGTTAAAAAGAAAGCTAGATGATGCGAAGGGGGCATGGGTTGATGAGCTTCCTAAAGTACTTTGGGCATACCGCACAACACCTCATTCTGTGACAGGTGAGACACCATTTTTCCTATCTTTCGGTACAGAGGCGTTGCTACCGGTAGAAGCAGGCCTCCCCACAGTTCAAGTGCTATAATTTTCAGAGAAAGAAAATGAAGAGAATCTCAGAGGGAATCTAGATCTATTAGATGATGTGCGAACCCAAGCCTTAGATCAGATGATATCAACGAAACAACGAGTTGCAAGATTCTACAATCGAAAGGTCCGAATGAGGATGTTTAGAGTCGGTGATCTTGTCCTCAGAAAATTGGAAGTTTCAAACCCAAAGGCAGCTGTGGGGAAGCTGTTGCCAAATTGGGAAGGACCTTACAAGATATCGAAGGTGCTTAGGCTAGGCGCTTATTCGCTGGAAACACTTTCAGGAGAGGCGATCCCGCGAACGTGGAATGCTGAGAACTTGAGAAAATACTACCAGTAGATTCTTAAGAAAAAGCGAAGACCTTCTTATTTATTTTGACGGAAAGTAGCATAAAGCATAGTTGGAAAGTAGAGATGAAGTGTTTCAGTTATAATAAAATTTAACTGCAATCTGAAGTATTTCGTTTCGTCTATCCATACATCTTCATTATTGTGTGAAAGACGCATTGCTTACATTAGAATACCGATCATTGGTTTTGCCAGTTTCTCTCTATCAGCAGTCTTTTTGAAGAAGAATACGGAGAAGAATAGGGGGAGAGAATAAGAGGAAGAAGAGAAGAAGAATCTGTTTGTCTAGCATTCTTAGAATTTGTAACTTCTATATGGGTTGCCTTTCTCGTTTTAGCCTTTGAACATGTGTTAGATCTTGGATGCATTCTGTTTTCCTCCATTTATTTATTTCTAGGCTTTGTGTTTAAATGATGGGTGGCACTGGCAGACGGCAATGCTCGATGACTGATACGGCCAAGATATGTGTGGCATGTTCCTAATTTGGTTGAATCAGTGTTGAAGTGGGAGCTTAGGAATTTCTATGGCTAGGCCCCTGCTGTGGTGGAAATTTGCATGCAGGGTGGTGCTGTGGTGCCTGAGCAGTACAAGCCAGCAACGAGGTTGGACGTAGGGATTCCTATAGATGTTAGAAAAGCTGAAATGGTTGTTTAGCCACATCCTCTCTTTGTAAGTGTGAAGGGTGTTGCTGCTTGAATATTGATCGGGACCACGGCTAGGAAATGCACCTACAAAATAGAACACAGAGTGACCACCGGGGATGTTCCGGTGGAGGATGCTCCGATGCTAAAGTCAGAACGTCGCTACTAGGGTAAGAGTCTGAATAACTGAAAATGCCCTGAGTCTTTGTATGTGTGAACTTGTCTGTGTACCTGAGGATCTGCCCAATATATAGGTCACCTCTAGACTCCTTTCTTCTTCAGAACTCTTTTCTGATTAATCCTCTTGTAGAAGAGCCATGCTAGGATTCTTCCTTTAGTATATGAGTCCTAACCAATCTTCATCACCTCTCTCAAGGTCTATCCGATATCGATTCATTGGCCCACCCAGAATTGATTATGCCACGTGTCACCAGTTGGTTGGGCGGATATATTTAGCTATATCATAATGCCCCCTGCCTTTAATGATTCCTTCAAGTGAACAGTTAAAGGCATTTAGTGCAGAAAGTTGACCAAAAGCAATTCAGCCACAAATCTTCCATGTCCGTTGTCCCTCAGGAATTTCCAAAATATCGTGCTCGCAAATTTTGATTGGACATCTCAATTGGGTGGTCTGGTCAGGCATCCTGCTCGGGAGGTCTGGTCGGGCATCCTGATCGGGAGGCCTGGTCGGGCAACCTGTTCGGGATGCCTGGTCGGGCAACCTGCTCGGGAAGGCTGACCAAAGATTCTTCTTGGGAAGATGGACCAGGGATCCTGCTCGGGCATCCTGGTCAGGAACTTTGGACAGACTTCCTGCTCGGGAATCCTGGTCGGGAACCTTCTTGGGAAGGTGGACAGGCGTTCTGCTCGGGAAGTCTGGACGGGCTTCCTGCTCGGGAAGTCTGGATGGGCTTCCTGCTCGGGAATCCTGGTCGGGAACCTTCTTGGGAAGGTGGACAGGCGTTCTGCTCGGGAAGTCTGGACGGGCTTCCTGCTCGGGAATCCTGGTCGGGAACCTTCTTGGGAAGGTGGACCAAACAATCTTCTTGAGAAGGTGGGCCAGAAAACCTTCTTGAGAGGGTGGATCAGAAATCCTGCTCGGGCATCCTGGTCGGGAAGCCTGGACGGGTTTCCTGCTCGGGATGCCTGTTCGGGCAACCTGCTCGGGAAGGCTGACCAAAGATTCTTCTTGGGAAGGTGGACCAGGGATCCTGCTCGGGCATCCTGGTCGGGAACTTTGGACAGACTTCCCGCTCGGGAATCCTGGTCGGGAACCTTCTTGGGAAGGTGGACATGCGTTCTGCTCGGGAAGTCTGGACGGACTTCCTGTTCGGGAAGTCTAGACGGGCTTCCCCTTAGGGACGTCTGGTCGGGCGTTCTGTTCGGGCATTCTGCTCGGGAAGCCGGGACGAGAATCTTCTTGGGAATTAGGCTCAGGATCAGGCTAATAATTGTGTTGCCACGTGTTAAGTGTAACCGTTCTTTAGCCGCCAAAACTTAGGCGGTTACAATTTCAAATTTCAAAATTTAATGCTCCGGGAATTGCGCGGGACACGCGTCTTGAATGCTACTGCCTTTATATGGGAAGTTATTTCCCTTCCTTCTATATATTTGGGCTCCTCTCCTCAGTTGCCCCCTGCTATTCACTCTTTCACTGTTCGGCTTAACTTTGACAAGTATTCTTCTCTTCTTCTTGTTCGGCACATATCTATTTCCTTTTAGTAGCTCTCAATATCGTAGTCTTAGTTAGAACATGTCTTCAACAACTTCAAGTAGTTTCTCAGAGGATGATTTAGAGAGTGATTCAGAGAGTAGATCCTCACAAGTAGGAACTTCAACTCATAATAGCCAAGTAGGAACTTCAGCTCCCCAAACCAGCACTTCATTTCCCCATATAGATGATGCTCTTGGTGATATCAAAGATGAAGCTGAAGATAAGTTTGATGAAGACACTTGGTTTGCCTCAGATGAGAAAAGGAATAAGATGTCAAAAGAAAGCATAGTCGAGCTTTTAAAAGAATATCCTTTGCCTCCTCCTTTCTCTGCTCAGGTACCTGCACTCCAAGAGCCTGCCAATTATGGTACGGACTTGGAAACCAGTGTCTATGAAGGCCAGATTAAGTCTGGCTATAGAATCCCCATGCACCCCTTTGCAGTCGCCTTTTTCAATCACTACAAAATGGTGCCAGGTCAACTCGTGCCCAACGGGTGGAGGAAACTAGTTGGCTTGATTTACCTTGTGCAGACCTCAGGGTATCCAGTGACGGTCCATGACTTCATGAGGCTATACCTTGAGGTATGCTTTATAAAGAATGTGGCCAAGTGCATTGGCTGGTATTACATTCATAATCGGATCAGAGTGATAAAGGGGGGTCCCAAATCTAACAAAGGTTGGCACTCCCGATACTTCTTCATTCAGCGGCCAAGCGGTAAATGGGAGTTCCCAAGAAAGTGGAACGGTTTCTGTAAAGATTATGAAAAGAAAGGCTTTTTGGCTCCCAATGCTATGACGAAGAAGCTGCTTGATCACATAAAGAGGAGGGGTGTTCTCAATATTGATGAACCCCTTACGGAACAAGAGATGCAGCATGCGGGGCTTATTCCTCCTGCCCCTGCTATGCCTGTTCCTCCAACTCCTGTTTTAGAACCTCGAATTGTTTCGAAGCCTAAGACTAGAGAACTGGTGATAGGAACATCATCTTCTAGTACTCCAAGTCTAGGTAGAGTCCGAAGCCATGTTTATATATTTATGTCCTTTTTTTTTTTTTTTTGCACAAGTTATCTAACTCGGTTTCTTTTGTTATCTTACAGAAATGGCTGGCAAAGGAGAGGGTGCAAAAGGTGATTTTATGGGACCTCATGAGGCCTTTGCTATGGCGCACGTCCAAGCTGCTTATAACGTAATCTTTTCATTTCTTTTTCTTCTTTTGTGTTGTTACTTAAGCTCTTCCCGAACTTCTGATACATACTTCGTCTTCATCTCTCTCTTATTTTCAGGCTTACTGCTATAGCAGCCAAATGCAGGAAAGGTTTACCATGGCGATGGATGTGGCTCGCAACGCCGAAACTGACAAGAGAGCAGCTGAAGGCAAAGCTGACAAACTTGACAAGGAAGTCAAGACCCTCAAGGTGGAGAATGCTGATCTGCTTACTAAACTCGGCCGTCTTGAAAAAAGATGTGAGAACTGAAGCATGAAAGGGCTGAGATTGGGAATAAGGCCATCCACGCATTCCTTGATGGTACTGCTGGCGACGAATGGCTCCGGAAGCGGACAGAAGATGGGCTTTCCATCTTTCAAGAGGGCTTCCAGAAAGCCAAGGAGTTAACGGCGGCCAAATATCCAAACCTTTTCTTGGATGACATTGTGGTGCCCAGCTTTGATTTGCCATCGGGTGAAACTGCAGCACCTGTTGAAGCTGGAGATGTTGTTTTTTCTGGGGAGAAAAGTGTCCGATCCGGGAATGCTCCTCTGTCTTAGGGCATTTTTTGTTTATTCTCATGTCAGTTTTGTAATTCCTGCTTGATGTTCCCTCAGTACTATTTTGGCCCTCGAGGCTTTTGCAAGTTAAAACGTTTTTGCTTACCCATGGAGGGGTTTTATTTTTGCATTCGTGTTGTGAACCTGTCACCTTTTGTTTTGATTTTTCTTTGACGGGAACCTTTACCGTCAGCTAAGGGTTTGCAAAGAAACTTCGTAATGGCGCTCAGTCACGTTTCGAATTAACAAAACAGGGTAGGGTGACGATCTCCCAAATGCCTTATCAAATGCCTAGGCTGATTTTCTCGGGCTAGAACTAAATCTGGACCGTGTTAGGTAAAGACTTGTGTCTTACCTTGTCACATTGGGTGACATTTTGTTTTTACTTTGACACGAACCCTTATCGTCAGCTAAGGGCTGGCAAAGAAGCCTCGCACTCACGCTTGGCTATGTTTCGAATTAACAAAACAGGGTAGGGCGACGATCTCCCACATGATTTTGCCGTTTCTCGGGCTAGGACTAAAGCTAGACCGTGTTAGGTAAGACTTGTGTCGTACCCTATCACACTGGGTGATATTTTGCTTGAGCAACATTCGCTGTTTTACGTAATCGAGCAGTCTGTTGGGGCAGTCTGCTCGGATATTGGATGTACGTCGTTCTTGAGAACCTGAACATCGTCAATTGTGAAGCAGCAGAGGCCGAAAAGATTGCTGCAGCCCTAGGCACAAAAGCAAGTGCTTTTGTTCTAATAATTACATCTTGTGTGGTCATTGTCTTGTGCATCTTTTCGGTCCACAAATTTCTAAAAAGGACATAAAAAAACATTGGTATTATAAGTTAGTGAGCCTAAGACTAGGAGCCCCTCCCTTACCTGTTCTACCCAATTTCCTGTCTAGATCACTGGCACATTGTGACTTTTTAGCATTGAGGACAAGATCTTTCCATATCGTCTAATAATTTAAATGGATGAAATCAGTTTCTCATTGGCTTTTTTTTTTTTGTACATCTTTGCCTACACGACCACCACCTGCAAAGTTCTCGGCACTACTCACCAAGCCACAGCAACACAATCCTGCCCTATCTTTTTCAAATCTCTTTCCCAATACCTATGTGGTTTATCTTTACACGTAAAAAAATATGGATCACAAACACCATCATCGCAAGTCTTTAAAAATTTTCAATAATCTCATGGTACTTGTTTTAATATTGCTTTGGTGTCATATCGAACAGAGGCGAAGCCGCGAAGTGGAAAGTTCCAATAGTGGTTCCTAATGTGTTCAATGAATGAGAAAAACTTGATCAAGAGTAGGACAAGAAGTAATCTACACCCCAAGGAAAAAAGAAAAATGTGGTGATAAAATCAACCGTATGAAGAATTAACAGTATCCAAAGTACCAACACCTAGAACGGATATATTAGTAGCACTTATCAAGTGCCAGACCATTCTCCATAGTTGCCTAATAAGAAAGTTCTCTTCATTTAGTCACCTAAGCCAATGTTGAAAACTAGCTGGGGACAAGCTCCATAGTTATTATTTTACTCCGCTCTATTTGCTTTTATATGAATCTGACAATGAACTGAAAACGTCATTTTCACTACTACTATCCATGTTATTCTCAGTTTACTAACAAAAATCACCTTTTTTCAATCGGGCAGCCAAGGAAGACTTCCTCAAATCAATTGGTCGTGCTTTAAGTTCTTGCATGTAGCCTTTAAAAGTTGAGCTTCTCTAATGACTACTATATCACCTGTTTTGATGAGCTGTTTGCCTGGAGAGAACTACTTTCTTCTTTTTGCACCATGCAATAATGTACACCAGAAAGATGACATGCGTCTATGTTATGACACCAACCAGTAATTTTTCCACTGGCTTATACTCCATAACCATGGAGTATCAAGAAACAACAACTAGCAACCAAGGAAATAACAATCATTATCTGAGGTTCCTTAAGGAATTGGATTAAGCACGCAATAGCCAAGATCAGACGCCCAAGTCAACATGATTCAGCCAGGTGTATGTCTTAGGCTCTGTTCAGCACCATTTTGTAGGCATTCTGGGAGATGTTTCTTAATTCGGGTAAGGTCAGGCCATGCCGAGTGTGTGTGAAGTTTGTAACCTTTTTCTTCTGCTTTTGCATTTTCTCCTTCCAAAGCTGTGATGATTTATAGTTTGTTCGTTTGGCTCTATTCGCACCATGTACATAGGATCACCACTTGGGGCTTTCCGATACACTCCTTACCAATCGAAATAGTTTATAATTTGACAAACCAGTACAACTTAGACCACATGAAGAAAGGAGACACCTACGGTTCCCATGTTACACCATAAAATGGAACGGCTGAAATCACCCAGAACCAGAATGTACTTCTTCCACACATAGTAGTGCTCCCAAAGTCCAAGGCCTCAAATTAACAATCTTCATAGAACATACATGATGGAAATACACCAGTAATGGCTAAAAGGAGGGACTAAACAATAGAAAACCTACCGCACAAGCAAGTGCATCACATCCTGCAATTTTTGTGAAATTCAGAACAAAGATATTATTCAGTTACAATTCCACTAGGGTAAGGGGGGAAGAGGCAAAGGGAGCAAATCTGGATGAGGATAAGAAATCGCCATGATCAAAAAGCTCCCCCAGTGGACTAGAGGAATTTGTCCTTCTTGCTTGTTTTCCATCAACAGCATCAAAAGTCTGCACGCATTGGGAAGGTTCAACCAATATAATTGATGGGAAAAGTCGACCAATCTAAGAGTAACATAAAAATTGTAAGTGGTAAAGATAAATAGTTCCATGACAAGAAATCTTCACAGACAGAAAAACATTACAGCTATAGATTATTTTACTTTCTCAACTATATTTCTGAAACAAAGCCTCGTGACAACCAATATGCATCTACATCTATGTTTTGGTTTACACACCAGAAAAAATACAAGGTTAGGATGGTCTATTTCCTAAACCGGGGATAAAAAAAAGTTAAGGCACAGCAGATCAGGGACTTTAATGCTTCATGACGCCACTAAGACAATAAATTCTGAGTCACAGTTGCATTAACAAGGTTTCTTATAACATGGAAATTTAAGAAAGCCACAATCCCAAATTAGTCAAGCCGCATTGGGAGGCTGTACGTGCTGATGTGTGAGTACCAACTTCAATCTTAAAAATACATCACTACGGAAGCACCTCTTGAATGGTCATATCATTTAAACACATGTTTCTAAGCTCGCATTGCAGTTGTTGAAATTTAAATATTAAGCGTACATGTAAAGTGTATATAAGTATATGTTTTTCCACTTTAATGAAAATAACTAGCATTGGCTATGGACACACGAGCTAAGGATTGTGTTCGAGCCATCACGCCTCTTATTTTTTTAATGGAATCCGGACCATTTCTTGAAGTCACAGCTGGCTTATTGCTAAATGTGATGCAAAATGTGACACGGCAACAACCTATATGTTGTGAGTAACCACGAAAAAGGAATAAATGGAAACAGTAGAATTGTAGAAATGCTGACACATCTATAGGAAAACCAAATGGAAAAGAAAAAGAACCGCGACCAAGTTCTAAGCAGCAATGTCATCTTATTTAAAAAGCTTCTTCTTTCTTTCCTTCTTTCTGTTAATCTATTGGAACACAGAAATCAGGCATCCTAAGGAGGGGATCAAGTGAGGGTTCTCCTTTACAGGGGGGAACAACTTATTAGCATGTTCATGCCACACATATCTCATCAGCAACTGAGCCAAAAAATAAAAGGAGAAGGATGCAATTGCTTAATGGCGTGATATGAATATAGCAATTTATTCACTTGCTTTACCACAAAAATTCCCTCAAACCAGCAACTCATTGGCCCGAATAATGTGAGTTCGAAAAAGAATACATTATAAGGTTCATAGAAAAATACATTTGTATTATGCTGCATTACTATTGATTCCCCCTAAAAGAACATGACAAATAGATTTACACCCTTTGCAGTACCAAATTCCAAAAAAAGCGAAGAGATAAAAAGAACCAGGGTCAGGTGATACAGCTGACTTAATAACTCAGAAGTATTCGAAAAAGATATACTTTTACCATCAGCATCACCAATTGGGTGCCTATAGCATAAATAGTACCCAGGTTTGGATACATCGTTACACATGGATTTGATTTAAAAGCCTACGCAAGCTAACCCATTATATTTGCCTAAATACTGTATCATACCAACACCAGATAATCACTCAATAGACTCAGTATGAAAAGACTGACTATAGTGAGGTAAAAATATCGAAATCATCATGATCAAGTAAAATCAACTCAAAGAAATCAAAATCATAATCAGATAACACGTTTCCTTTGCTTAAGAAAATAAATTACTTAATCAAAGTTGAGATCATCTTCAGAAGCGAAAAGCAAATGGAAAATCAGATGCTATGAAACAACAAACAGGTTAACAAATGGCATGCCAAAGGCAATTGCGTAGTCACTTGTTTCCAAAACCAACTACTCTGTATTATAAGTTGTTGTAGCCAATAAAAAAAGGCATAACTCCTCATCTCTAATCACATATTAACTCTTCACAACCTGTTTCTTAATGAGTACAATAGAAGCATAACTCAACATATTAAAACTTAACACATTGCTTGATCAAATTGACAATTTTTCTCCAAATACTTTAAATGAAGAGGATCATACAAGCGCAAAGTTGTAATAAACTAGAGATAAAGTATAACAAAACTTACCTCCGAAGCACAAATCAGCAGAGATGATAAAGAAATATTGCTAGCGTTCCACACTGCAATCAATTGATAAAGGTCAGAGAAAGATTATACGATTAAAAACTGAAAAATTGAATTACAGAAACCCTTATTTTGGGAAGACCCAAGCAATTGAAAATCAGAGGGAGAGGGAGAGAACCAGAGCCGCCGCAATTTTCTGTGTGCGTTTGGGTGTGTGTGCGTATGTGTGTAGTGGTGCGTGCATCTGGTGTTTCTGTGTGTGTGTGCATCTGATGTTTCTGTGTGAGCAGATCTGGTGCATCTGGTGTTTCTGTTATGTGTGTGCGTTTTTCAGAGAGAGAGAACCAAGAGAGGGAGATCGAGAGCTGAGTTTGGAAGTAACCTGACAGCGTTTGCGCCTGATTGTGTTTGCGTCTGACGTGTGTGTGTGTGTGTGTGTGTGTGTGTTTGTGTGATACAGCTCCAGAGAGAAGGAGAACAGAAGGGTGGTATAGGGGCTGATGAATTACAGCTTGTTTTAAGCGACGTTACGCAAAAGCATACATGGGAAGAGAAATTATGCGGAGAGAATCACCCAAGGAAGCTGGGAACCGCAGTAGACTGTGGCATCACGCGGATACACTCGACGTACTCCAAGAAAAAACGGTCAGTATACTACAAAGATAAATGCTACTCTTTCAAAATTTCTGTCCTGAAGGCTTAAATAATCTGTCTCGCTTCAATCCAAGCACTTCAAAAGTAATGGAACCCATAGAATAAAATGCTTGGTTTAGGATGTGTCACTTCATTTGTTTTGAGCTGGTGTTCATACTTGCTAAAATGTGTTATTTTATTATCAAGGGTACAGTTACAATCGAAGGCCTTATCCTTAAACCTGCATTCATCAATGGAAAGCAAGCCAGGTGAGACTTATATAAACACGAATTTTTCAATACCGATACCTTTATCTATGCGTTTGACCGCCATAGATTTACATTTGCCTATTAAATGTCCTTTCCATGTCAGTCAAAATCTAATTATTTGTATATGAAAGCCGAAGTTGAGAGCAAGTGTCCACATCATCGCCTACATGGACACCTTCTCCTTTTACCACGGAAGTTCAGGAATGCCTTTAACGGTGATATTCCGTTAAGTGTCTCCAGGTAGTACACGTGCAAGGTGCATGACTACTGATTTTCTCGACCAATAATACGCTGCCACGTGGAGGGGTAGCCGGATGAGGTTGCTTCTTGGTCAGCAGCAATTGTTTTTCCTTTTCAACGATGTACAAATGAAGAGTCCTCCAACTTAATTATATGGGGATCAATGGAAGCTACAAAAGTTGAACAAACTTTTTTCAGCAAAAGTTTTCCTAAGAAGTTGAAATGGTTGCGTTGGCATGGTCTCCCGCCAACTACGGTACCCAGCGATTTTTGTTTGGAGAGCCTAGTTGCTCTGGACATGCGCTATAGCACCTTGATAAGAGTTTGGAAAAGAACCAGGGTATTAGGTTTATACTTTTTCTTCTTTCCTGTTTTAGTTTTTGGGTTTTGTTTACAGAAACTAAAATATATGTCTACCTTTTGACAAAACAGTTGCTTAGATTGTTGAGAGTTCTGAATCTCAGTCATTCTCGTGGCCTTACCACCCTTGAGTTTTCAGGGCTCCTTAATCTCGAGAGACTACTTCTTAAACATCACTTAGTTGATTTAAATCTAAGTGAAACTCAAATTTGTAATTTACCAGGAAGCATCGAAGCTCTTACTATGCTCAACTTTTTAAAGTTGGAATTATGCCAAAGTCTGGAAGCACTTCCAGAGCTTCCTGTGACCTTACTTTCATTGAAGATCATGGATTGCAAGTCATTACGAACGATAACAAATCTACCAAACTGGTTGAAATCACTCGCTTTTGAAGCATGATATTGTGACAAACTAGTTGAGGTTAAGGATCTCTACAAGTTAGAAGCTAATAGTCACTTAAACTACTCACCATTAGTTGAGAAAGATTCTAGACCAGATTTCCAGTTGAAGCCGCATAATAGACAGACCCTTTCCTACTCTCCGTCTTGCATTGGAGATCAACTCCAGGTTCTCTCTCTCTCTCTCTCTCTCTCTCTCTCTCTCTCTCACACACACACACACACACAGAGTCACATAAGGAGCGTCAGGAGCTTCTTTTCACGTCGTGCCCAACGGGAACTGAACTAGAGCTCCATTATCGAGGATTGGTAGTTTGGCGTCATTTGAGATCGATATTTAAATTTACACACTTCATGGTGCAGGCACTCCATGAATTCGGTATAATAAGCACATCTCTACCTGGAAGTGAGGTCCCAAGTCGGTTCACTTACAGAAGCGCAGAGTCGTCTATATCTTTTCAAGTGCCTTCGGTGCCCATTCTCAAGATCTTCAACTTTGCTGTATGTGTTTCCTTGCAAAATCCTTTGGACGTACGATTAACAGAACATCACCGAGGCTCGACGGAACGTACTATAGTGCTGCAGACGGCAGAGTATATTAAAGTGACTAACAGGAGCAAGGACCTCAAGTGGACATATAGCCCAACTTTTAGTGCCATCCCACATCATGAGAAAGACATTCTCTGGGCAAGTCGTTGGAACATTGCGAACCAGTTGATAACTGCTGGCGATGAAGTCAATGCTTTTGTGGGAATTGTGCCAGTTAATTTGAGTACTCAGAACGTTAGACCTGGAAATACGGGGAACGAGTCAGTCAATGCTAAGGGTGTTACTCTAATAAGGGAATTTGGAACCTTTGTTGAGTACGAGGAAGAAGGTACTGAAGCAAGCAACTCTGCATCTCATCAAGAGGTCAAGGATGGTCAAGGTCTATCTGCCTACCTAGTGAGGCCGCGCTCGTACTTCTTATGCCATCACGAAAACGATAGTTTCAAGTTTATGTCCCGCGGTATGAGGACCAGCTGGAATGATGTTTTGTTTGGGGGCTGATCCGCGAAGAGTACTGCAGAATGATGTAACTATGTAATGCGTCCTCTTGATAGAACAAGAACTTTCAAAACTGAGGAACAATGACATCCCATTGTAACTTACGGCATTTTTGGATTGATTCTCAAAAACAAATTTTAAACTAAACCATAGTCACACGTCAAAATCAGCTTTAAGCTGTTTGCAATTAAATTAAATTAAAGCTATGAATGGTATTTGGATAACGTGTACTAAAGCTATAAACCGCAAAAATAAGTTATGTTAAATAGGGTTTTAATTAGTCATGTATCTTTCCCAAATGCCTAGCAATTTGATTTAATTCAGATTTAATTAGATTTGATCATCTTTGGGTCAATCCCAAAGAGTCTCTTTATAGAGTTACATTGATGTCTTTATATAGACTACTCAGAAAATACACCACGAATGAGAAGATTAAAACAACTAAAAAAGTCTTTTGTAATCCTTGTATCGTGAATCATACGGACGGAGAACATCCCCGAGTCTTCAAGGCAAGCCACTTCGAATGGTAACTTTTAATAATTTTCTAACTTCGAAATAACATAGTTTGTCTCTCAGTCCCGTAGTCATGTGTTCTATTCAAAAACATCAAATAGAGTCATATTCCTTTCTTGGTCTTAGTCTAAGTCCCAAAATGTAGACTACTTCACGTAGGACCAGAGTCAAACTACGGCAGTTTTGATTCCAATTAGTCCGATCGGACGCAATTCGACTCCTGATGTCAAGTTCAAGCTAAAACCGTAAAAATTAACTTAGTGTTAGTTTTATCATTTTTTGCATGCAATATGTTCTTGAGGCGAAAATTCAATAAAAGTGAATTAGAGACCGAAAGGGTACGGCAGGTGCCTAACACCTTCCTACTGCGTTACTTAGTCCAGGAACACTTCTCTTGTTTTTGATAGATTATTCGTCCTTTCGGACACTTTAGAGTTATTTTAGGAATTTTTTTTTACTGTCCTTTAATTAAATAAGACGACGACTTCGAATTAAAATCTTCAAGGGGATTTTTTTCGAGGCGGTTCATCACACCAGAACTTGGCGATGGCCCATGGGAAGTAACATACAGATGTTGTTACAAAGATGAAGGACTCTTTCAAGCATAAGCCATAGATCACAAATAACTTTGACCAGAAACACCAACAAAGCAGCTCATTGGCTTACCACCAATCACATGATGCAAAAATCACGGCTAAGGTGCTCAATTTAATGAACCATAAGCTGAACATAAAATTGGTTAGACAACGTGTTAAAACTAGAAAAGGACTTGCCGGTTAAGAAGAGCCAAAGCCTAAGAGTGCTACTATCCTAAAGGTAATTTTGCCCCACTAAGTCATAAATTTTGCCTCCAAGATTTTAGTCATGGTAAGTTGTATACGAATTATGAAATCTGAATTATATGAAATCAGACACTGTTGTTAAAAGAAGAGCACCTCATAACTAGCAATTAACAATATCATCATTTAAAAGCTTTCAACATTTAATAGCAATTAGAACTTTCTTTCCTCCGCATTATTTCAACTACTCCACCCAAATATCCAACTAGACCTGGCAAACGGTTCGACCCGCGCAGGTACGGGTAAAACCTGGTCGGATCCGGATAAAATTGAGTCGGATAATTTATACCCGAGTTTTTTCGGGTACGAATTTCTGGAAACCGTACCCTACCCTTACGAGTAGGGTATTACCCGCGGGTAAATCATTAATTTCTAATTAATTATTTTTTAAAATAAACATAATCTAATTACCTACTAATTAGACATATTTTAACCTCCAAAAGTCAAATAATTCACTGTTTATCTATCAAAATTCATTTCACAAAAATAACATCTTTCTGTTGAAGAAAAAACAATCTCAACATCCATCCATCTGAAAAAAAAAACAATCTGAACAATCTGGGGAAAAACAATCTGCAGATCGAGAACACACGACAATCATCGTCCATCAATATCCACTGACTGAAAGTCTACCCAACAACCGCAAGGCAACGGAGTGACAGTCAGCGACAGTGGTGACCGATCGGTGGTGATGGGGACACGGTGGTGATTGATCGGTGTTGCGGGGCCATGGTGGTGACCGATCGGTGGCCACGGGGCCACGGGGTGACTGATTGGTGGCCACAAAGTACTGGTCAGCGACGGTGGCGACCGATCGGTGGTGACAGATCGGTGTTGTGGGGCCACAGTGGTGACCGATCGTTGGTGACGGGGCCACATGGGTGACCGATTGGTGGCGACGGGGAGACTGAGTGACCGACCGGTGGCGGCGAGATGCGGTTGATGTAGTGGGTGACCGACGTGGCGTCGTGGGTGGAGTAGGGTGGTCGTGAGTTTGGCAGATCTGTGAGAGAGAGCGAGAGTTGAGAGAGGGGACCTGTGGGAGGGATCTGTGAGGGAGACTTTAGGGGAGGGGCGGCAGAAGCAAGTGAGTGGGGGAGAAAATGAGAGGTTTAAACCCTAGAAATATTATATATAGGCATATCACCAAGTAACCCGGGTACCCGATAACCGACCCGAATTTACACGGATTTTACGGGTCGGTTAGGGTACGGGTCCATTTTCAACGGGTCTCCTAATTATGTACCCGTACCCGGGTTTTTTGCACAGGTACAGGTAGACCCGCGGGTCCGGACCAGTTTTTGCCAGGTCTATATCCAACCGTCAATGTTTTTACTCAATTTCTACTGCTCTCTCCCTCCTACTCTCCAATTAAATGGTGAATTTTTTTTTATGTATTTTTTATTATGTGTATCAATTTGAGTCTATCTAAATTTTAGTAATTGTCAAAGCGTTCACTTATAGCTCTATTAAAAAATGACTAATACATACATTTGACAAATACATACGTCTGACAAATACATGTGACAAATTGGCCGGCAAGCAAGTTGACAAATACGTAAATCTGCAATCTTAAGAGATTTAATAAGAAAAAATAGTTACTATTTAAGATTCATATTTAAGTTTTCTGTAAATTTAAAGATGAATCTAACTTGATAAATATGTTGGTTAAAAATTTTGGTCAGTAATTTCCTTATTCTAAGGTTTTGTACTGCCCCATTTAGTTGCATTGGTTATATGTAGAAATACCATGATATGCATTTTCTATATGATATATATTAAGAAAATAGTGTAAATTTAAAACCTTAATTTAAAAAGATATTTATTATGTTGTGATGAATGGAGACTAAAACTTCGATTAATAACCTTATTATATTTGAAGATAAATCTTATTTAGTAAGCATGCTTATTGTATACGTTGTGAAATTTTGGTTAAATTTCGTTCAATAATTTTCTTATTAGAGGTTTCGTGCTATCCTATATAGTCATATTGATTAAAGTTTATATAATTACCTCATGCATTGATTACTATTTTTCATGTATACTTTGTTGGTGGATCACATTTGCTTTTAAAAATGCCACATCATCTTTACTTAATTAGTCATATTGCTTAACTTTTATAAATCACATGCTATAAAAAAAATAGATGGACCAAAAGTTTCTCTATCAAAATTAAACTAATATGTAATTAATGTTATAGGCAACCCATTTAAAGGTACAAATTATTTTTAGGGTTAATTACAAAATTGTCCCCTGTGGTTTACACGTTTTTGTACTTTGCTCCCCGTGTTTACAACTTTTGCAATAATGTCCCCTGAGGTTGACAAAACCATTGCGAACAGCTCCAAAATTGGATATCCGTTCAATTTTGGACGTTAAGTCCGCATGTGCACCGCATATGCCATTTTGGCATGGGCAAATATGTAATTTTCCCTGCGCCATCTTCCCTTTTCTCGCCGTCAAGCTCCCCGACCTGCCCAAGAGTCATAGCCAAGCATGGACCACCTATAATTGCCGTTGCCACCAAGGGGTCGTCCATAATCCCACACAACCGCAAAAACCAAACAGTGGGGCAATGCCGCCACAACCACGGCCACTGCACTTGGCCGCACGGCCATCGCAAAGCTGTCAGAACAGCGCGAACCAGCATCCACAAAAAAAAAAAAAAAAAACTCAACACAAATTCATCCAACAGAGTTGCACAACCATCGCCAACGGAGCCGCGGACACCACAAACCGCCGACCACCGTCACAAAGCTGCCGGAGCAGCAATAACATCTTAGCAAAAAAAAAAAGTGGGAGAGAGGAACAAAAGACGAAGAAGCCAGGGCGGTCAGCATCACCCATCTTGGGGGCCATTTCTTCCATCCCAGCTTTAATAGATTCTATTGAATTTAAGGCACCTAAAGTATAATCTAGAAGGCATTTGTGAATTTCAGCTACAGAGCTTTGATCCCAAAGAAAAAACCCAATTAAGATAAGCGGCATGAGCTGCGGTACCAGAGTGCTGAATCGGTTTAGGATTCCGCCGGGGGTAGCCTCAGTAATCTCATAAATCTCTGGTAGGCGTAGTAACAACGCCATCTATAGAACTTCCAGGATCAATCACTAGTTGGGGCCTGGGAATAGGGCTCCAAAAGGCAGTTGATCCAACACAAAGGCACGGAATCATCCTTCTCGCACAATCGGTCAAAGAGAATCCTCTTCTGATCTCCATCTGGATCACCGGCCGTGGGTCAGAATCCTAACGCCGCCGCTGTGGCGTGTCTTCCAACAAAGCGCCATCTAGCTCCTGATCTGTGCCACCATGTTCATGAGGAGAGCACATGCCGGTGGTTGTGGGTTTCCGGTGGATCGGAGGACAGGCTAACAGCTTGTGATGGTTGGGAGAATGCGTGAGAGAGAGAGAGAGGTAGAGAGAGAGAGAGAGAGAAAGAGAGATGAACAGAGAGAGAGTGATGAACATAGTGAGAAGGGAAGATGGGTAGGGTAATTACACATTTGCCCATGCCAAAATGGCATGTGCAGCGCACATGCGGACTTAACGTCCAAAATTGAACGGATATCCAATTTTAGAGCTATTTGTAATGATTTTATCAATCTCACGGGACACTATTGTAAAAGTTGTAAACACAGGGAGCAAAGTGCAAAAACGTATAAACTACAGGAGACAATATTGTAATTAACCCTTATTTTTAAAAGATACTTAGAAAATAATAAAAATGTCGTGTGTAATAGCAAATTGATCTCATATATTACCCGCATATTTTTATCAATAGAATTTACTTTTTTTTTTTTTTATTTAATAAACTTTTAATTTTTATTCATCTATGTAGTTACCAAATCAGAATTAATAAATATGCACCAGAACATTGCTTATTGATATTTCACCATAAGGGTTAGTTTATTTTATTACAAACAAGTTCAAGCCAAAAATTAAAGTAACTATCTTTGATGAAATAAGAATAAAATAATAAAATTATGCAATATATTTTATTATGCATTTCAAAACTACTGAAATAAATTATTGTTAATAAACAGTCTCGTGCTTGGCACGGGATTCTGGGCTAGTTTTTATTAATTGTCAAAGCGCTCACTTATAGCTCTATTAAAAATTGACTAATACATACATTTGACAAATACATACGTTTGACAAATACATGTGACAAATTGGCCGGCAAGCAAGTTGACTAAACAGCTAATCAGCATCCTTAACAATTGAAGTAGTTAGTTTATGAGGATAACCCCCGCTTTCCTCTCCAGGAGTGGCGCCTCCCTTCTCCCTCGTGGAGCCTCTGTGGTCTTGCTTTCGTACCTCAATCCTATCCCCTCTTCTTCATCCCTCCTGAAGGCTTATCATCCTTCAAGGTTATGCCTTCAGCCGCTCTTTCCCTTCACCCAGCTCCTCTTTGCCTGCACTCACTCACATCCAGCAGCTTCACGCATTCCACTCTTTCCCTTAACATGTGCTTCCTGGTTACCTCAACTCACCACCCACCTCCCTCCTCCTATTTCAATCATGGATCTAATCATCAATCAGACCAAATCCCTACAGTGTGGAGAATTTATTGAACTCGAAGAAGACGATTTCAATGCATCTGAGGAAGGAGCCTTAACTCTTGTCATCAAAGCCATCACCAACAAAACCATCCACCTCAAACCACTCCAAAACATCCTCCTTAAAGCCTGGAATCCCTCGAAAGGGATGAAAATCCAACAAATCCAAGGAAACACTTTCAGCGTCTCTTTCAACCATGAATGGGACAGGAAGAGAATAATGGATTCAAGACCTTGGTCTATAATGGGTTCCCATCTAGTTGTTCGTGATTGGCCTACAAACTGTGCAATTGATGATTTATCTTTTGATTACTCCCCTTTCTGGATTCGTATTCTTGGACTAACCCCTATGCATATGACGAAGAAGAATGCGGAAAAAATTGGTTCAAGGTTTGGGAAGGTTCTTGACATTGATTTTACAGCTGATGGCAAAATTTCTTGGAATAAATTCCTAAGAATCCAAGTGGAACTCAATATCACTCAACCCCTTCACCCAGGTTTCCATAGATCAAGAGAAGCATCTTCACAATCTTGGATAAATCTGAGGTATGAGAGATTACCTGACTTTTGCTTCAATTGCGGCAGACTGGGACATGTCAAGAGAAATTGTATCTTCCCACCTCTTCAAGCTCCGGATCGAAAATCAACCCCATTTGGACCTTGGATGCGAGCGGAGTTTGATGGAAAATGCCCCTTTGAAGCCGAATGGAACCCGTTAATGATGGGGGAAAGTGCTGAGCAAAAAACTCACCTGGGAAATGCTGGCCAATTTCAATCCCATATGTCTTCAACAGTTGATGCCTCCGAGAAGTCGACCTTCGGCAAATCTCAAACCAGCCCTTCTAGGGTAGGTAATCCAATTCTGACAAAGTTTTGGAAGACGACCTGAATTTGCAGCAGCGGGGGGTACCTGCAATACCGAAATTCGTCCAATCCATCCCGAAATACTCTGTCCGATCTCCTCCCTGTGCGATTCCGGCAGGCGCTCCCCCGGCAGGCGACTCCCCGGTAGGCGCTTGCTTCGAGGCCTCGACCTCCTGCACTGACAACCCCATACCACAACAACTCTCCATCCACCACCAAACCCCTGACACACCGCCTAACCTGTCAATGACCATCCCCCCTTTCTTCCCTAACTTCAAATCACTCCCACACCCAAGCACGCTATCTGCACCACCAACTTCTCTCATTTCCCAAAATTCTGAGATAGACCCATCCCTTCCTTACCACTCCTCAGATGTTCAACCACTCTCCTCGGGACCCAAAAGGAAAAACATTTTCCCCCAGACCATAAATCCAAAAAAAACCAAAACCATTACTTTATCTGATCACTCTGGCCCATTCTCCAATTCAGGCCCAAGACCAATACGTGAGCCCAAACTCACCTCTTCTGAAACCAACCAAAATTGTCAACCCAAAACCAATACTCTCCTCACTACCAAAGCCTCTCAACTTAGGAAAATTAAACATCAAGCCCGCACCAACCACCTCAACCTCTCCAAACCTCCTTTGCCTCATTCTGTAACTGCTCCTACAACCAATCTTAACCCATGTCTCTCTCAGCCTTCGGTTCATCCTTCCCATCCGGCAACAAGCCTCAGCTTGTTGGCCGCCCCCCCATGATCATTCTCGCATGGAACGTTAGAGGGCTTGGACGCACTTCTCGTGTCAGGGCCCTCAAAAAGGATGTGAGAAACCTCAATTCTGACATCCTATTTCTCTCTGAAACTCTTCTTTCCTCTTCTAAACTCAAACCTATTCTTCACTCTCTTAGCTTCCATAATCATTGTTTCGTCGAACCTACTGGGAAAAAACCTTCTGGAGGTTTATGCCTTGCTTGGAAAGCAGGAATTGATATTGAAATCACCTCACAAAACAAGCACATCATCAATGCGCTGGTGTTTTCTGACCCTCCTTCCACCCCTTGGATGCTCTCTGCTATCTACGGTCCCCCACACTGGTGTAACAAGCAACAATTTTGGGAAAATATGGATACTTTGGCCTCCTCTTTCTCTGGACCTTGGATGTGTATAGGTGACTTCAATGATGTGATAAATCAATCAGAGAAAAAAGGTGGAAGGCCTGTCTCGTCTTCTACCACAGGTGGACTAGGTGGTTTTATCTCTAACAACCAGCTTATTGATCTGGGCTTTTCCGGTAACCCGTTCACGTGGAGCAACAATCGACCCTTAGCTGCAAATATTAAGGAAAGATTGGACAAGGCTTATTCAACTACTTGCTGGAGAGCTCTTTTCCCAAATGCCTCTGTCATTCATCTCCCTGGTAAGGCTTCGGACCACCTTCCCATCGTCCTCCATACTCATCAAATAGACAAGTCGGGACAAAAACCTTTCCGGTTTCTCGCGGCCTGGACGAGAGACCCCACCGCCAAATATGTCATCAAATCAGCTTGGCGGAGTAATGTTGAAGGATCAGCAGAATTCATCTTATGCAGGAAAACTGACTCTACTCGCAAGGCGCTGCTGAAATGGAACTCTTCGCACTTCGGGCATATCCAAACCCGTATCCTTCAGCTCACCAAAAGCTTGGACTTCATCCAAAAAAGTGATCCCACTGAAAGGAATCTTGAAATTGAGAAGCACCTAAAGATTGATCTCGACGAACATTGTCGTAGAGAAGAATCTTTATGGCTTCAAAAATCTAGACTCAGCTGGCGTTTGGAAGGTGATCTCAACACTAAGTTCTTCCACCTAAGCACCATTATTCGTAGAAGGAAGAACTCCATCGACTTCCTTAAAGATAGCAATGGAATGTGGCTGTCTAACCGCGTGGAAATAGGCAATTGTATCAACTCTCATTTCCAAGAAACTTTCTCTTCGTCAAACCCAATATTTCCTAATGACCTTGAAGGCCTAATCCTTCCAAGTCTTTCCCAGGCTGATGTTGACATTCTTTGTGAAATTCCTTCGGAGAACGAAGTTGCCAGAACTTTGAAACAATTTGAAGGTTTAAAGGCCCCTGGTCCTAATGGTATGCCAACCTTATTTTATAAGACCTATTGGGATACGGTCCACCCTGAAGTGTGTAAATCTGTGATAGATTTCTTCAAAGGAGCTCCTCTTCGTGAGCTTAACCACACCCACATAGCCTTGATCCCCAAAATTCCAGCGCCTGCCAAGGCAGAGAACTTCCGTCCCATAAGCCTTTGTAACGTGGTGTATAAGGTAATATCCAGAATTTTGGCTAACAAACTCAAGCCTCTGCTGCACAAACTGATATCCCCTATGCAAGGTGCCTTCGTTCCTGGTAGACTTATTAACGATAACAGCATCATCGTTCAGGAGATCTGGCATACTATGAGGAAGAAAAAAGGGAAAGGGCTGATGGCGCTCAAGGTCGATATGGAAAAAGCGTACGACAAGGTTGAATGGAGTTTCATTCTCTCCGTCCTAAGGAACTTCGGATTCCCATCGGCTTGGATTAATTGGGTAGAACAGTGCATCACTACTACTAGTTTTTCAACCCTCATCAATGGTATCCCTCACGGATATCTCATACCCCAAAGAGGACTTCGTCAAGGCGACCCTCTCTCCCCTTTTCTTTTCATCCTCACCTCCGAAATACTCACTAGACTCATCCTGAGGGAGGAAGAATCGGGCAACATTCATGGAATCAAGGCGAGTAGGGGCAGTCCCCCTATCTCGCATCTACTTTTTGCTGATGATTTAATTGTCTTTTGCAGGGCTAATGATTTAGAAGCCAAGAATGTGCAAAGATGTCTTGATACCTACAATTCCTGGTCCGGCCAATGTATCAACAAACAGAAATCGCAAATTCACTTCAGCAAAAACGTTAACAGAGGCTTGGAAAGAGCAATCTGCAGGACCTTTGATTTCAAAAAAGCTCCCAGCGACTCGAGGTACTTGGGCCTTCCCCTGTTTACCAATCAATTGAAGAAATCAGCTTTTGCAAGCTTGTTCGGCAGAATAGATAAAAGACTTGCGAGCTGGAAGTCAAAAGTCCTATCCTTCGCCGGAAGAGCGACCCTCATCAAGTCGGTTGCAATGGCAATCCCCACTTACACAATGTCTACATTTCTTCTTCCGAAGAATCTGTCGGATCTTATCGATAAAAAATTCAGAAATTTCTGGTGGGGTTCGAAAGATGATGGAGGAAGGAATTTTTTCCCTAAAGCTTGGGATGCCATTTGCAGGCCAAAATCTACTGGGGGTCTCGGATTCAAGCGCATGCATGAGGTAAACCTAGCGCTCATTGCTAAAATAGGCTGGACCATCTTAACCAATCCTTCGATTCCATGGGTGCAAATCATGAATTCTAAATACCTCAGAGGCACGCCATTCCTAGATCACAAAGCAAAGTCGAACTCCTCTTGGCTCTGGAAAGGCATTTGTAGAACTCAACCAACTCTCAAAAGCGGACTGGGAATTATCATTGGAGATGGCCGTTCGACAAACATATGGCAGGATCCATGGATACCTTCCCCGGAAGGTTTCAAAAAGGCTTACTCTTCCATCCTAGGTCTTGACATCAATATGGTGGCAGATCTAATTTCAGCAACCACTAAGGAATGGATTCTTCCCAAACTTAGAAATCTCTTTGACAGCGAAACTGTGGACTTGATCATGAAAATTCGGCTTCCATCCCAGCAAACCCAAGATTTGATAGCTTGGACCCCAAACCGTTCTGGTTTCTTCTCCACGAAATCAGCATACTTGGAAGCAAACAAACAGAAGTTCACTCATAATGCTGGATTCCCTCTTCTCTTTTGGAAAAAACTATGGAAAGCAAAAATTAGAGAGAGGCATAAAATCCTTATCTGGAGGATAGCTTGGAGTATTTTACCCATCAAACCGATTATAGATCCCCAATCAGAAACTCAGAACAACATGTGCCCATTGTGTGGCGATCTCCCAGAAACAACATCTCATTTATTCATTGAATGTAGCGTCTCGCGACTTCTATGGTTCAACTCGAGATTGGGATTCAGACCTCCTCAACCATCTCCTCGTCCTGCTGACTGGTTGATGGTAATGCTAGAATGCCCGGGACTATCAGTGAATGACCAAAAGGAGTATTCTATATTTGCAGCCACCCTCATGGATCTTGTTTGGTTCCATCGCAACAAAGTGATTCATGAAGATTATGGCATCAATGTGAGGCGTTTGACAGAATCAATCAACAAAGAAACTCATGAGCTAGTTGTAATGTTCAACAAATCTAACCCAACTAGGTGTGTTTCCAGCAATTGGTTACCACCACCCTTTGGTTGGATTAAGATAAATTTTGATGCGGCCATCAGGGGTTCGGAGGCAAGCTTGGCAATGATCTGTAGAAATGATAATGGTAGTTGTGAATTTGGGTACACTGTGAAAGTCCAATGTGGGAATGTTGAGGAAGCAGAGGCTCTCGCAGCGCTGATGGCCATTCGGAAAGTGGTGGATCTTAAGAAGAACTTTGTGATTGTGGAAGGAGATGCTGAAACAATTGTTAACCTCATTACTGACCACCTCCTATGCCCTCCCTGGAGATGTAGAGATACCATCCTTGAAATTCATGCTCTTTTGGCCAAGATTCCATGCTGGGAAGCTATGCACACTCCTAGAGAGATGAACCGGGCAGCTCACAACCTTGCTGCAAACGCTTTTGCTTACAACCTTTTTGGCTTTTGTTCCATTCTCTTCCTTTTTGTTGTCTAAGTGGGAAGATAATCGGAACATGTTTGTAATTGTTTGATTCTAATATTAATATAACCCTGTTATCAAAATAAAAAAAAAGTTGACAAAACAGCTACGTAAATCTGCAATCTTTTTGCCTTGCAATTCACAGAGACAGAGAGAGGGGTTTCAGCTTGCTTGTCTTAAGAAGAGGAGAGGGTTAAACGAAAGATAACATAACTTCCCTTTTTGTTAAAGCTTTATCGTTGTCATTAGGCCTAGATTTGTGTGTTTTGCATTTCAAATTCAGACATTCATTTAGCGACCGTATGATGAATTCCTTGGCAGCTACAATTAGTGATCATGAGCATGCCATTCATGTTGCGACGGTATGATGAATTTTTCCATTTGTCCAAGTTATGAGAAATCTGACATGCTGGGCGACCATATGCGGACATCTCAGGTATAATGCGTTGAAAGAAGAATGGAGTTGGCGAAAATGGTGGAAGGGTGCAAGGCAGCACTTCGTCAAGTTGCAGATTTGACAGGCATGGTGTTATAAAATCAAGCTGATGGGTAATTTCCATCAATTGTCATTGCCGTACTTGAAAATGAAACCTATATGTTTGTTGTTTCTGCACCTGAACAGCTACCAATTCTCTGTTTACTCTGTGTTTGATAGAATGCTTGTGAGAGGAGATAGGCTTGCCGGGATATATGTTGAAAGTTCATTTGGCTGCATATACTTTTAATGAGGTTTTGTTTTAAGATGTGTACGGGAGAAAATTGCTTCAAGTGTAGAGGTAGATAGCTGCATGATTTTATATGTGGTACCTTATTTTCTTTAAACCACATTCTCAACGGACTACATTGTGGTTTTCACTCTAAAGGTTCTCCTATATGTTGTACTTTCACTTGAAGGATGTATGAGAGAGTGAGAACGGCAACAGAGCATTATACGATATTACTTTAGCTCTACGTTCCCTTCTCAAAAGATAGGCGATGAATTAAAATCTTAGCATGGAAACTATGTAATATTGAGGGCTTCTTAGACAAACCATCCATAGTTTTAATTAATGTACTGGTACTGGGAATACCGGCCAATACGTACTATTTCTGCATTCTCCCTGTAAGAAACTCCCACTATTCCTTACCAGTTCATGTACCAACCTGGCATCACCGGCTGTTACTCCCCATTCCGGACAAAACTAATTTACTGGCCGAGATTTGTCACTCTGCATTGGGTTGTTCAGAATATTAGAAACATCGGTCGTCGTTGCCGGCAAACCCGTTAATGTCACGTGTCAGCCGCTACCACCATCAGTCCCCACCAACCTCCCCCTCGTCACCATCATCTCCTCAGATATGCCACCACCAATTTTCCGCAGCCTGATTTTCACAACCCTATAGAGAGTAGGATCTAGATGTGTTCTTAATGCATGTTCATTTCCCTCAATGCAATTTTGCAAATACATGACATGCTAAAGAGTATGGGAAACATATTGGTTTCTGATTTGAGATCACGCGGTTACCAAAATAAGCCAAATAAACAAAAGAAACTTTGCAAAAATTTACACAAAAGTGTACCGACCGTTTTAACAAAAAGCAGGTTTTTGAAATCGAGTGTACAGGCGGATACACTTTTGTGTCGTTTCAACGGAGCCTTGTTTTTTGAAAAGCAGTGTACTGCTGGTTTTACACCATACAGGCCAATTCACTTTCAAATTCGTTGAAACGTGCACAGTTTTGTAGCCTTTCTTCGCTTCGTATTGGGATCAAATTTCTTTGTAAAAATCAAACTTCTGGCCAGGATTAACACATAAACTCCAATGGACAACCTGGAGAAGATGCACAAAGTTTTGATGCTCAATTTAGCTCCAATGGCTCCAATTATTTTTTGGTGCATTGAGATGACCTGAGCCCAATGCTCCAAAGAAGGCCGTTTGTTTTTGCCTTTTGCTATTGCTTGTTTCAGCATTATTCTGTAATCACAGCTTCGATACCAATTTGGGATAGGGGGTGTTGATGTTACTATTTATTCGATACCAATTTGGGTGAGGTGTAGGCTCACAATTATTTGTGGTAAGGAGTAGTGGATGGCAGAAAATGTCGAATATATTTACAAGTATGGCCATCCGCGTAGCTGATGGACTGGAGGGTTCTTAATGTCTCTGGCGGTAGTTGTAAATTCATCCCATGTAATACAGAGAGAACTTGGCTGCTAAAATAAATTAGGACATAGCAAAACTAGATGGCTTATTCAACTAGATGGCATTAGATATTGGTTGAACAATGATATTGGAATATTTGAATGCATATTCGTGTAAGAATATCTTCAGCAAATTTGAGTACCTCCTAGTTTTGCTATTGAGTTCCTTTCGCTGTGTAAACTATGACTTCTTAATTTATTGATTTTTTGTGCGCACAACTCATTGAACATATTAATCTTCATGTTATATTTGCTCCTCCTTCGTGGTTTTTAGGCACGAGTCGAAGTTTATCCAGAAAATTGTTAAGGTGGTCGGCGACAAAGTGAAGCGCACGGTGTTGAATGTTGCCCCTCACCTAATTGGCATAGATCTGCATGCAAGAAATATAAATTCTTGGTTACAAGATGGATCAAATGATGTTGGGATTGTAGCAATATGCGGGATAGGTGGCATAGGGAAGATAACCATTGCAAAGTACCTATATATACAACTTAAACTTCGAAAGATTCGAAGGTAGCAGCTTCATTGCAAGTGTAAGAGAAGTATCAGAACAACCCGATGGCTTAATACGTTTACAAAGACAACTTCTTTCGGATTTCTTGAAGGGGAAAAAGGAGAATATTTTTAACGTTGATCAAGGGATCGTTAGGATTAAAGAAGCTCTATGCTGTAGAAAAGTTCTTTTTGTTCTGGACGATGTTGATCAGGTGGACCAATTAGATGCAGTGCTTGGAATGCGAGATTGGTTAAATCCAGGAAGTAAATTCATCATAACAACGAGGCAAAAACAGTTACTAAAGGCTTCTGAAGTTTATAAAGTGCGTCAGGTTACAGGATTGGATGAAATTGAGTCATTTGAGTTTTTTAGTTGGTATGCCTTTGGACAAGATCATCCCATTGAAGGCTGCATGGGTTACTCAAGACGAGTGGTGTATTACTGCAATGGACTACCTTTAGCTCTTCAAGTCTTGGGTTCTTCTCTATCAAGGAAAAGTATAGATGTATGGGGAAGTGCTTTAGAGAAATTGGAAGCAATTCCTGAAGGTCAAATCCTAAGAAAGCTTAAAATAAGCTATGATTCTTTGCAAGATGACCATGACAAAAACTTATTTCTCGATATTGCTTGTTTCTTTGTCGGCAAGGACAAAGATTGGACGAGTAAAATACTAGATGGTGTGATTTCTTTGCAAAAATCGGGATTCGTAATCTAATTGATAGATGTCTCCTAAGAGTTAACCAATATGATAACAAACTCATGATGCATCACATCATTCAAGTGATGGGAAGAGAAATTGTAAGGGGGGAATCAACTAAGGAACCTGGAAAGTGTAGCAGACTGGCATAAGGAGGCATTCAATGTACTTAGAGAGAAAACTGTAAGGATCATTTATCTTATGTCCATTTATATGGTATTGGTTGGTATATCCTGAAGTAACTCTCTCTCTCGCTCTCTCTCTCTCTCTCTCTCTCGTTAGGGTACGGAGACAATTGAAGGCCTCATCCTCAACATACAGGAATCGGAAAAACGTATTTCAGCAGATGCTATCGGAAAGATTTTGTTGATAAATCAACATTACTCGCAGAAGACAATTCATCAGAGCAAAGTCATTTAGGATTTCTTTCTTGGCTTCCCATGTATTCTGCCTTAGTAAAATCATTTTCCACGTCAGATCAACTCAACTTACAAACTTCTGCATTTTAATATACGGAGTATAAGAGTAATGAGAAAAACCATTAATTAGTCATACTTACATTTCTCTAAACTATTTCAAACTGCTACTTCAGCTAGTGTTACCCACCAAAAGTGAAAAATTATGCTTAGAGATCAAAGTATTTGGAGGAATGGAACATTCTGAGAGGAAATACAAATCTAAATCTCTCTCTCTCTCTCTCTCTCTCTCTCTCTCTCTATGTGTGTGTGTCTTGACCTATCTCCTGAAAACACCTGAGAGGTGTTTGAGAAAAGCCCAACGAGACAGGGAATTGCTTAGTTTGGAAACACCGGCTTCTTTAATTTTGTGACAGAATGTTATTTACTCGTGACTATGCCACTCAAATTTGTCATAAATGTTAAGACTATACAAGATCGTGCTGTTTTAATGAAATGAGAGTTTTTTTATTACTCTTATATTCTGTGTGACTTGTTTCAATAAGGCAAGCTATAGAAGCCCTATGCGCAATTGCACCTGAGAGAAGAAAAAAATGAGTCAATGTCCAACAGAGAGGGTTCACCGATTATTTTGCAATGCTTTTGACATAAGATTCATAAAGCGCAAAAACTGCCTAGAAAGGACAGACCCATGCTAAATCAAAGAGACTTATAAACCATAAACACCAACAGATCCAGCTATACTTCTTCTTTTCTTCCTCTTCTTCTTTTCCTAATCATCTCCTTAAAGGCCGCAGATAGATAGAAACTGGCGTAGGTGTGAACCAGCAAAGCCAATAATATTGCTGCAGTCCCTATAGGCACAAAAGCAAGTGCTTTAGATCTAGTGATAAGATCTTTGTGTGGTCATTGTTTTGTGCATTTTTCGGTCAACAAACTTCTAAAAGTCTTAAAAGACGCTGGTTTTAAAAGTTAGTGCGCCATAGAAGCACAATCATGCCCTATCCTTTTCAAGTCTCTTTCTTCATGCCTACGCGGTTGAGCTTTAGACATACAAAAGGATCACAGACATCAATCAACATTGCAAGAGTGTTTCAAAAATTTCAGTAATCTCATGATACTTGTTTCATATCGAACAGAGGCGAAGTGGAAGGTTCTGATGGTGGTTCTTAATTTGTTCAATGAATGAGAATTTGGCAAAAGAATCTGTTCAATGAATGAGAATTGTGAGAAGTTGGGCGGAAGGTGTAATGCAGAAAAGCCCAGTCAAACTGCCCAGCACGCCTCAAAAGGGCTTTCCACCAGCACGCCTTAAAAGGCGCTTTTTCAAAGGGGCTTTGCCTAGCTTTAGGCAAGCTGCTGCATGTGGGGTTCAATCGACTTTATGCCTAGGTGCGTAGCTTTAGGAAAGGGCTTTCCACCTTTCGCTGCATGTGGGGTTCAATGGACTTTCAAAGGGGCTTTGCCTAGCTTTAGGAAAGCAAGATTTTGATTTTAACTACTAATACCCCAAGAAACACCTTATACGCCATGAGTACAGGCAAAACCCGTTAACGGGGTTACTAAAATTTTAATCACATTATGGAAAGGGTCCTTGAACTGTACATGGTTTTGCAGGTCAATCTGCATCATTGCAGCTTACATTGCATATCCGTCCAAAAACTAACGTCCGTTTAAAATCAACCTTTCAGTAGTTAAATTAAGGGCATAATTACCCATTCAGATTAGGTGGCAAAACAATTGGAATCCAAATTCTAACTGGGCCAAGTCACCACTTATACAGATCAGTTCACTTCAATATACGAATTGTTTTCGGTGCAAATTCACACAACATCGCCGCCACCACTGGAATTACGGAAACCAAGCTCGCCGCCATGGCTCCGTCTCTATCAAACCTTAACCATTGGGTGTTTATCCAACAAATTGAGATTGACAACAAGGGTATAGAAATCAAAACCCTATCGTATACGTGAGGTTCATTTTGTAATGGTCCTAGAAACAATTTGATTTGTTACTCCCCAATGGAGTTCAGTCACAATTTAATTCAAGAGCATTTTTTCATTCATTCTTACCAAAACACAACCAGGAAATTGCTATGAGATTCATTAAAACTCATGAAGAGTGACGCGCAATTTTCTTGTGACAATAAGATTCAATTGTACTTCGAACCTTACATCGTAATAATTGTTCTCATTGTACCAATCTTGTCTTCTAGACATGAGATTTCAGCATATATACTTGTATTTTTTTAAAAACCCATTGAAGCTGAATTCTTCCCTCGTTTTCTTTCAATTTCCTATTCTTTGACAGGGAAGGAACACTCCGAAACTAATGTACTAATTGTTAAGGACTCCAGAGTAAGCTACTGCACATCTGCAGGTGTCCGACCAAACCATATCCCATAGTGGAAGGCTGACGTTGCTAAGTTTTCTACACAGCAAGCCCACTCAAAACAATATAACTTGTTTGTCGTGCGTGTAACCTGGTTGGAACTTTCAACCAGTCACTTTGCCGTCAATGACTGCCACTCCCCAACCCCACCCCTACGCGCAATTTCTTTGTCACAAGGAAATTGCGCGTCTCTTACTAGAAGTTGATATGCCTGCAAATGGCGTATTTGACAACTTATCCCTACTTTATGTTACACAATCAACTCGGCATAAACCACTTCTTACTAGGAATCTCAAGGCCTATGTTGGATATAACTTAATCATCTTAATCGATGTTCCTTCGTCTTTTCCTTAATTAGATCCACCCCATCTTTGTTGAAGATATCGTCATTGGTTGCTCTATCGCTCCTCGTGCGGCCCCACATAGTCCTAAGAATTTCCATTTCGTCTACACTTACTGTACATGAATTGTGTTTCCTACACTTTGTTTGGTTATAAAAAACCATTGTATTCGATTTTCATATTTATAAATTTGTTGAAAAGATTTTAGTTTAGTCAATTTTATTGTTTGGTTAGCAAATTTGAGTTTAACATTCAACAGAGTTCTGTTTGGATATTAATTCCATATACGCACGTATTTTTTTATGAAAAAAAGAAAAGAAATGCACATCTAAAAGCACACTTGCAGAAATAAACGGATAGACATCAAATGAAAAATAATTAACTATGGTTCCTATATGAAAAAAAAAATGCATTCCGACTACATTACAAAAAGAAGAAGACAAAGAGGAGAGTATGGTAGGTGTGAGAGAGGAATTGTGAGGTTAATTGTTTGATTTTGAAATGGTAGTAGGATTTTGGGTATAAATAGGAGATTGTAAAAACCATTTTAATTGGATAAACAAACAAAAAGTTTCATTTACTCTAAACCAAATCAGTTTGTAATTGGATAACCAAACAGAGTGTTAGTTGCCTAATAGTCTAAATGATACAACACTGTGTTGTGGCCAAAAATTGACCGGGACCGAATGAGCGTCGGTTGGGACCAAACGAGCACGCGAGCAGACCTGCAAAGCACAACACGAGCAAACGGTGACGCGCCGGGACCCCCGGAGGGGGCTTCGGCGGAGAGTCTCCGATGCTTAAGTTAGTCAACCATCTTGAGAGAGTAGCTGAGAATGAGAATATTATAGATCATCTGAACTTACCTTCTTCCCCTTGTCATTTCCCTTTTATAGGAATGTATTAAAGGGTCGGTTACATCCCTTTAATGGGGAGTTACTCTAATTAGTGGGAGGTTACCAGGACTTCATGGGTAGTTATTTCTCATTATTAAGATAATGGGATAGTGGAAAGGTGGGCAAGTGCCACTCCCACTTCTCCAATAATCAAATAGCAGTTTTGGTGCCACCTGGTAGTAACAAGTGTTACCTTCCCATTAGTGGGTACTTTTTACCCATATCATTTGCCCCCCATTCCGTATTCTTTTGGGAGTAAGAATGTGGAATCAGGACGATTGTTGTAGCATCGAATTTTGGGCCCTTTTTAAAGAGATGTTCCGTGTTAGGAATTTAAACCAAAGGTGACATCTTTCACCCATTGGTAGATTGCATAAACTTTTGGTTTGGCTAAGGCGGGGTTGTCTTCTCGGCTTGCCGAATACAGGCTTAGAAAGGCTCATTTACTCGATTGGCCGAATAGAGACCTTTATGAGCTCGTCTACTCGACTAGTCGAGTAGAGGCTTTAAACGTGCTTGTCTATTCAGCTGGCTGAGTAGAGGCCTTAAATGTGCTCGCTTACTGCTGGCTGAGTAAAGAGCATGGATGTAGTCTTTTGCTTAGCTGGTCGAGTAGAGTCTTAAACGAGCTCATCTGCTGGGCTACGCGAACAGAGAGACAGACTAATGTGATAGTCGTCTCGGCCTAACGAGTAGAGGCTTAGGAGACTCCGAAGGCGCTCGTCTGCTTGGCTTGGCGAGATGACTCTAATGTGTTCGTCTGCTCAGCCTAGCAAGCAGAGGCTTAGAGGTTCTAAAGGCGCTCGTTTGCTCGCTTGGCGAGCAGAGAGGCTGAGACTAATGTGCTTGTTTGCTCAGCCTGGCAAGCAGAGACTTAGAGGTTCTAAAGATGCTCGTCTGTTCAGATTCGCGAGCACAGAGACTGACCTCGGAGGGAGCTTGTATACTCGACTGGGCGAGTATAGGCAGAGAGGTCTAATGTGCTTGTCTGCTCGGTTTTGCGAGCAGAGGCTTAGACCTCGAATGGAGTTTGCCTACTCGGTTGGGTGAGTAGAGGCAAAAATGGTTTAATGTGCTTGTCTGCTTGGCTAGAGTAGATGCATGGGTCTAATGCGCTCGTCTGCTCGGCAGAGGCTAAAACCAACGGAGCTTTGTCTACTCGACTAGAGACATTGGTCTATTGTTGCGCTCGTCTGCTCGGCAGAGGCATGGGTCTGTGCGCTCGTCTGCTCGGCAGAGGCTAAGACCAAATACGCTCGTCTACTCGGCTAGAGCAGAAGCATGGGTCTGTGCGCTCGTTGGCTCGGCAGAGGCTAAGACCAAAGGCGCTCGTCTACTCGGCTAGAGCAGAGGCATGGGTCTGTGCGCTCGTCTGCTCGGCAGAGGCTAAGACCAAAGGCGCTCGTCTACTCGGCTAGAGCAGAGGCATGGGTCTGTGCGCTCGTCTGCTCGGCAGAGGCTAAGACCAAATGCGCTCGTCTACTCGGCTAGAGCAGAGGCATGGGTCTGTGCGCTCGTCTGCTTGGTAGAGGCTAAGACCAAATACGCTCGTCTACTCGGCTAGAGCAGAGCCATGGGTCTGTGCGCTTGTCTGTTCGGCAGAGGCTAAGACCATCGGAGCTCGTCTACTCGGCTAGAGCAGAGGCATAGGTCTAATGCGCTCGTCTGCTCGGCAGAGGCTAAGACCATCGGAGCCCGTCTATTTGGTTAGGCGAGTAGAGGCATTGATGAGTCTAATGCGTCGTCTGCTCGGCTTGCGAGCAGAGGCTAGACCTCAAAAAGAGCTCGTCTACTCGGCTGGGCGAGTAGAGGTATTGATGGGTCTAACGCGCCGTCTGTCTCTTCTTGCGAGCAGAGGCTAGACCTAAAAAAGAGTTCATTTATTCGGCTAGGCGAGTAAAGGCTTACTTTAAAGAAGCTCGTCTACTTGGTCTGGGGAGCAGAGGCGTTATAGAGGATTCAAGTGGAGTAGCATATATACTCGATTTTGTTGTTTCCATCAACGGGTACAAAGGGTAACTTGCCCCTCTGTTATGCTGATCGAATGGCACCATGTGTTAGTTGTCCCAAAGGTCGTGAGATCGTGGCTATTGGATTACAATAATATCGTTATATAAGAAGAGCTCATTTCATTTCATTTCTCTTCACTTTATTTTTGAGCAGAAGAGACTTCAAGAGTCTATCGGGGTTCTTCTGCTTAGTTCGGTGAGCAGTGAGCTAGGATTTCGAAGGATCTGTGCTCTGTGAGGCTTACGTGACTCCTCGAGAAGGAATATGACTACTCCGTTGGGCCAAGATTTAGGCGGCTCTTTATAGAGATGAGCAGGGGTTGCTAGGCTAGACCAACACAAATGTCCTTAGTGAAGGTGTGTTGAATGATAATTGGCGCTGTGATGCTGAGCATCTCAAAGTTTTGGTCCTAAAAGTGGCTAGAGCACGACTGAGGTACTAACGAGTGATCTTCGTAATATCTCTTCTTAGGTCGTTTATTCCTGGAATGACGACGCTCCTCGTCATTTAGAAAAAGTGATGTGACCATTACAACGGCCAACGGACTTGGTCCTTGTTGTGATGCCAATGGTGAGAGTATTTCTGAATTCATCGTCGGGTGACCTTGGACGTTGGTTACAAAAGCTCTCAGTGTCATGATGAGGAGGTTAGGTAAGGCATCATTGAATAGGTTGCCTTTGACAGGTGGTGGTTTGTAATGCTTGATACATCCGAGAGGGATGATTGACCAAGGCTTGCAACCACTTGATAGATTCTTAAATGGCATGAGTGGTGACGAGCAGGTCGTGCTGCTCAGCCATCGTATGAGGGGGAGTGCAGGCTCCATGCCAAAGTGGTCGTAGTCTCATATACATGTAGCCCCCCGACTAAGAAGGTATAGATGCAATGATAGCTTCTGAGTCAATGTGTAGGGCATGTTCGTAAAAAGAACCGTTGTTTGCCGGCTCGGTGAGACAAGTAAATAAAGCTAGGGAACCATGGTCTATCCAAGCAACTAGCAGACACGGAGTCCGTACTAACAAAGACGTTGCAACATTTTGTTGACGTGTTGTGCAGCGATGTGCAACAGTGTGGCAAGTGAGAATACTAGCAAAGCTATAATCATAGGCTATGACGCTCTCATGGTTATCAGATTAGTGGTAGCTTGTGCGTTTCTATTACACAAGTCATTTGACACTTAGCAGGCAGGATGCTGCCTTTGAAGCTCTTAGCGTAATTAAAGCCACAGGGGCTGTGAATTTTCTTCAAGTATAAAGTGGGGTGCAGTATAAACCCTTGTAACAGAAAAAACATGTCACGAAAAAATATAGCAAGAGAGCGTACGAGCTGATTAAGGCAACTATATTTTAACACTAAACTGGTAGTAATCATACGCTGTGACACCATTATTACCCTGCCGCTTTAGACAAGTAAGATGTGTCGGATTTCATGACACAAGTGAGGCATAATAGAAATTATGAGCACTCAAATGGTTTGAAGGCGCTTCGCCAATTGAAGCAATTGGCCGACGCTAGACCAAAAAATGAATAGGTCTACGCTAAAGTATTTAAGCAATATACAAGCATATGTTAAGCGTGCCGACACTTAGAATCATAGTTGTTACGTATTATGTCGTGTACAAACAAGTATATGTGTATACAGGTTTTAACGACGAATATGTTTAAAATTGCAAAATAAGATTTTAATAAATCTTAATTGTGGGCAATAACCATAAATATGCAAAATTATGGAGTTAAAACATAATTTCTTAAGGAAAGAGTGCACCTGATTAGTTTCTCTTTCACCAAAGGGGTGCCCTAGCGCCGCTGTGAAGGGAACCATCCTAAAGATTGGTTTTGGGTAGCAGCAGATCTGATCAGGTCCCAAGGACGCCGAAGGTCGCGCCTCTAGTAGCTAGCAGATCTGATGAGGTCCCAAGGACGCCGAAGGTCGCGCCTCTAGTAGCTGTGACGGTGTAGCCTGTTGCAGTGGAGGCGGCGGCGCGTGTGCTTGGCGGCAGTCCCTGTCGGTGAAGGCCCACGGCGATGGGCCGTTTGGTGTGGCTGTAGCAGCTCATCGTTTGGTGAAGACGGTTGTTCTGGCCACAACGGCGGTAGGGCGGCGAAGGGTCGAAGGTCCATTGTGGCGGCGGTGATGCTCCGTCTTCAGTGTTCCTGTCCCTTTCTTTTTTGCTACTAGTATTATTATTATTTTTTCTCTTTGTATTGCAAAACGGTGTGCCATTCTGGGTTTTGCCGGTGAGGTAATGGCTGATGAAGGAGAAGGAGATGCCGGTCAGTGGTTAAGCCTTGTTGCGGTGACCTATTGGTCCATTGCCCGTGGTAGCGACCGATTGATAGTGTAAGGGCGGCGATTTAAGGACCCACTGTGGAGTGGCGACGATTGGCATCGTACCTTGACAGAACAACTGCGGTGGCGCCACGGCTCGCTACGGCATCGCCGTCAGGAATGGCGGTCTCGGCGACATCGCGCGTTTGATGGCTATGACGGTATAAGCTGTCATGATGGAGGCGGCGGCCCGTGTGCTTGGTGACAGCCAATGTAGATGAGCGCCTACGGTGATGGGCTGTTTGGTATGGCCATAATAGCCTGTCGTTTGGTGACGACAGTTGTACTGGTCACGACGGCGGCAAGGTGGCGAATGGGTCGAAGGCCCATGGTGTCGGCAGTGATGCTCTGTCTTTGATGATTGCCCTGTTTTTTTCTTTCTTGTATTGTAATTCCTCTAGCGCCAGTAGATGGTCGTGGTTTGTGCGGTTGGTTGATGCGCCCATTGTAGCATGGAGTTGGACGGAATGGAATTGGCATGGAGTTTGCCGGAATGGTGCCGATAACTCACCGCTTTGTTTGGATAGGCGATGCCGCAACGGCGTTGCCGTGGCTGGTCTGTGATTCCTTGGTGATCGGACGGTGAAGGCGCCGATTGAGGAGGGGGTGACCGAAGAAGGATGAGCCATTGCAGTTGCCTCTTAATTTGTGGCAGCAGATCTATGGGTGCCGGTAGAGGAGGTTACAACGACGCCGATCGTGGTGGCTGTTGCTACGCCGTCACGGATTGAGGCCCTTTTTATTTTTATAGAAGCCGTCCATTAACGCCGGCGGTGATATACCGACAGCGACAACGTCACCCTGGACTGGTGATTCTAGTCGTCTGTCTACTCATGGTAGTCCGTTCGGCGATTGTTCAATATAGCGGTAGCAGCGGTGCTGCATCTTGACAGAACGGCGCGATGGTGCTGCGGCCTGCTACTGCCTCACGCGGTGGTCTTGGTGGCACCGCATGTATAGTTGGCCTTGCACAGAAAATATTACAAGCATATGAAATTGGGTGGAGCCAAGCTTGGAAAAGAGAGGTAAGTTTACATACAGGAGGAGATAAGTGACAAGCTATCAAAGTGGCGCTTATGCCAGCAAAAGTCCATCTCTTCCTACACAGCAGCCGCACACGCACGCACACACAATGCATGCACCCACTAATGGGTAAAAATATATGCAATGGTCGATCTACGTTGGGGACAAGAGTGGGCAGTTGCTCCTGAAATTGTGGAACTAGTGCAGGAGAATCCTCTTCTAACTCCAAAATTCCTATCCGCCGCATACATAGACATGGGCCTGAACATCCATGCTTCTGACCAGAATCTCCTCCACTTAGACAACAAGAGAGATGAATATGTTGTTCTTGGCCATCAAGAAATCTATGGCGGTGGATGGACGCGGGACTGTTCGCGGTGTCGTTCCACTAGCCGAAGCACTGTTGGGCAGAAAACAGTTGTGTATGGATATGTTCAAAACTCTTTTCCTTTTGCTTCTTTTCTGCTGAGGCCCAACTGATGGTGGGGGTCGCTCCGCGGTGGCAGTGCATGGGTGGACGGAACATGGTGGCACCGAGAGATGCTGATGATGACCAATGATGGCAGGCTGAGTCCGTGTGCGCCGCTAGTGAGGTGTTTGCTTCGAGATCTGCTTGGCTTGTCGGTCCCACGGATGGCGCCAAAATGTTGTGGCCAAAAATTGACCGGGACCGAATGAGCGTCGGTTGGGACCAAACGAGCACGCGAGCAGACCTGCAAAGCACAACACGAGCAAACGGTGACGCGCCGGGACCCCCGGAGGGGGCTTCGGCGGAGAGTCTCCGATGCTTAAGTTAGTCAACCATCTTGAGAGAGTAGCTGAGAATGAGAATATTATAGATAATCCGAACTTACCTTCTTCCCCTTGTCATTTCCCTTTTATAGGAATGTATTAAAGGGTCGGTTACATCCCTTTAATGTGGAGTTACTCTGATTAGTGGGAGGTTACCAGGACTTGATGGGTAGTTATTTCTCATTATTAAGGTAATGAGATAGTGGAAAGGTGGGCAAGTGCCACTCTCACTTCTCCAATAATGAAATAGCAGTTTTGGTGCCACCTGGTAGTAAAAGTGTTACCTTCCCATTGGTGGGTACTTTTTACCCATATCACACTGTATTGGTCTTGCTATCGTCCCAGAGAAGCTTCCCCTCAACTTAGAGAGGAATGATGTACATAGTAGAAATCGAACTGCAATTTATCCGGCGTGCTCTTATCCTACGGGCAACATTCTCGTCAAGATATCCTTCCATGAGCTTTAGTAGTCCAAGATATAGAGAGATACACTTCTTAGGTACTTGTTGACCATCCTTTGTTACTTTCTCCCTCAGCCTCCTCTTACCGTTACTAAAATTGCATTCCAGCTTTAACCAACCGCCTTTGGAATTTAAAGTACTTCTGCAAAACTCTATGTTGACATTTAGTCATAATCGAGTCTCGTGATTTCGAACTATATCATCAGCACACCATGGGATGTTATCCCAAATATTCCAAGGAAGCTCGTCTATAACCAAAGTAGAGACATATAGGCTTAAAGCTAACACCTGGTGAAATCCAATCGTTCTTGCAAACTCCTAGTCATTCTATAAGTTTTTCCCACAACTAGTAGCTAGTCGCTCGATCATAAATATCCTTAATCACATCAACGTACTTGATAGGCGTTCCATTCCTCTATAGATCCCACCACATAACTTGCATTGGAACCTTAAAAATAGTTTCCATTATAGACCTCCCGGGAGATAGCAATATTATTCTCATATATTTTAGTCTCTCTTCTTAGTATACATTCAACACCCTCTCCAGAAGGTCATCGTTTGACTTGTAAGCTTCGTCCCCTCTCTAGTTGTTACAACTTTAGGTATCTTCTTTATTCGTATATGTAGGTGTTGAAGTGCTTTCCTCCACTCCGTAGGCTGTAATGACCCGAACATCCAATTCTCACGAAACACTACAAGTTTGATATTGAAGTAATAAAAGCACGTAAAGTGTTTTAGAGACAATTATTTTTTAAGTGCATATATGGAGTTGTCCAATGTTTTGCAATATATTTGTATGGTATGTATATAAGTCTAGGAAGTGAAACTGAGAAGAAGTTCGAATTAACACTAAGTGATATTAATGAAAGTTCAAAAATTAACCCAAAAAGGACTGGCAATAGTAAAGTGTCTAACGAAAAGAAATTATGATTAATAAATATAAAGCAAAGCTTATAAAAAGTAAAGAGCTAGGAGTTTAAATGTTGCATGTTTAAAAGCAAGATCCAAATGAACTCAAGAAATCTAGCAAGGCTGTAACAACTGAAAATTCGGAGCTTTAACACCCCGAACTCCCGGAGCGTTAAAACAATCACTATTTAAAGACATGCAAACCTCGATTCAAATGACCAACTTTAACGCTTAGATCAGAGGTTCTAATCGTTAATTACAATTCCTTAAATAATTAATATATCTGGTAATAAACAAAAAGTGACTTAACTTCTCTCTAGAGCGAGTTAAATAGAATTTACCCATGCAGGGGTTCTAATGAGCAATACTAAGCTTAAATTCTCTGTCAGTTCTAATCCATACTCAGGCAATCTAATAATTACATACTCTTTAATTCATTCTATCCCAAGATCCCATTTCTTGAAAACACCAAAGAGGTGTTTGATAAAACCCCAGACGAAACAAGGAATTGCTTTAGTTTAGAAATATCGGCCTCTTTAACTTCGCTACAGAATGTTATTTATTTGTGACTACATTGCCCAAATTTGCAATAAAAAATCAAGAATTTACAATATCACGTTGTTTTAATGAAATTGGAGTTTTTGGTTACTCTTAGACTGTGTGACTTGTTTCAATAAGGCAAGCCCTTGCCTTCCGCGTAGACTGTAGAAGCCTTTTGCACCTATTAAACGAACTAAGCAGAGAAGAAAAATTGAGCCAATCTCCAACAGATAGGCTTGACCGATCATTTTGCAATACTTTTGACATAAGATATTTGAGATTAGTAGAGCTCATAAAGCGCGAAGGGTACCTGGAACCTAGGTGCAACGCGCTAAGGGTACCGGGAACTTAGGTACAACGCGCTGAGGGCACTCCCATACTAAATCAAAGAAACTAAACCATCAACACCAACACCAACAGATCCAGCTATATAAAAATTCTAAAAGTCAGAAAATAACATTGGTTTTAAAAGCTAGGGCGCCTAGGACTAATGTGTTCAATGAATGAGAATTTGGCAAAAGAATTTGTTAACCCATAGAGTTCAGACTTACCATGTCCCTGTGATCTCACCGTATTGGGGAAGTTGCGCGGTAGGTGCAATGGAGAAGAGCTTAGTCAAACTGCCCAGCATGCTTCAAAAGGGCTTTCCACCTCGCGCGCTAACTGCACAAATCACGCGCTTTTTAAAAGGGCTTTGCCTAGCCCTAAGAGAGGCGCTGGATGTGGGTTTAATGGCCTTTGCCGCTTTAACAACTAAGAAAAAGCAGGGGAAGTAATGATTTATCTTACTTTTCCTGTTTTGAAAACAACACTTCTTTTTTTTCAGTTAAAAAAGTGGAAATCAACCGGTTTTCAAACGGTACCTTAATCTTCAAATAAGAGATACATAAAAATTATGCTTGAATAGACTAGATCAATACCAAAAAAAAGTAATTGTGGGGATTATTTTGACCCTAACAATCATCGTTACAAGAAAAAACCATCACTGCAAAGAAACGAAATGAATAATGAAGATGCTAGAAGTCCAAAGTGATGATATTTTCTGAACATAAACCAACCAGGGAAATTGCATTTTGTCGCTCAAGCTAAACCTGTAGTCTTTTACCAACCCGATGACCGAATAGATAGTTTTGGAGAACTCCAAAAGTCTATCAGATACACAACCATCACAAAACCACCGCAATCACTTTCATAGAAGAACCTAAAATCACCTTAGTGAGGAAATAACTGATCGGAAGCTAAGAAAGTTAAGCGGGGGTGGATAAAGTAAGTAATATTGACTAAATTTAACCTTCCCTCACTACGCTTCTAATTCCCTTAGGAAACAGTCGCATTGCCCAGGTTTAAATTAATATATACGGAGTATAATAGTGACGAGGAAAACCATTAATTAGTCATACTTACATTTCTCTAAACTATTTCAAACTGCTACTTCAGCTAGTGTTACCCACCAAAAGTGAAAAATTATGCTTAGAGATCAAAGTATTTGGAGGAATGGAACATTCTGAGAGGAAATACAAATCTAAACAGAATGAGGATGATTGAAGAGGCCAACAACCAGAAAAGGGTCCATGACTACAGGCAAAACCCGTTAACGGAGTTACTAATTTTAATCACATTATGAAAAGGGTCCTTGAACTGTACATGGTTTTGCAGGTCAATCTGCATCATTGCACCTTACATTGCATTTCTGTCCAAAACTAATGTCTGTTTTCAAATCAACCGTGTCCAAAAACTAACATCTGTTCGTCGTAATAATTGTTCTCATTATGCCAATCTTGTCTTCTAGACATGTGATTTCAACATATAGCCTTGTATGTTTCGGGAAAAAAAATGAAGTTGAATGCTTCCCGAGTTTTCTTTCAATTTCCTGCTTTTTTGGCATGGAAACGAACATTCTGAAACTAATGTACTAATGGTTAAGGACTCCACAGTAAGCTACTGCACATTTGCAGGCACCAAACGAAACCATATCCCATAGTGTGGAAGGCTGACGATGCAATATTTTCTACGCAGCAGCCAGTAGGCCTACTCAAAAAGAGATATTGTATTGGCTGTGCGAGCGACTTGGTCGGAACTTTCAACCGGTCACTTTTTTGTCAATGCCTGCCACTCCCCAACCCCACTCCTACGCGTGCGCGTGTCTTACTGGAAGTTGATACACCTGCAAATGGCGTATTCGCAAACTTATCCCTACTTCGTGTTACACAATCAACTTGGCATAAACCACTTATTGTGGGGCATCTCAAGGCCTATGTTGGATATAACCAAACCATCTTACCGATGTTCCTTCGTCCTTTTCTTATTTAGTGACACCATATCTTTGTTGAAGATATCCCTATTGCTTGTTCTATCACTCATTGTGTGGCCGCACATCGTCCTAAGAATTTTCATTTGGGCTACACTTATTGTACGTAAATCGTGTTTCTTGCGCTTTGTTTGGTTATAAAAAATCTTTGTATTCGATTTTTATATTTATGAATTTGTTGAAAAGATTCTATTTTACTCAATTTTATTGTTTGGTTAGCAAACTTGAGTTTAACATTCAACAGAGCTTTGTTTGGATATCAAATACATATACGCATGTATTTTTTATGAAAAAATAAGAAATGCACATCTAAGAGCACACTTGTAGAAATAAACGGATAGTCATGAAATGAAAAATAATTAACTATGGTTCCTATATGAAAAAGGAAATGCATTCTGACTACATTACTAAAAGAAGAAGATAGAGAGGAGAGTATGCTAGTCGCGAGAGAGGAATTGTGAGGTTAATTGTTTGGTTTTGAAATGGTAGTGGGATATTGGGTATAAAAAGGAGATTGTTAAGACCGTTTTAATTGGATAAACAAACAAAAAATTTCATTTACTCTAAACCAAATCAGTTGTAATTAGATGAATTGGATAACCAAACAGAGTGTTAGTTGCCTAATAGTCTAAATGATACAACACTGTAATTGTCTTGCTATCGTCCTAGAGAAGCTTCCCTTCAACTTAGAGAGGAATGATGTACACCACAAAAATAGACCTGCAATTTATCCGACGCGCTCTTATCCCACATGCAACATCTTTGTCGAGATATCCTTCCATGAGCATTAGTAGTCCAAGATATATAGAGATACATTTCTTAGGTACTCGTTGACCATCCTTTGTTACTTTCTCCCTCGGCTCCTCCTACTGTTACTAAAATTGCATTCCAGGTTTAACCAAACACCTTTGGATTCTATAGTACTTCTACATAACTCTAAGTTGACATTTAGTCATAATCTAGTCTCGTGATTTCGAACTATATCATCTATGAATAACGTACACCATGGGATGTTATCCCAAATATTCCAAGGAAGCTCGTCTATAACCAAAGCAAAGACATATAGGCTTAAAGCTAACACTTGGTGAAGTCCAATCGTTCTTGCAAACTCCTAGTCATTCCATCAGTTGTTCCCACATCTAGAAAGATAAACAATTTATCGTTTTCAATATCTTTGAGTGCATAAACTTGTTAAGATGAACCAAATTTTTCGGAAGACGCATTCTCAGAGGTAACAGAGTTGCCATATTGGAACTTCAGTTGGATAAATTACGTACTCTAAATCAAGTGATTGAGATAGAAACTATAAGTCCTTTGACCAATGTCAGTAGTTATGAGCATCAAAGCAATCAAACTTAGACAAATTAGGTATCATGATTAATAAACGAGCCTAGAATTCACCTTTTAGATGGTTGGAAAAATGAGGGCAAACATGCTCAATTTAATAAAGCATCAACTGAATATAAAAATGATTAGGTAGGACGTTAATATTTGAGATGACTTATATTGGTTTAAAAGAGTTGAGGCCTAACAATGGTGCTGTCCCAAAAGGTGATTTCGCATCCACTAGGTCGTAACCTTTGATGCAGATGTGCTACACGGTGACCACCTCCCCATAAATCAATGGTTAAGCTTTAAGTATGTCCTCGTAGAATAAGCTATTGAAGGAAAAAAAATTGGGCTGCTATCCCGGTTGCGCGAATCTTCCTCCTATCCCCTATATAGTAACAATCAATCATCTCTAAATATTTCTAGTGGCATTTATTTAGTGACGCTAAAAAAGTACTGCTAACAATTGTCGCTGAAAATGTTAGAAGAAAAGTCACTACAAACATTTAGCGACTATTAATTGTCACTATACATGGGGTTGAAGGAAGATTCTTACAATCCGGGTATGGCCAAAGTCTGTTCGTTATCGAATTGTTAACATGGATTGCCTGAAGTAGAAGTACATTGACAAAAAATAATATCATCGTTAGTATTGTTCCGACCATTCTATGCAAATACCCAGTTGTCAATATTTTTACTGCTCCTTCCCTCTTAGCCTGCATTTAAATGGTGTATTCATTTCCTTTTATGTACTCTTATTGTGTGTATCGATTACGTTTGAATAAATTTTTGTTAATTGTCAAAGTGTTTGCTTATAGTGAGACGCGGGAATATAAAGCAATAATTTTTTATCATTTAGCAAATTTTGTCTCGTCAATATGATGCAAAGTGACCCATGAATCTGGTGCAAGTTGCATTTTGAGTCCATTTCTGCGAAAGTCTCCCCGAGGAATGACCTTCTTTTCATTATCTAGACTATGTGGACATCACAGCTATAATGCGTTTACTCGCTCCCTTCGATCTGTCCATCTCCGATTCCTAAGCTTTGTGCAATGGCAACCACCTCCGGTTCTCCCTTTGCTTATCACGTATTCTTGAGCTTCAGAGGCGAAGACACCCGCAAAACTTTCACCGATCACCTCTACACCGCTCTGGTACAAGCGGGATTTCAAACTTTTAGAGACAACGAGTCCATAGAGCGGGGAAAGTACCTCAACTCGGAACTCCCTAAAGCCATCAAACAGTCGAGAATCTCGATTGTTGTCTTGTCAAAAACCTACGCGTCTTCCACCTGGTGCCTCGACGAACTAGTAACGATCCTCGAGTGCAAGAAGACGCATGGTAATGATGTTTTGCCTGTCTTTTATGATGTTGAGCCATCCGAAGTCAAGAAGCGAGAGGGTAGTTTCGAAAAAGCGTTTGAAAGGTACGAAAATGAGGTGGAGGAAGAAGGCGATCTTGAAAAAAGAATGGAGTTGGCGAAAAGGCTGGAAGGGTGGAAGGCAGCACTTCGTCAAGTTGCAGGTATGACCGGCATGGTCTTGCAAAATCAAGCTGATGGGTAAGTTCTATCAATTGTCATTCCGGGACTTGAAAGTATAACGTGTTTGTTTATCTTACACGACTAGTTTCTGCACTTGAACATACCAGTCTTAATTTATTGATGTTATATTTCCATCTCTTTCGTGGTTTTTAGGCACGAGGCAAAATTTATCCAGAAAATTCTTAAGGACGTTCGGGACAAAGTGAAGCGCACTGTGTTGAGTGTTGCCCCTCACCTGATTGGCATAGATTGGCATGCAAAAGACATTAATTCTTGGTTACGAGATGGATCAAATGATGTTGGGATTGTAGTAATATGCGGGATAGGTGGCATAGGAAAGACGACCATTGCCAAGTACCTGTACAACTTAAACTTTGAAAGGTTCAAAGGTAGCAGCTTCCTTGCAAGTGTCAGAGAAGCATCTGAACAACCCGATGGTCAAGTTCGGTTACAAAGACAACTTCTTTTAGATATCTTGAACGGGAAAAAAGAGAAGATTCATGACGTTTATCAAGGGATTGTTAGGATTAAAGAAGCTCTATGTTGTAGAAAAGTTCTTGTTGTTTTGGATGCTGTTGTTCAGGTGAAGCGTTTAGATGTCCTGCTTGGTATGCGAGATTTTTTATATCCGGGAAGTAAGATCATCATAACGACTAGATAGAAGCAGTTACTACGGGCGTATGAAGTTCATACGGTGCATGAGGTCATTGGAATGGATAATGTCGAGTCACTTGAGCTTTTTAGTTGGCATGCCTTTGGACAAGACCATCCAATTGAAGGCTTCATGGATTGCTCAAAAAGAGTGGTGCATTATTGCGATGGACTACCTTTAGCTCTTCAAGTTTTGGGTTCTACTCTATCAGGGAAAAACAAAGATGTTTGGGAAAGTGCTTTAAAGAAATTGGAAGCAATTCCCGAAGGTGAAATCCTAAAAAAGCTTAAAATAAGCTACGATTCTTTGCAAGATGACCATGACAAAAACTTATTTCTCGATATTGCTTGTTATTTTGTCGGCAAGCACAAAGATTGGACGATTACAATACTAGATGGGTGTGGTTTCTTTACGAAAATTGGGATTCATAATCTAATTGATAGATGTCTCCTAATAGAACAATATGATAACAAACTCAGGATGCACCACCTAATTCATGACATGGGAAGAGGAATTGTAAGGCAGGAATCAACTAAGGAACCTGGAAAGCGTAGCAGACTCTGGCATAAGGAGGCATTCGATGTACTTAGTGAGAAAACTGTAAGGATCATTTATCTTATTTCCACTTCTATGGTATTGGTTGGTATATCCTTGAATTAATTACCCCCCTCTTTTGATTAGGGTACGGAGGCAATTGAAGGCCTCATCCTCAACATACAGGAACCGAAGAAAAGTATTTCACTTGAAACACCAGGGAGATACCGTCAGGAAGATTTTGTTGACAAATCAACATTACTCGTAGAAGGCAATTCATCAGAACAAAGTCATTTAAGATTTCTTTCTTGCCTTCCCATTGATTCTGTCCTTGTAAAATTATTTTCCACATTAGATCAACTTGAGTTACAAACTTCAGCACTTTCAAGGATGCAAAAGTTGAGACTACTCCAGCTCAACCATATACGGCTTACAGGAGGATATCATGAGTTTCCAAAGAAGTTGAGATGGTTGTGTTGGCATGGGTTCCCGTCAAGAGAAATACCCACTGATTTTCCTCTACAGAATCTAGTAGTTCTTGACATGAGCTACAGCAGCTTGAAAACAGTTTGGAAAGGAGCCAAGGTATAATATGATTCCTTTCCTGTTTCTTTTGCCAAAGACTAATTAGAAAAGAGACCCTAAAGTATATCTTGAAGAATATTTTATTTTGTTTTTCTGATTCTTCAGTAACAATGTTTTGTAATGAGAAAATGCAGAAATGAATTGTTAAAGCATTGGTTTGCCGATCTTTGTTGATAGAAATCACTTTTCTGTTTGTGATTACAGCTCAGATCATTGAAAATGCTTGATCTCAGTCATTCTCATGGCCTGGTTTCTGATATCTTGGACTTTTCTCTTGTCCCGAATCTTGAGAGACTAGTTCTCAAACACTGCGTAAACTTGATTGAAGTTCATGAATCAATAGGGGTTCTGCAGAGGCTCAATTTGCTGAATCTTAAAGGATGCCAAAAGCTCAGGAAGCTCCCGACAACCATTCGTCAGCTAAAATCAATTGAGAAACTCATTCTCTCTGGTTGCTCAGAGTTTCATCACGAGTCACAGGAGAAATCATGGGCAGTGACAATAATAAGAAAGAATCCCGAGCCTTCTCGCTTTTCATTTGCTTCTTTACCTAGCTCTTTAGTTACCTTAAACCTTGCAAATTGCCATTTATCGGATGGTTCTCTTCCAAAGGATTTTGGTAGCTTGGGCTCGTTGCAGACTTTGAATTTAAGTGGAAATCCAATACGTAGCTTACCAGGGAGCATCAAGGACCTTATTGGGCTCAAAAATCTTTTCTTATTTGAATGCAAAAATATCCAATCACTTCCAGAGCTTCCAATGAGTTTAACATGGTTGGATGTTAAAAATTGCACGTCACTGCAGACGATAACAAATATACCAAGCATGCCGCCATATCTGGATTTTAACGTGGATTTTTGTGGAAAACTAGTTGAGGTTCATCATATGTTCAAATTAGAATCTATTGGGAACTTTGATGCAGAAATGATGAACGATTTGGGATTGACTAATTCGTAATCCAAGGGAAGCCTTCGGGTGCAATTGTACAACAACCTGATAGACACAAGGGAGAAACATCCACTCCAGGTATATATGCATTTCTTCCTTCCTGTATATTGTGCGGCGCGTGCATCATACATGTGATTAGTAAATAAGTTAATACTATAGTACTCAGGAAGCTAAAACACAATGACTTCTCAAAAATCAAATGTAAAAGGAATAACCTCGAGTAGTGAGTGAAGCCGCAAAGGTCTCGAGGAATAACCTCAAAATCCTGAGTTCGAATCCCCGTACCATACCAACGCGCCAAAATATAACTGCAGTTCTACCAAAGCCAATAAAATAAAATAAAAAATAAAAATATATAGATAAGTAACTTATCTAAATGTCAATGTAGATACTAATAGATATTTGTTTCTAATTAGGTTAAGAAGATTATATTCGTATGTTGGCAACAGATATTAAAGCGGTGGTATCATGGTAACAATGACAGCAACTTAACTTTATTAGTAGTTACCATAGTATTAGTTAAAGCAAATTTAACAGTAAAAATCTATCTCATATCATGTCTTTTTCTTATGGCATGCATTGATATTGAACAAATGAAACAGTCCAGTCACGGTAAATGGACACTCTCTCTTTTTATTCGTGCCTATAAGAGCAACAATGATGTCTCTTTCTGGAGAGGATCGGAAATTGCCTTGACAAAGAAAAAAAAATTACTGTATAGTTTTTTGCATGAAGCTGTAACTTTTTCTATAGTAGTTTAATAGATTTTAAACAAATGGGATAAATCCATTATTTTGCAGTAGTCTTTATCCCTTGGGAATGATTGTTGGTTAAGCTTTATTCATCCAATTTTTTGGTACAAAAAGAAAAAGAAAACAGTAAACCTATACTATTTTGGTATAAATCATAAATGTTTGAAAGGTACCGGTATGAAATAAATTACTATATGATAATTTATATGAAGCTACAACTTGTTTACGTAACAATGCATTCAATCTATTATGATTTGATAATAATTAGGTGTAATAAATTGTGGGATGATGGCTGTGATAATAATAGGTTCTAATACAATATATCAAGAAAAGTTAAATAAAAAAACTAGATAGAGTTCAATTTATAGGTTATAATATGACGTATCTAGAAAAGTTAGATGGAATTCAATTTCAGATGTCCTATTTAAGCAAGACTTTTGGGGAGAGTTCGGATTGAAAAGATGATATTTGGTGCAAAACCAGAGCTAAACTCGTCTTTCATATATATTTTTTGTTGTTGTTGTTGTTGTTGTTGTGATATTAATCATTTACATTAGTATCAAAGGATTTGGTCCAATAGTTAAATGCTATTTTAGTGCAACGCATTTAGTCCTTAGTTGGTCATCTAATAATAACAAAAGGTAATCAATTAGTGTGATCACGAATATGATAATAATAGGTTTTAGTAGTGTGCTATCTAAAAATGTTATATAAAAACATGAGATAGAATTAGATTAATAAGTTATAATGCAATGTACCTAGAAAAGTTAAATAAGACAGTTAGGTAGAGTTCAATTCAAAAAATTATGAAGTAAAACTTTACGAGTGAGTTCGGAATTACAAGATGACATTTTAGCACAAAACCGGATCTAAACTCTTCTTTCATATATTTATATCGATATCGATGACATGTCTCAATTCAGGAAACTTGTATGGTGTGGCCGGAATGAAGTATCAACATTCTCACAAGTTCCAAAGATAACTCAACAAGGTGTTTTTCCTTTTAGTGGCTAATCACCTATCTAGGTACCTTGCAACTTTGGTGGACGTGGACCTCGACCCTAAAACGGTTGGGTTTTGTTTTTCTTTTTCCAAACCATGTCAGTTTCCACAATGGCTTACTTGTAATTTCTCTCAATTATGCTAAAGCTTTTCACTAACACATTCTTGTCATAACCATGTATGCCACGTCCAACTTGCCTGTGTTGAAACGAATTCTTATCAAGTTTATTGTCTCTTTGAAGCCATCGAGACTCTTAGTATGTTGTCAAAAAAGTCAACCTGCTAAACTAGCTCACATTTTGCATGATGCAGGGATTGTATGAATTTGGTATATTCAGCACATTTTTACCTGGGAGCAAGATTCCAACTTGGTATAGCATGAAGACCAAGAATCCCGAGAATTCCTTTAGAGTGCCTTCTACTCAAAACCTGAAGATCCGCAACTTTAATGTGTGTTGTCTTTGAATATTCTTCTGAAGGTGCCCAATCTACAGATCCGGGTGAATGCATTATAGTCACCAACAAGACTGATGACCGGAGATGGATATATCTGCCGACCTTCATGTGCCGGCCAAAGATTGACGAAGATATGATGTGGTTATGCCATAGGAATATCTCGAATCAGATAATGAAAAGTGGGGATGAAGTGAGTGTCTCAGTGGAGACAGACCAATCGTCAAGAGAGAAAGTAAAGGAGTTTGGAGTCCATGCAGTGTATGAGCAAGAAGAGAATGCCACCCCAAACGGCACCACCAATCAGACAGTAATTGATGGTGGGGATTTGTCAGCCTATCAGCTTGGGACCACGGGCTCCTACTTCCTATGTCACTACGATTACCTTGAACAGCAAGACTTGGCAATGAAGAAGAGGAACCATCGGGAGTGTACGATTGCCTTGACCATCAAGAGTTGGAAAAGAAGAGGAGGACTCATCGCAAGTGCCTTATTTGAAGACTGTAGTCTAGGGGCGGAACGCTTGAACGAGGGGGGGCTAATGTACCCCCTCAGGTTTTAAAAAAAAAATTATATATATAGTTTTTTTTCACTGACAATCTCACAAACCTTTGATGAAGCTCTACTTTTATTGAGGATGATGGTTTTGGACAGAGAGAAAATGGGAGAAAGATTGGGAAAAAAGAGAAACAAGTAGAGAAGAGAGAGATAAAAGAGTTGAGGAAAGAGCACCACCCACTCACACATCAAAAAGAAAGGGCCTGAGGGCTGGAGTATCAGGTTTTTCTCTCCACCAAAAAGCAGGTTTGTACCATTTTAACAGCACCATTCACCTCCCATCTGTGAATATGCGTGAACAAACAAGGAAAAAAATCCTAGAGAGAGAGAGAGAGAGAGTAGATAAAGGTTCTTGGGGAGCCGAAGCAAGGTAACTACTGCGCCCGAGAAATGAATGATCTGACTGCAGGTGGGGAGATGGTGTGGCATATCCAAGATATCAAGCTTGGCTTGCGTGCTTGTGCTGTTATTGCTGTCAATGGAGCCATCGGGGGCAAGGGAGGGGGTACTCTACGGAATGCAAAGCTGTCGTATTTTGTACCTACCCTACACGAAGCCACAGTGGCTTGTCCATTCTTTATTGCTGATTTTTATCATGGAGTGCCAGTGGAGCAACTATCCTTTTTGGCCCTGATTTCCGGTGAAGGTGAATTTACACACGATGGCGTTCCGCCATTGACGCTAGGCGACAACGTTCTTTAAATCGGTTATGTTGACAATCATTTCTCACTGTTGAGATTCAAGTAATATTCCTCTCGTTTTTCTTTGCTCTTTATAAATTATCAGCTTAATATCGTTGTTGTACAGAGTAACATCCATTGTTTCACCCGTCACTTGTGGGGAAAGTTCGCGTAGTATTCTTCTTGGTTTGAAGTATACGATACATTATTAAATAATTAAAAAAATATTAACAAGTTAAAAAAGTGTACTCTATTTTTGTGTGTTATTTTATTTATAAATTTTTTTTACTGATTGCAATATATTTTTAGCACTCCCTGGGGTAGATTCCTGGCTCCGCCCCTGCTATAGTCTATGGTAATTTTCCACGAGTTGTTCCTTCTACAATAAAACATAAACTGGGAACCAGAATTATCTTTTTTACCTAATTTTGTAGTTGTGATTTGCAATCAATAGCTATTATAATTATCGTTACGTCCTTCAGCAGATACTCTTGAAGTACACTGATTGATCGACACTTGCTTAATTCTGTTGCTACACTGATTGAAGACTCTATAGTCTATGGTATTTTATTTTGATTCTGTACCTAATTAGTTAAGAATCCCTTTCTACAATCAGATTTATAAATGAATGTCACCAAGAGTTGCTGGAATGCAGTACCAATAAACTTAGTTTTTTCTTTTATAACCGAAGCAATTCTAGGACATTTTGAAGAATCATTTCCCCTGTACTCACAAAAGACCAGTAGTTGGTAGCTCTTGTTGCAGTACATGGAGAGCAACGACGGACTCTTGTCTTCTCCACTCAGATAAGGGGTTCAGGCGTGAACTATAAAAGACAATTGCTTTCATTTCTAATTGGAGAACAAAGAGTGTCTAATTACAAGATTTTACATGCCCTTTACACTTGCAAAAGAGAGAATGTGACACTAACAACATTTCAGCTTCTCTAACATCTATAGGAATCCCTACATCCAACCTCATTGTTAGCTTGTACTACTCAGGCACCACAGCACCGCCCTGCACGCAAATTTCCACAACAGCAGGCGCCTGGCCATAGAAATTCCTAAGCTACCGCTTCAACACTGGTTCACCCAAATCAGGAACATGCCACACATATCTTGGTAGTATCAAGTCATCGAGCACTGCCGTCTGCCACCCATGCTGACCATTTTGCTGCTGGTGTTTATGGGCCCCGCAACTCTGTGCTTTGTGACCGGAAGGGCCCACGTGAACCTCTGGACAATAGCCACAAACGCGCACTGGGTACATCTTTATCAACTTATTAGCTCCTCCCCTCATTTTCTCCCATGCTTGAAGTGTTTCCTCAGCAAAGAGGGCAGTTGCTTCTGCACTGGATGGCGGAACTATTTCAGCATTGGGTATGTCAGCTAATAAGGGTATCTTTGGACATTGTGGCTCAAGGCCTGGAAGTTCACTTTCATCTGCATCAACGAATTCACTTTTTACAATGTGAATGACTTGTTTTCTTCTTCTTTTTGTGGGGAAATCAGGTAAATCACCCCCAGCTTGGATGCATAGCTCTACAACAGCTGGAACTCGAGTGATAGAAAATCGCTCTGCATGAGGAATACGTATTCCCAGACGATCAAAGAGGTGGTAGGTTTCGATTTACACCAATATGTCTTCAACAACTGCATCTACCCATTCATGATGGCCCTTGCGGATGGAAGCATTTTGGCCTCTACATGACTTGAAGGGATGCCCAATGGGTCCCACATGGATTTCATTACACCAGCTGCAAAAGTGTAGTGGTACATCATCACTTGGACATGTCTATAAGAATATCCCCTTCAGACATAATAAGAAAAAAATCAGCAAAGATCTTAATGACAGAATTGTCCAGAAAAACTAATACTCTCTCCTCTTTTGGGACTTATAGTGAACCTTTAGAGACTGAAAAATGCAACTTTACTTTAAAACTAGGACATGGCTTTTGGCAATATTCTAACTCTAGCGACGACATTGGCTTCCAGCTCGCACAGCTCCCAAGATCAGGTTTTTTCCCTTAGCAAAAGCATTAATAGAAGAACTAGACAGAGATTTACCTGCAGGCAAGGACAGGTACCATTTTCAGTAGCTTCTTGAGATTGTTAATCAATGTCACTCTTGCATTAAACACGCCGTAAGCAACAGGAATTAATCTTTTAACCACCAGTTAATTCTTTGGTGGAGGAACTCTTCTTTTAGGTTGGTCTTTCCTGTTCTTCAGCCTCTCCCTAGCAGCTCGTCGTAATTCCACAATAGGTATTGGGAAGGGCTTCTTCTCTTTCTTCGAATAGTACCCAGGAAAATCAGCATTTTGAGGATCACTGCATCTAACACCCAAAGAGGAAGGCTGACATGGATCTTGTAATGCAATTCTCAACTTTGGTTCAAGTCTGAACATACTGCCAGCATAATGCAAAAGCATACAAAGTTACTAAAATACCATCATTCACAAAATTAGAACAAAAACGAAACAATACAAAACACCATTGTCCAACTCATAGAGAGGAATAATAAATAAAAGAATTTAAGAGTGCAGTTATTTTAAGGATTAGGGAGGTTTCACGCGCCAGGGTACGTTTGCTAGTATGACAAAAAATTACAATAAGGTACTGAATATGCAACATCAAATGGGAGGACCCGAATAAGTGTTTCAGTGAGAAATTAAATATTAGATATGAAGATTCATGAATGGCCTACCAAGTAACAATGACGCACTAATATAAGCTGTGGCATTCTCCACAAGTTCATGTTGGTTCAATGGGAAGGTCAACCAAGCTGAAAGCATGTCAAACGATATTAGTTCATGAGCTACCTATTCCTCCGCCACACTGCAACTCGCCGTACAGCATTATTATCCACAAAAGCACAGTGAAATTGCACACCATAGCTCAAGCTAAAACTGCATTCTCCAACCATGAAATTGCATTTCGTTGCTCAAGCTAACCTTGCAGTCTTTCAACCAGTCACGACCACAGGATAGATTGTTTTAGAAAAATATGAAGTCCTCTTAATGCTTCTCTGTATGTTCACTCCATGAGATACACAACCCTCCTATGCAAGGCAAACTAAACTGTTCTCTTCATACACAGCCTCTTGTCACATCAAACCCCCCCAACCACTTCCAAAGAATAACCCGAAATCGCCTCAGTGAGTAGATAACTAAAACCACCTGCCGCAATAGAAAATCCCTCCAAGGCTAAGCTAGTCCTTTCTTTTCCAAAGCAGGGTCAGCATAGGGACATAAGAAAGTTAGCACGCTGGATAAAGTACTCTTAACTCAACTTAACTTTCCCTAATTATGCTTCTAATTCCGTTCGGAAACAGTCGAACATAGCCCAATTTTTTTACTAACGAATACAACAGTAATGAAAAAAAACCATTAGTCAGACTTACATTGCTGTTACATACTACAAACTGCTATATCAACATGTGTTACACTCCGGAAAAAGTTATGCCTAGAGATCAAAGTATTCGGAGTCGAACGTTCGAAGTGAATATAGTTCGAGGCTGACTAAAGAGGTCAAGAAACCAGAAACTTAAACTGAATTGGTCCATCATTGCTTCATATTACAGCATTATTACTAAAATCTTGAAAACGGTTCAGATAAAGGAATAAAGAACAGAATCAAAACTTAAAAAAGGAAGAAGAAAACTTGCAGGTGTGGTAAAAACAGGAAGCACGGTGATATCAAGATGCCCACATTCACATAATCAATACTCACCCAATCACTTCTGTAATAGAACCAAAACAAGAAACTAAGGGAAAAAAATGTGATTCCCAAATAGACAACAATAAAGAGCCAAGACATAAACATTACTATGATTACATAGTAGTTAAATTTCTTCTTTCCCAAGGCCCCATTTCCCCGAAACAGTTTAAAGGTGTTTGAGAAAAGCCCAACAAGATAGGAAATTGCTTAGTTTGGACACCGGCTTCGTTAATTTTGCTACATAATGCTATTTATTCGTGACTATATCGCTCAAATTTGCAATAAAATGTCAACAATTTACAACAACGTGCTGTTTTAACGTGAGTTTTTAATTACTCTTATAATTCTGAGACTTTTTTCAATAACGAGAGCCTTGCCTTCCGCCTAGACTATAGAAGCCCTTTGCGCCTGCTAAATAAACTAACCAGGGAAAAAAAAAACAGGGCATAAAAAATGCTAACTGTCTATGAGATTGACCACCCGACAAGTTGCATACGTTAGGCATCTTTGCAAGCCTCTTAGATGTCTCATGACAAAAACTAAGCCAATGTCCAATAGATAAGCTTGATCTATTATTTTGCAATGCATTTGACGTAAGATCTTTGAGTTAATGGAGCTCATAAAGCGCAAAGGGTACCTGGAGCTTAGGTGCAAAGCGCAGAAGGCACCCAAGATAGAAGTTAATCATCAACACCAACAGATCCAGCTGTACCTCCATAAATATAATAGTTCCCACTTATCATTTAAACACAAAGCCTAGAAAGAAATGAATGCAAAAAAACAGAATGCATCCAAGATCTAACATATGTTCAAAGGGTAAAACGAGAAAGGCACCCAAGATAGAAGTTACAAATCCTAAGACTGCTAGACAGACAGATTCTTCTTCTCTTCTTCCTCTTCTTCTCCCCCTATTCTATTCCTTATTCTTCTTCGAATAGACTGCCGATAGCGAGAAACTGGCGTGGGTATGAAGCAGCAAAGGCCAAAAAGATTGCTGCAGGCCCCAGGCACAAAAGCAAGCGCTTTTGTTCTAATAATTACATCTTGCGTGGTCATTGTTTTGCGTATCTTTTTGGTCCACAAATTTCTAAAGGTCATAAAAGACACTGGTTTTATAAGTTAGCAGTGAGGATAAGAACTTGCCATCTCGTTTAAAAAATTAAATGGATGAAATCAATTTCTCGTTGGCTCTCTTTTCTTTACATCTCTGCCTATACGAATACCACCTGCAAAGTTCTTGGCACTACTCACCAAGCCACAGCAGCACAAACACCATTATCGCAAGAGTCTTTAAAAATTTTCAATAATCTCGTGGTACTTGTTTCAATAACGCTGGTGACTTGGTGTCATATCGAACAGCGGCAAAGTGGAAGGTTACAATAGTGGTTCTTATTGCGTTCAATGAATGAAAAAATATTGATGGCATTGGTTGAATTCTTCATTTGGAGATGGAGAGTCGGCATTAAACTGGCCGCTGTATGAATTGTAAACGTCAACAGGGGTAATTGTTAATCCTTTTAACTACCGAGTAACCATAGTTAGAAACTTTAAAGACCTTTTATGAGCCGGCACCATCTCGACCTATAAAGTTCATATTATGGGAAGTTGGTGGAAAATGTAATGGAGAAGAGCCTAGTAGATGCGCCCAGCCTGAACAAAGCACGCCTCAAAAGGGCTTTGCACCTTGTGCTAACTGCAAAAATCACGCGCTTTCTCGAAGGGGCATTGCCTAGCCCTAGGCGAGGTGCTGCATGTGGGGTTCAATGGGCTTTCTGCCTAGGCATGCTTTTAACAACTAAAGAAAGCAAGATTTTGATTGTAACTACTACTACCCCAAGACACACCTTTTAGGCACGAGTACAGGCAGAACCCATCAAAGGGTCCTTGAAGTGTATGTGTTTTTGCAGGTCAATCTGCGTAATTGCACTCTCAGTTGCAAATCAGTCCAAAAGCTAACTTGCATTCAAAATCCACCATTAAGTAGGCATGTGCAAGACCTTAAATTAAGGGCATGGTGGCAAATTCAGATTACATGGCAAAGCAATTGGTATCCAAATTCTAATTGGGCCAAGTAGGCATTTTATACTGATTAGTTCACTTCAATATGTGGATTGCTCTTTGGTGCAAATTCACACCAACATCACCACCCCCATGGCAATTACCGAAACCAAACCGCATGCCATGCCTGTATCTCTACCAAACCATAACCATTGGGTGTTTATCCAACATATTGAGACTATAACTAAGGGTATGGAATCTAAAACCCTATGGTATATGTGAGGCTTGGTCCTGGAAAAAATTGGGTGTTTGACTCCCCAATCAAGTTCAATAACAGTTTAGATGTATTCTGGGAGATCATTTCGTGATTAAAGTGCGTTTTAGATCTATGATGAAAATAGGTATTGGCTGGGTGGGTCATGCATGCAGCAAGGGCAAACTGTGGTGGTGGAATTGGGTTGGGACTACGCGCTGGGGGGGGGGGGGGGGTGGGAGGCGCGGGGAACGTGGTAGGGTGGTAATAAGGAGGCAAGGTCGTGAGGTGATGGTGGTGGCAAAGAGATACACAAAAAAGAAGTGGATCTTGTAAAGAAAATCATTGTAGCAACAGAGAAACAGGGAAAAAGAGAGAGAGAGAGAGAGAGAGAGAGAGAAAGGTGTTGGTGGTTGGTTGTTGGTGTCTAACTGTAATAGTGAGAAGGAGAAAGGGAAGCAAGCATCTGACATCAGAGTATGTTTATTTCCTTCTTGTTTTTTAGGTTACTTGACACAATAACAAATTTACCCTTTATTTTGGACAACGAAGTAGCATGTGTCTATTTACCCTTTGTTTGGTTAACGAAGTGGCATGGATCGTGCACATGACCACTTAACGGTAGTTTTTGAACGGAAGTTAGCTTTTGGCTGATTTGTTACTGAAAGTACAATTACAGGGACTTATGAGCCGATGCGGGTATTAAGCGGACTGGCCAGCAAAAACTTGTATAATTCAGGGGACAGTTTTGTCAGTATCTCTTACCAAAACACAAAAAAGAAATTTCTGGAGTTGTTCCTAGCAAGCAAAGGATTCACACTAATTTAGTTGACCCACATTTTATTCCAGCTAACCCACATTCAGTCTTAAATTGCAATCACCAACAAGCCACTTAGTGCAAGTGAGGCAAGGCAACTAGACGCGGCTTTAAAAATGGCATACCTTCAAAGCATCAAGCAGACCAGGTCCCGGACGTAGTCTGCATGTCAATATTTCCATGTTATTTGGTAGATTCTATCCTCTACTATTCAACAGTGCATTCCTGAAATCAGAAGCATATACAGATTGAAATTTTATGGCTTTCGCACAAATAGCTCACATTTAACTCGCCAAACTGGAAGTTGACAAAAGTTGCATAAGGGAAAATAAAGATGAAGAGCTGCAAAAAGCTACATGCAAGTTACAAAGGATGAAAGGCGCGACTGAAGTTGGGCTGATGATTTTTAAGTTTCAAATGCTCAATAATTCATCAATTACAGTTTGTTTTAAGTGACATTATGTAGCAGTGCTCATTTTTTCACAGATCTGCCAAGAATAACACACCTGCCAAAGAAGTAAGAAAACGAAACCCATCCAACAAAAATCTACTTGAATGAACAGGGAAGATACACTCAACTGCCGTTTTTTTCTTTTCCAAAGTACCACAAAATTTTACTTACTATGTTGGGAAAACAGTAGGCAAAATTTCTTACACTTGTTAAACGGAAATCTCAATGGCTCCGAAGTGGAGTTTTTCAGTAACTATATACCCTCCTACAAGTAAAATACGACTTATTAGCTCTAAGATCATAAACAAGTGAATTGCAACGAATGGTGTTTCAGGATCCCCTTCCCTTTAGGAATATAAAGGACAAAGATGTGGCGAGAGTTTCAAAACCTTGCGGGAATTAGAATACTTAGTAGTATCCAATGATAAGACTTTGCATCTAGTAACTGGCCTAATTTATACCACTCCTCTTCCTCATCATCATCATCCAAGCGTTTGTCCCAAGCTATTCAGCTACGTGAATCCTTTTCTTCCATTCCACAGGCATCAAAGGACATGTTCTCTGATAAACTCCAGGCATTCAAGTCTTGCACACTTTACATTCCCAAATTATCCTAATTGTACCCCGACTTCATCTTACACCGCCAGCTTGGCATCTAAAGGCCTACGTTGGATATGACGAAAGCATCTCAACTGATGCTCCCTCGTCTTTTCCTCATTTAACGCCACCCTGTCTTTGTTGCATATATCCTCATTTTTTATTCTATCAGTCCTTTTGTGGCCGCACAGCCACCTAAGCATTTCCTTTGTGGCTACACTCACTGTATGTGTATCGTGTTTCTTAGTCGCCCAACATTCTAAAACCATACACCTTTGTTGGTCTCACCGTCGTCCCATACAAGATTACCTTCAACTTAGATAGAAATGTTACAATCACTCAGCACCCCAGAAACAGACCTCCACTTTATCCCACTGCTCTTCTCTTAAGAGGCAACATCCCGTCAAGCTCTCCCTCCATGTGCATCAATCTCCCAATAATATATAAAGATATATTTCTTAGGTACTGTTTGACCGTCCCATATTACTTTCTCCATAGACCTCCTCCCAGTGTTACTAAAATTGCATTCCAGGTACTTCAGCTTTGTCCTGCTTAACCCTAAGTCTTTGGATTTTAAAGTACTTCTACGTAACTCTAACTCGACGTCTAGTCATATCCAGTCTCGTGAATTAAAACTATACCATCTGCATATAATGTACACCATGGGACCTTCCTTATCCCAAATATTCTAAGGAAGCTCGTCTATAACCAAAGTAAAAACATATAGGCTTAAAGCTAACGCTTGGTGAAATCCAATCGTACTTGCAGACTCCTAGTCATTCCATCGGTTGTTCTCACACTAGTACTCGCTCCATCACATTCCTCTATAGATTCCACCACATAATTTGCATTGGAACTTTAAAAATAGTTCCCATAATGGATCTCCCAGGCATGATAGCAAATTGATTCTCATATATTTTAGTCCCTTCTAATTATACCTTCACCAAAAGCTTGTGAGTTTGATCGCCTCTCTAGTTGTTGCAACTTTAGATATCCCATGTATTCTTATACACATGTGTTAAAGTGCTTTCTTCCACTACAAAAGCATTTTCAGAAAACGCGAGATTTGTTAGACAACAGTCATCAAATCTATGCCCACATCAATTAAGCTTCTTACCACCAGGCGCGTAGGTCAGCTGGTAGGGGGTTGTCCTAACTTAACCAGAGGTCTCGAGTTTGAGCCACGGGAATGCATTTGTGTTAAAAATTTGGTAGGGAGAGCTTTGCCACCCATGTGGTTCCACCCGGCTTGAATCCGGATTAGTCGGCTCCCAATGTGGTGTCCGGATACCGGGTGGTCAGACCAAAGAATAAATCAATTAAGCTTCTCCAAACCACAGTATTGGATACCGTTTTCTCCTATAGCTTCCCTACTTCCATCCTTTTCAAAGGTTCCTGTACTTTTCACTTCAGATGTTTCAATTCTAAGTACCAAACCACTGATTGGTATCACCAAACAAGTCATGTATTTCGTATAGATTAGCATCAATTTCTCCGTTAACTAGCCTATCCAAGTATCCTCACAATATTTCTCTACCTTGTCTTCTTTCACTAACTACCCCTGATTCTAGTCCTTGATACACTTTAAATGGTTCAAATTAATGCTTCTACTTTTTCTTACCGTATCTAGCTTGTCGATCCTTCATCACCCTCTTTAGAATTGCACAACCAACAAAAATAGGTAGTGCGGAGGATGATTGCACACGAGCTCTAATTGATGGACTTTTGACATATTAATCAGGTAGGAAGCGAGAATACCCTCTAATCGCTGCGACATGCAAAAGTACATACGTAGACACACACTCTTACTCCCTCCGTGTCACTGGATTTCTCCTTTGACATTTTTCGAATTCCTCATATTGAAGTTGAAACATGTAAAAACTGAACTCAACTCAAACAATAACCATAGGTAAATAATGTTGTTTTGCATGTCAAGATACGGTAAACAACAACTAGTCAATGTTTACATGTTAAACACAGGGGTAAGTGACAACAATCATCATTAGTACAAACATTATCAACCATGATGATACCTAATCGTCAATGGTAGCCTCATAGGACAAATAAAGATTTTGAGTTTTAAAAAGAACATATCTCATCCCTAAGGCTTCCATAAATAAATAGTCAATCTTCTTAAATTAGCAAAATATATCCCAAAAAGGAAACAAAGTTCCCCACTAACAAGAAGGTTTCCCTTCTGTGCGAAAATTCATACCTCCAAAAAATCTATCCAAGGCGATGGCCAATTTTGCCTAAAATTGAGAAATACATAATTCCTTCTAGCATGCCTTATACACTTTGGTTTCGAATTACCTGATATGTGTTACCCACAGCTACGACACTAATACCACAGTACCTATGCTGAAATTCGACATTGAACATAAACCATAACCATATCCTCCCGAAAATTTTGGCATGCAAAGTATTTAATCCGATAGCATGACACTAACACATCCATTGCGCAGGCGCACCTAAGTCGCAAAGGATACCTAAAGCCCGGGCACACCTTTTCGAAGAGAGGCGCAAAATAAAAATAGATCGATGTTATTGCACTAAACCAATAAAATCACTTAAAAAATTTCTTGAATACGGCAATTTAACAAACTTCAAACGCTAGAAAGAAGCCTCAAATCCGACGAGAAATAGTAAGTACTTTGACACATGACACCATCATCTTCATCAACACTAACAGCCAAGGCACCAAAGATTTCTTAAAAGGGAATCATAGGCTCCACGTCTGATAGTGATTCCTCCTTAACGTCTTCTTCTTTGTCTGCAGGCGGTCTACTCAGTACATACTTGGTTTCAATTTACTACATCTTGGTTTAGAGTTTCAACAAACTTTATTTCTGGGGTATTAGCTCGTGGCGTACATAATTCATCTAAAAGAATGTACCCAGAGCGCGTATGCGCCTTTTTTAGACAATACGTATTCAAAATAGAAGTCAGATACTACAAACCGATTCTACAATCTTAGCACAACAATCATAGTGGTTACACATTTAGAGAGAGAGAGAGAGAGACGAACCTGGTGGTGGTCGGCGGTAAGAGTAGCAGCTGGTAGTCAGGGGCGGACCACCCACCTGACCGGTTGGGGCCATGGCACCCCCCATTTTTTGGGAAATGTTTCTTTTGATATATAAATAGTGCATAAATATATTTAAATAAATTACAAAAATGCCGTTATAATAATTAATTAAGATTTTATTTTGTTGTGTTGTTTAGTCTTTGTGCCACCGGTCATCATATATTTGTCTTTTTCATTTCCTTGTTCGATCTTTACTCTTCTAAATTCTAAAATTTAAAACTTCATATTACATTAAAAAAGAGTAGGTCATTATTAGTTTTTTTTTTTTTTTTGAGTTTAAATTTTTATACATAGATTAACTTATATGTTACTATTGTACTCATACAATTGATAATAACATTAGTAAATTCTTTTGTGTGAGTTTAGTAATTTGTTATTACTAATCTTACCAAGTTAAATAAATCACTTTAAATATTAAAATTATATGATTAATAGTCAAATTGAGCAGGTATTTTGTATACAGTGATGCTAATTACATTATGTTTCTGATTTGTTTTATGTAAACTTGAACCTTTTAAAAATATTTTAAGTGAGCCATTAATTTTTAATTTTTTTTTACTTTTTGGCCCCCTGAGATTAGACTTTCTGGATCCGCCCCTGCACTGAGACCAGGAACCGGCGCCGGCGGCCATGGGAGCAGCAGCCGGTGGAAACTGGAGCAGCAGGCGGCAATGGGAGTAGCAGCCGGCGGCGAGCTGAACAGTAGTTTGCGGCGCGGCACGGTGCACAGCGGCAATACAATAGATGGATTGGGGATATGGGGTTTTAATTTTTTTTTTCTCTAATAATTTTAATTTGGTTGATAATGTTGTGGAAGAAAAATTCGAAAAAAAGCAAAATCAATGGTTGAAATGCCACGATGATAACAATCAAAGGTCTTGCTTCTCTCGCTTTTATTTGTGCCGCCTATTCCATCTACATTCTTATTCGACGAAGATGCAATGGAATTGAGAAAGTCTCTTTTTCCAATGATGATATGTCTGCATGTAGCATCCTTTATCTATGTTTGTCGGTTGTCAACCTCGCGTTGGTAATATAATGATGAAAATGTAATTACCTTTTGTTAGGCACCAAAAATAATTGATTTTAGGATTGACCAGTGATGATCGAACGAGTGTACAAATCTAATTATATATATATAAAAGCCGAAGCTGAGATAATGTTGTACAGACACCGCTTACTTGGACACTCTCTTAATTCTCCATATGGACTTTTCTATTTTCAATTTTAAAAATATTTTAAATTTACTTACCTTCGTAATAATAATTTGGATTCATCCCCCCCCCCCCCCCCCTCTTACTCACACACACACACTTGAATTCATTCTTTCCATTTGAAATTCAACCAATTATATGGATTTTATATTTCTCTCTCTTTTATGTCAGCATGTCAACTCAAAATTTTATTTATATCTTTACAATTTCACTAATTCATAGATTTTGACAAAAGTAATTCTCTATATATTCCTTTTTAATTTTAAACCTTTTGTTTATTGTTTGGTAAAACATAATATTGTGCATCAGTTTTTCTCTTAAACTATCATAATCTTCTTCCTTTTATTTCATTGCAGGTTTTATATATAGTTTACGCTCCCATTTTTTTCAATCATTTATTATGTATTGTTAATCTTTTCTTGGTAGTCTTGAGCAATACTATCTCAACACATGAGTTATTATTGTTAGTATTATCATTGCAATTGTATTAGTTAGGAGAGACTATTTCTATTATTTCATAAACTATTTTTTTATCTTCATTTGTCACTAAAAACTAACAATTATTACTCAGGTTTATTTTTAACGATAAAAATTGGTAGGAGAACTCATTTAAAAAGGTAAAAATAATTTTTTTGATTATTTTATTGTCACTACTAATTTTGTAATTGTTATTAAGCATACAAATATGAGATTTCTTAATAAGTATTTTGATAGTTGTTTCCGTGTGCAACGCACGTGATCAAAACTAGTTAGAGCAATTACGAGCAAAGCACATTGTCGATTGATTGAGGAGGAGAAGGAAGTTATGGCCTAAACTATAACAACATGACTAGGCAACAGTTTAAGGCAGTTATTAGTGGTTATTGATGAACAAACATGCAAGTTGATAGCAACAAAGAAAAAAAGGGGAGCATTTGGCCATATTTATCGATGAAGGACATGTCCGTCGACGGTTTTTGGCAGTTAAAATTCTCAAAGTTCAGGTAAAAAAAGCGATAATAAAATATCAAATGAAGAAGGAAGGATGACACAACTATACCAACCAACAATTTTAGCCTTAGTTTTATTCTTTCTTTTTGCCTTTGTTTCTGTAGTCAATTGTGTAACTTTGCAAGATAATCGGAGATTAAGTCCTGATTTTATTAATTCATATACTTTGGCCTTTTCAATCAATCAAATATCTTTGCAGGTGTACTTTACTTTGTAATTCTAATATTTCCATTTTGGATAAGGCTTTTAAGAAAGGTAAAAAGGAATATGCACTTCAAATCGAGCCTTTACCTATTGTTCAATTGAAGATTTGTATTTAGACACAAACATTAGTAGGACTAATGGGACTTTTTAAATTGAAAGTAGAAATGCCGAGCACTGGGAGCCAAGCAAGAAATGATATTGCTAGTAGTGACATAATTAACTAAAACCAATAAAACAACCCCTTTTGAGAAGGGGGGGGGGAGAGAATAGGCTTTTTAAAAAATGATCGGAAATTTAAACTAAACACAATCATGAATCTCAATCAAATCAAGTAACACTTCAATAAAGATGCTAATTATACAATCTCAAACAATTATACAATCTATCTCCGATCTCCGGGTCAAGATCAAAATCCTCACAACACTTGGTGATATCCCCAAACCAAGCACAAGCCTTGCATCAACAAAGCTCGCTCAAGACTTGACAAACTCAAGCTTTGATCACAATTCTTTTGCAAAGATCAAAGGTATAAAAGAAACCCTCTTGAATGGAAATCGGTACAAATGAAGTTCTAGTACAATAGAAAGATGAGAGAATTAATGACTTGAAGAATGCTTACTCTCAATTAAAGAATTACTCACAGAGATGCTCTCTTAATGATATAAAATCATGAAAATGAAAAGATAAAAGTTTAATTTATGAGCCTTGATGTTTTCCCAATGAATTGAGGCTTAGAATATGACTTCCATAGTGTATGATGAAGGCCCAACTCATTTTAATATGGTAGATATCATATATAGCCGTTATTGGCAGATTTTGCATGATTTTGGGGAAAACCAGCCGATATTTTTTAGCCAATAGTCAATAAAGTTGACTGCATTTTCAAAGTAGTCCGCTCCATTTCCAATGTAGTCGACTGCATTCTCAATGTAGTCGACAGCATTCTTATATAGATCTTTGGAAGTACACTGATTCATCGGCAGTTGCTCAATTCTGCAACTATTTTTTCTTTTACTGGTATTTTATATTAATTATGTACTAAATTAGCTAAGAATCTCATTTTAATATCAAGTTTATGGATGAATGTCGCTAGGAGTTGCTCGAATAATGTGTCAATGAACTTAAGTTTTCTCTTTTATAACCGAAGCAATTGTAGGACATTTCTGAAGGATCTTTGCCCATGTGATACACAAAAGACCAGTAGTTGATATGGAGAGCAACAACTTGACTCATCTCTAATGCAATTTTCTCCACTCAGATAACAATTGCTTTCATTTCTTTTTAGTGGAGAAGAGTGTTCGATTACAAGATTCTACATAACAAAAAGAGAATGCAACTAAACAACCATTTCAGCTTCTTTAACATCTAAAATAATCCCTACGTCCAAGCTCATCATTGATTCAACACTTAACACGTATCTTGGTGGTATCAAGTCATCAAGCAAAGCCGTATTCACCCATGTTGACTGTTCTGCGACTCCTGGTCTTGTAGTTCACTTTCCTTTGTATCAACGCGTTCACTTTTGGCAATGCGAATTCAGGTAAATCAACCCCAGCCTGGATGCATAACTCAACGACTGCACGAGGAATACGTATTCCCAGAATATCAAATAGGTGTAGGTTTCAACCTGCACCAGTATGCCTTCAACAACTGTATCTGCCCATTCGTGATGTCCCTTACGGATGGAAGCATTTTGGCTTCTACATGACTTTAATTTCATAACACCACATGCAGATGTGTAGTGGTACATCCTCACTTGAACATTTCTACAAGCATGTCTCCTTCAGACATTTTACTAATGAAAATCAGCAAATATCCTAATGACATAACGGTCCAAAAGAACTTTAGGATCCCCGGTATTCCTACTTGTCCTTTTTAAGACTCTAGTGTCCTATGTTGATAAGCGCAATCATGTCTTACAAGGTGAAATCCCGATATTCCTATCCAGAATTTAAAATCGATAAATTTTGAGACTAAAGTTGTTTTTCAAAATAAAACGCCCAATAGGATAATTCGGCCTTTACAACCGCCCCCACTTCTTTAGCACATTCATAACAGTGATAAATTTACAATGGATAAATAGAAAGATAATGCAGAATGTAACGACGGCATAAACAATTATCGTTTTCAATATCTTTTAGTGCATAAACTTGTTAAGATGAACCAAATTTTTCAGAAGACGCATTCTCAGAAGTAACAGACTTGCCATATTGGAACTTCAGTTGAATAAAACACATACTCTAAATCAAGTGATTGAGATAGAAACTATAATTCTTTTGACCAATGTCAGTAGTTATGAGCATCAAAGCAATCAAACTTAGACAAATCAGGTATCATGATTAATAAACGAGCCTGGAATTCACCTTTTAGATGGTTGGAAAAATGAAGGCTAACATGCTCAATTTAATAAAGCATTAATTGAATATAAAAATGATTAGGCAGGTCGTTAAGATTTGAGAAGACTTACTGGTTTAAAAGAGCTGAGGCCTAACAGTGGTGCTGTCCCAAAAGGTGATTTCGCCTCCACTAGGTCGTAACCTTTGATGCAGATGTGCTACACAGGACCACCTCCCATAAATCAATGGCTAAGCTTTGAATATTCCTTGTAGAAGAAGCTATCGAAGGAAAATGGGCTGCTATCCCGGTTGGATGAATCTTCCTCCTACCCCCTATATAGCAACAATCAATCATCTCTAAATGTTTCTAGTGGCATTTATTTAGTGATGCAAAAAAAAGTACTACTAATAATTGTCACTAAAAGTGTTAGCAGAAAATCTACTAAAAATATTTAACGACCATTAATTGTCACTATACATGGGGTTGAAGGAAGATCCATATAACCAGGGTAGGAACCAAAGTTTGTTCGCTAAAGATTTGCTAACATAGATTGCCTGAACTAGAAGTATATTGACAGAAAAATTGAGAGAGAGAGAGAGAGAGAGAGAGAAGGCCTTTTTGTGTGTAAAACATATTGGACAAGATCTCTTTTTATAGTAGCAGAGGAGGACCAAACCTAGATGGTCAACGCTAAGATCATAATTACGGACCTGATTCAGAGAAGAATAATTTAATTGAGATTTATGATGGACAGGAAATCTCAATCAGAGACAATTAAAGAATGGAAAGTTTGCCTAAAATAAAAAATGCAAAAAATAAGGTTTTAACGAAAAACTTGAAATTAAAATTTTGGTCCAGACCACACCTATGCCCAGTCCAAGCTGGACAAGGGATTAACTTCAATAAGTTACTTTAGTTTCTCTTGTATTTCAGTTTTTCTTTGTAAAGTCCTAAGAGGGTGTTTGTGATTAATTCTAGGTCGATCAAACCTGATTAAATCAGTTTTGAAGTGTTTTGTAAGAAAAAAAAAAAGTAAACGGATTAAATCTACTCCAATTGGCTCAAAACTGATTAAATCCATAATCCTCATTTTCTTGGATTAAAATTTAATCAGTTTTGGAGAATCAGATTTGACCAAGAAATTTACCAAATTATCATTACATATAATCCTTATTAAATGCTCAATTTCAGTTTAAGTATACTATATGGTAATTTTACTACTCTAAACCTACTATAATCTCTTTTTATCCAAACACCTGTCAAAATTAGTGCAACTTACTTTAGAGGTAGTTAGTTGTATTTACTTGTTTTCCTAGTCTTTTGCTTAGTTGGATTATTTCATGTTCAGTTACCAATTTTATAGCTAAATGTGAGGCTTGTTCACATAGTGGGCTTTGGTTGTTTGTTAGTGGTAAACATGGAGTGAGTAGTGGGTTGCTTGTTAGTGGTAAACATGGAGTGAGTAGTGGGTTGCTTGTTAGTGGTAAACATGGAGTGAGTAGTGGAGATATATGTGGAGAGTGGTTTAGTGGAACCTAGTCTTTAAATAGAGGTTCAATAAGCTTATTGTATAATCAATCCATTTTGCAAGTTTCTCTCAAATACAAGTAATATTTTTATTCCAGCTTTCTTCATTTTGTTACTCTCTGGAGTCTTTGTATTTTTCCTCTTTTGTTTTATGGTATCAAGAGCCAGTTGAAGGTTCTTTTGTTGTTCAAATCTTCTTGTCTATCAAATTTATTTGTTGGAGAAGTTTGAACGTGTGAGAGGGAGCTTTCGTTGACTGCTGCAATGGAGGTCTCAAATGGAGGAAATGTTTACAACGGGATGGAGAAACTTGTAGGCAAAAACTACAAGTATTGGAGGATGTGTATGGAGGCATACCTTCAAGGTCAGGACTTATGGGAATTGATTGCCGGTACTGATGCAATCCCTTCCGATGTTCCTGAGAATGCCGAGTCACGACGGAAGTGGAAGATCAAGTGTGGGAAGGCTCTCTTTGCTTTGAGGACATCTATTAGCAAAGAGTTCATTGATCATGTTCGTGACGTTTGTTCTCCGAAGGAAGTTTGGGAAACGCTCGAAAGGTTGTTTACCAAGAAGAATACAGCAAGGCTACAGCTGTTGGAGAACGAGTTAGCAATGTTAAAGCAAGGAGGTATGTCAATTTCAGAATACTTTTTACGAGTTAAAAGTATTTGTGCTGAGATTTCAGAGATAGATACGGATGAGAAGATTAGCGAAGCTCGTCTACGTCGCTATCTTGTTCGCGGTTTGAAGAAGGAATATGGGCCTTTTGTCACCTCTATACAAGGGTGGTCGACACAGCCTTCTGTCGAAGAATTAGAGAATTTGCTCTCTAATCAAGAAGCCTTGGCGAAACAGATGGCGAAGAGCTTTGAAACCGATGACGTTCTCTTTTCGAAGGGAAAGTCGGACAAGAAGAATCCGTTCAGGAGTAAGAACAAAGAAGAAGATTCAAGTGCAGAAAAAGGTGGCAATTCACACACTAAGAAGCCTATCACATGCTTCAGATGCGGGAAGACTGGGCATATAAAGAAAAATTGTCGGGTGAAGCTTTCGAAGGCCAACGTCGCATACACAAGCGAAGGAGATGATCAACTCAAATGGGATCATTGCTTTACTGTTGAGGCTATTGAATAAAAGTCAACCCAAGCTTTTGTCAATTATGCTGACAACAAGAAAGAAGAGTGGATCATTGATTCAGGTTGTTCTCACCATGTAACCGGGAATGATACTTTGTTCTCGGAAGTGCATGAACACCATGGAGATCGAGTTATTGTCACTGCTGATAACTCTACTCATCCTGTAGCAAAAGAAGGCGTTGTGACGATCGATGTGGCCAACGATACAAGCAGTGTCAAGTTGCATGATGTTTATCATGTTCCAGGTTTGACGAAAAATCTAGTTTCAGTTCCTCAAATTACTGATTCTGGAAAATATGTCTTATTTGGCCCAAAGGATGTGAAGGTGCTTGATAGTGTGAAAGAAATATCTGCTAATGTTATTTTTTCTGGTGAGAAGAAAGGTTCTTTGTTCGTTATGTCAGCAGGTGAAGCTTATGTGAAGAAGACAAGCCAAACCGATAATGCTGCTATTTGGCATGCTCGGTTGGGTCATGTAGGCTACCAATTGCTGCAACAGATTTCTTCTAAAAAGTTGGTAGATGGTATGCCAACTTTGAAGAATGTCCGAGAAGATGTGATTTGCCAAGGTTGCCAATATGGCAAATCTCATCGTCTTCCTTTCAAAAGGTCATCAAATCAAAGATCCACGTTGTTTGAATTGGTTCATACAGACTTGATGGGACCAACGAGAACACCAAGCTATAGCGGACATCGCTATGTTATGGTGTTGGTGGATGATCACTCGAGGTTCACTTGGGTGAAATTTTTGAAGGAAAAGAGTGAAGCACTATCCAAGTTTATGGAGTTCAAGGATGCCATCGGAAAAGAGTTTGGGAAGAAGATAAAATGCCTCCGGAGTGACAATGGTGGGGAATACATGTCAGATGACTTCTTCAAATATTGTGATGACAACAGTATTCTTCGTCAAATGACATGTCCAGACACGCCTCAGCAAAATGGAGTTGCTGAAAGGAAGCTTGGGTATCTTTCTTCCATTTGTCTTTCATGGCTGCATGACAAGAATCTTCCTCGGAAGCTCTGGGCAGAAGCTATTCAATGTGCATGTCATGTGACAAACAAGTTGCCTCCTTGGCCAGGTACACAAAAATCTCCCTTTGAGATTTTGTATAGTGAAAAGCCAAATGTGAATTATTTTCGGGTATTTGGTTCTATTTGCTACGTTCATGTTCCTAAATCTAATAGAACCAAACTTGACCCGAAAGCAAAGAAGTGCGTATTTGTTGGCTATGACTCTCATAGGAAAGGTTGGAGGTGCATGGATCCAGATACAAAGAAGTTTACTACTTCTAGAGATGTGGTGTTTGATGAGGTGTCCTCGCCATTTTCTGCTCCAAAGTTCATTGCTCTTGGTGATGATCAAGATAATTTGGAGCTTCTATTTCCTGAAGCAAATGTGCAAGCACCTAGTAATGTAGAGGCAGAAAATGAGTCCCCAACTCAGAACATTGCTAGAAGAGAAGATGAGCAACAAGCCGTGAGAAGGTCAATAAGGGAAACAAAGAAGCCAGACTACCTCAAAGATTATGAGGTAAAACTAAATAGTTGTTCGGTGACTTCATGTTTCTTTACAGGAGCATTAACTGCAGAAGAACCAACAAGTTATGAGGAAGCGAGGGGCTGTCCAAATTGGGAGAGAGCAATGCAAGAAGAGATTGATGCTTTAGACAAAAATGAGACATGGGAGTTGGTACCGAAACCAGAAAAGTGTGAGCCAGTCACTTGCAAATGGGTGTTTCGCTTGAAGAAAAATTCTGATGGTACCATTGATAGGTTTAAAGCTCGTTTAGTTGCTCGTGGTTTCTCTCAAAACTATGGATTGGACTATGAGGAGACATTTAGCCCGGTGGCGAAGATGGTGACAGTTAGATCAATTATCTCACTTGCTGCTTTTAAAGGTTGGAAATTATGGCAGCTTGATGTAAAGAATGCATTTCTTTATGGAGAGTTGGATCGTGAAGTATTTATGGAGCAACCTTCTGGCTTTGTCTCTAAGCAATTTCCAAATCATGTTTGCCGATTGAAGAAAGCACTCTATGGCCTAAAGCAAGCTCCTCGAGCTTGGTATGGTAAAGTTGCTCAATACCTCATCTTCTGTGGATTTAGAGTTTCTGATTCAGATTCTAGTTTATTTATAAAATTAGAATCAAATGTGCATCTCCTGGTATTATTATATGTTGATGATATGATAATAACTGGGGATAATGAATCAGAAATTTCTAATTTGAGAAATGACTTGTCTGTTCGTTTTGATATGAAAAATATTGGGGAGATTGGATGTTTTCTTGGTCTAGAAATTGAAAAATCAGACCAAGGGTATTTTGTGTCTCAAAGAGCTTATGCAAAAAGTCTCTTAGAGCGTTTCAGCATGGGGGATTCGAAAGAAAAGGCCACTCCATTGGAGCCAAATCTTAAGCTGAAGAAAGATAAAGGGAAGCCATTGAAGGATGCCAGGAAGTTCCGACAACTTGTTGGAAGTTTGATTTATCTAACCATCACAAGGCCAGAAATTTCATACTCTATTAGTGTTATTTCTCAGTTTATGCAAAATCCAAGAACCCCTCATTTGGAAGCGGCAAGAAGAATTTTACGTTATGTAAAAGGAACTCTTGATTATGGTCTTCTGTACAAGAGATGTGATAACTTTGTGTTGAGTGGATTTACTGATGCAGATTGGGCCGGAGATACAAATGATCGTCACTCAACTTCAGGATATTGTTTCAACACTGGTTCAGCAGCAGTTTCTTGGTGTAGCAAGAAGCAGAATATTGTTGTTTTGTCTAGCACCGAAGCTAAGTATGTGGCAGCAACGATGGCTACACAAGAATGCGTTTGGTTAAAAAGGCTAATTGGAGACATGTTCTGCGAAGTTGACTATGCTGTGCAAATTAAGTGTGATAATGAAAGTGCCATTAAGCTTGCATCAAATCCAATTTTTCATGCGAGAACAAAACATATAGAGGTGCGTTATCACTTTGTTCGTGAGAAAGTGTTAAGCGAAGATGTTGAGCTATTAAGCGTTCGCACCAACGATCAAGTGGCTGATATATTTACTAAGGCTTTGGTGGAGCCTAAGTTTCAACGTTTTCGGGATGCTTTGGGTGTCGTAAGCTTGCACTAAGGGGGAGTGTCAAAATTAGTGCAACTTACTTTAGAGGTAGTTAGTTGTATTTACTTGTTTTCCTAGTCTTTTGCTTAGTTGGATTATTTCATGTTCAGTTACCAATTTTATAGCTAAATGTGAGGCTTGTTCACATAGTGGGCTTTGGTTGTTTGTTAGTGGTAAACATGGAGTAAGTAGTGGGTTGCTTGTTAGTGGTAAACATGGAGTGAGTAGTGGGTTGCTTGTTAGTGGTAAACATGGAGTGAGTAGTGGAGATATATGTGGAGAGTGGTTTAGTGGAACCTAGTCTTTAAATAGAGGTTCAATAAGCTTATTGTATAATCAATCCATTTTGCAAGTTTCTCTCAAATACAAGTAATATTTTTATTCCAGCTTTCTTCATTTTGTTACTCCCTGGAGTCTTTGTATTTTTCCTCTTTTGTTTTAACACCTTCAATAACTTTTAATCTGTTATGTCTAAAATGGATTAAAGCGTATATTAGAAACTAAATCTGATTTAACCAAAATCTAATTATAAGAATCTATAACAAACGGCCTCTAGATGACCAAAAGAATATCAAAGTGCAATCAATACCAAAAAACCTAGCTAGCGGTAGATCTCGAATGTGGACTATATTAGTGTAACTTTTTGCTACAATTGAGTTTATGGACTCACTTAGTGTGAATGCTTTCGTTATAATTGAGTTTAAGAGATCTAGACACAACACAGTAATAGTCAATATGATACCAAATTTTGTCTCGTCAATATGATGCAAAGTGACCCATGAATCTGGTGCAAGTTGAAAGTCACTATGCAGGAATATAAAGCAATAATTTCCATATCACTTTTGCTTCACTTTATCTGTCATACAAAATTTACATATCACTTTCTGTTCAAAAGTCTCCCCGAGGAATGACCTTCTTTTCATTATCTAGACTATGTGGACATCACAGCTATATATAATGCGTTTACTCGCTCCCTTCGATCTGTCCATCTCCGATTCCTAAGCTTTGTGCAATGGCAACCACCTCCGGTTCTCCCTTTGCTTATCACGTATTCTTGAGCTTCAGAGGCCAAGACACCCGCAAAACTTTCACCGATCACCTCTACACCGCTCTGGTACAAGACTACAAGTGGGATTTCAAACATTTAGAGACGACGATTCCATAGAGAGGGGAAATTACCTCAACTTGGAACTCCCGGAAGCCATCAAACAGTCGAGAATCTCGATTGTTGTCTTGTCAAAAACCTATGCGTCTTCCACCTGGTGCCTCGACGAACTTGTAACGATCCTCGAGTGTAACAGGACGCATGGAAATGCTGTTTTGCCTGTCTTTTATTATGTTGAGCCGTCTGAAGTTAAGAAGCGAGAGGGTAGTTTCGAAAAAGCGTTTGAAAGGTACGAAAATGAGGTGGAGGAAGAAGGCGACCATGAAAGAAGAATGGAGTTGGCGAAAAGGGTGGAAGGGTGGAAGGCAGCACTTCGTCAAGTTGCAGATCTGACAGGCATGGTCTTGACAAATCAAGCTGATGGGTAAGTTCTATCAATTGTCATTCCGGGACTTGAAAGCATAACGTGTTTGTTTATCTTACACGAGTTGTTTCTGCACTTGAACATACTAGTCTTAATTTACTGATGCTATATTTCCACCTCTTTCGTGGTTTTTAGACACGAGTCGGAGTTTATCAAGAAAATTGTTAAGTTCGTTGGGGACAAAGTGAAGCGGGCTCTGTTGAGTGTTGCCCGTCACCTGGTTGGCATAGATCTGCGTGCAGGAAAAATTAATTATTGGTTACGAGATAAATCAAATGATGTTGGGATTGTAGCAATATGCGGGATAGGTGGCATAGGAAAAACGACCATTGCCAAGTACCTGTACAACTTAAACTTTGAAAGGTTCGAAGGTAGCAGCTTCCTTGCTAGTGTCAGAGAAGTATCTAAACAACCCGATGGTTTAGTTCGGTTACAAAGGCAACTTCTTTCAGATATCTTGAAGGGGAAAAATGAGAAGATTTATAACGTTGATCAGGGGATCGTTAGGATCAAAGAAGCTCTATGCCGTAGAAAAGTTCTTGTTGTTGTGGATGATGTTGATGAGGTGAACCAATTAGATGCGGTGCTTGGAATGCGAGATTGGTTATATCCGGGAAGTAAGATCATCATAACGACTAGGCGGAAGCAGTTACTAGAGGCTTCTGAAGTTGATACGGTGCATGAGGTTAGTGGAATGGATGATATCGAGTCACTTGAGCTTTTTAGTTGGTATGCCTTTAAAAAAGACCATCCCAATGAAGGCTACATGCATTACTCAGAACGAGTGGTGCATTATTGCGATGGACTACCTTTAGCTCTTCAAGTTTTGGGTTCTTCTCTGTCAGGGAACACTAAAGAAACATGGGAAAGTGCTTTAGAGAAATTGGAAAAAATTCCTGAAGGCCAAATCCTAAAAAAGCTTAAACTAAGCTATGATTCTTTGCAAGATGACCATGACAAAAACGTGTATCTCGATATTGCTTGCTGTGTTGGCGGCAAGGACAAAGATTGGACGATTACAATACCAAACGGGTGTGGTTTCTCTACGAAAATTGGGATGCATAATCTAATTGATAGATTTCTTTTAAGAGTTGGCCCAGGTGATAACAAACTCTGGCTGCACCACCTCCTTCAAGACATGGGAACAGAAATTGTAAGACAGCAATCAACTGAGGAACCTGGAGGGCGTAGCAGACTCTGGCAACAGGAGGCATTCAATGTACTTAGTGGGAAAACTGTAAGAATCATTTATCTTATGTCCACTTCTATGGCATTGGTTGGTGTATGCTTGAATTAGTTCTCTCTCTCTTCTATTAGGGTACGAAGAAAATTAGGGGTCTCATCCTCAACATACAGAAATCGAAGAAAAGTATGTCAATTGAAACAGCTGACAAATCAACATTACTCGTAGAAGGCAATTCATTAGAGCAAAGTTATTTAGGATTTCTTTCTTGGCTTCCCATGTATTCTGCCGTGGTAAAGTTATCTTCTACGTCAGATCAACTCGACTTACAAACTTCTGCATTTTCAAAGATGCTCAACTTGAAACGTCTCCAGCTCAACAATATACGACTTACAAGAGGATATCATGAGTTTCCAAAGAAGTTACGATCGTTGTGTTGGGGATTGGTTCCCATCAACAACAATACCCATTGATTTTCCTCTACAGAACATGGTTGTTCTTTACGTGCGCTACAGCAGCTTGAAAACAGTATGGAAAGGAACTGAGGTATAATAATGTTCCTTTCCTTTTTTTGTTAAGGATTAATTTAAAAAAGACCCTTGCAAATATATCTTGAAGTTCTTTTTTTTTTCCTGTAACAATTTAATACCCTTTCTTTTAGGATGCATAAAATAGCCTTTTTTTTTTTTGGTCAAAGTCCATTGTATTTCATTCATTCAGCAAAAAGTATATCAGATCAACATAAAATTGCTTCGGTCTTCATTTCTTCAAAATCGTTGTGGCTTATAATGAATTAGTCAATCCCAAATCACACATCATTTTTGCATCAATATATACATATACATATATACATATGGGAGCTGATCCATTGCTCGCGCTAGCAAATGGAGTTAAGTTGCAAGCGCGATCTGACCGTCCATCCTGAAAGATGGACGGCCCAGATCGCGCCTTTTTCGAATACTGTCAGTCGTCCGCGACATAGTGTGGCGGACGGACTTCTTTACCTTTTTGTCCCTCCGCCCCGTCCACTACACTGTTTCCCATACAGCATTCAACTGTTTCCCGGACAGCATTCAAGTCCTGACACGCGACAGCAAAAAGGAATCCGCTATACAGTGTAGCGGACGTCTCTTTTTTTTACGTTTTTTTAAAGTACGCCCGCTACATTATGTAGCGGATTATTTTTTGACAAATATACTCTTCAGCTCTCGTCCGCTACATTATGTAGCGGAAGAGTAGGCAGTGCTTTTTTTCCCTTTCTCTCTCATTTCTCACATTATTTGTCTGACATGTTTCTATTTCTCTATCTTCCCTCATCAATGCTCATGTCTCTTTCTCATGAAAATTCTCTCATTTCTCTTTCTCTCACCACTTTTTATTTTCTCTCTCGTACACACACAGCAGCACATGCAAAGTCACACACCAACACACAAAAAAAGACTTTACCCACTCTATTCTGTACGCACACACCAGCACACTGTCCTTCACAGCCCCATTCTACACTCCCTCACAGAACTCTCATACACATACCCACACAGTTTACATGCAAGCATCCCCAAAACACACTCACATATTCACTTAGCAAGCACACAGGCACTCACACACACATTTACTCACAAAATCTGCACACAACACTACTCACATACGAAACACTCACCTGTATACCCATTACACGTGAGCTGCCTCTTGGCAGCATCACCATTTCACACACACTGCACCTCTAACCCCTCACTGCCATAACTCTCTCTAGCCCGCAGCCCCTTAACCGAATATAAATTGTTGCACCGTCACAGCCACCATGGCTGTGGCTTGAATCCACCCCTTCGTCCATAAACGCACCCGCACAAACACGCACTACTACACTCCATCACTCACGACACATTAAAATTCGTAACCCACAGCATCCCATGGCTTCCCAGCCACCTCTTTCTCTTACGGCAGCCATGGGGCATGGTCGAGAGAGAGGCTTCCTCTTCCCTTCGGTTTCTGGCATGGACGACGAGAGAGAGAGAGAGAGAGAGAGAGAAAGAGTTAGAGAGTTAATTAGAGAAAGGAGAGAAAGAGAAAAAAATGATGAGAGAGAAAGGAAAAATGTCAGAACATTAAATGAGGAAAAGGAGAGAGAAAGAGGAAAAAGTCAGAAGATTAGTCCGCTACATAATGTAGCGGACGGAAGCTAGAGGGTATTTTTGTCAAAAAATAGTTCGCGATACAGTGTAGCGGATGGGGCAGAAGAAAAAGGTAAAAAAGTCCGTCCGCGACACTCTATCGCGGACGACTGACAGTATTCAAAAAAGGCGCGATCTGGGCCGTCCATCTTTTAGGATGGACGATCAGATTGCGCTTGCAACTTAACTCCATTTGCTAACGTCAGCAATGGATCAGCTCCCATATATATATATATATATATATATATATATATATATATATATATATATATAAGTGAATACTATAGTACTCAGGAAGCTAAAACATGATGACTTCTCAAAAATCAAATGTAAATCCTGAGTTCGAATCCTCATACCATACCAACGCACCAAAATATAAATGCAGTTCTACCGAAGCCAATCCAATAGATGTATGTAGGTTAAGAAGATTATATTCGTATGTTAGCAACGGTTACTAAAGTGGAGGTATCATGATAATAATGACAGCGACTTAACCTTATTAATTAGTAGTTACCATAGTACAGAGTATTAGTTAAAGCAAATTTAACGGTAAAAATCTATCTCATATCATGTCTTATTCTTATGGCATGCATTGATATTGAACAAATGAAGCAGTCCACTCATGGTACTTGGATGCTCTCTCTTTTTATTGGTGCCTAAGAGCAACAATGATGTCTGTTTCTGGGGCGGATCAGAAATTGCCTTGACCAAGAAAAAAAATTTACTGTGTCTTTACCCTCGGGAATGATTGTTGGTTAAGCTTTATTCTTCCACTTTTTTGGTACAAAAAGAAAAAGAAAACAGTAAACCTATACTATTTTGGTATAAATCATAGATATTTGGAAGGTACCAGCGTGAAAATAAATTACTATATGACAATTTATATGAAGCTACAACTTTTTTTACGTAACAATGCATTCAATGTATTATGATTTGATAATAATTAAGTGTAATCAATTGTGGGATTATGGCTGTGATAATAATAGGTTCTAATACAATATCAAGAAAAGTTAAATAAAAAAATTAGATAGAGTTCAAATAATAGGTTATAATTAGATGGAGTTCAATTTCAGATGTCATATTCAAGTAAGACCTTTGGGGAGAGTTCAGATTGAAAAGATGATATTTGGTGCAAAACCAGAGCTAAACTCGTCTTTCGTATACATTTGTTAATATTATTGTTGTTCTTGGTTTTAATAGTGTGCTATCTAGAAAAGTCAAAATAAAAATGTGAGATAGAATTAGGATTAATAGGTTATAATGCAATGTATCGAGAAAAATTAAATAAGACAGTTTAGGTATAGTTCATTTTGAAAAATTTGTGAAGTAAAACTTTACGCTAGAGTTCGGAATAACAAGATGACGTTTTAGCACAAAACCGGATCTAAACTCGTCTTTTATATATTTATTATATCGATATCGATGATATGTCTCAATTCAGGAAACTTGTACGATGTGGCCGTAATGAAGTATCAACATTGTCACGAGTTGCAAGGATAACTCAACAAGATCTTTTTCCCTTTTTGTGGCTAATCACCTATCTAGGTACCTTGCAACTTTGGTGGACGTGGACCTCGACCCTAAAAGGCCTGGGTTTGGTTTTTCTTTTTCCAAACCATGACAGTTTCCGCAATGACTTACCTGTGTTCCCAACCTATTCTGGTCGTACCCAAAGGCCCACTGTGGTCCCATTTTGCATGACACGTCCGCACAAGCAACATACATTTTCAACGCTCACAACCGGTCAAAGCATGCACGCTCAAGTAACGTGACCAAGCCTCATGACACTTCGACCGTCGCACTTCGCCCGTCGTCCGGACGTCAACTCCGCGACCCCCGTCGCCCGTCGTCCGGACGTCAACTCCGCGACCCCCGTCGCCCGGACACAACTCCGCGACCCCCGTCGCCCGGACACAACTCCGCGACGCTCATCATCTGTCGCCCGGACGTCGTCTCCGTGACCCCCGTCACCGACGTTCGGGCGTCACACTCCAACACTTCGCCACGCCCGTGCGCCGCGCCGCTGATACAGCCGTGCCCCCAGGCTCTCTATCACACTACCGTGCCCACGACACTATACGCACTATGTCGCGCCCATGCGCCACCATTGACACCAACGTGCCCCCGGCACCTTACGCACTCTGTCGCGCCCATGCGCCACCATTGACACAAACATGCCCCCGGCACCTTACGCACTCCGTCGCGCCCATGCGCCGCACCATTAACATAGACGTGCTCCCGGCACCTTACTCACTTCATCGCGCCCATGCGCCACAATCATGTCATCATGCCCCCGGGCACCACACTCATTCATCACACCATGCGCACCTTGCCTTGGTCATGGAACATGCTTCAACCCCCTCTCCGGAGTGTACATCATCATGCGGGGATAGGCGACTCCTCCGGGACACTATCTCTGCCAGGGAGCTCTTCAACTCCCCTTCCGCCAGGTAGACGGCTCCTCCGGGATGCTACCTTGACATGCTCCGAGTGCTCCGGCATAAGGACTCACCCGCGGGGATAGGCGACTCCTCCGGGACACTATCTCTGCCAGGGAGCTCTTCAACTCCCCTTCCGCCAGGTAGACGGCTCCTCCGGGATGCTACCTCGGCCAGTCGGGTAGACGGCTCCTCCGGGATGCTACCTTGACTTGCTCCAAGTGCTCCGGCATAAGGACTCACCCGCGGGGATAGGCGACTCCTCCGGGACACTATCTTCGTCAGGGTGTCTGCGTGACTGGCCTACGTGCTCCCGGCACTGGGGGCTTGCGTCGGCACCCTTAGGGACTATGACCCCTGGGTCACTCTGAGACGGGAGCAGGTCTTCGGAGGGCATCGCGCCTAGTTCACCTGGCAGTTGGGCGTCGGGTCTTCCCCACCGCTGCCAGGCCTGTGGGACTTCGCAAGGGCTTGGATTGGAGGCTAGATCAAGGGGGTTCTTTGGCCACACCGATGCGGTGGGAGCCAGTCTTTCCAGACAGACAGAGCGACGCTGTGTGGGGCAGGCCGGGTGAATATACGATTCGACAGTCCGTGGAGCACCGGCACCCGTGGACCCCTCGCTGACGTGTCACTCCCGGGGAGCGCCACGTGTCGGTTAATGACATCATCATCTCAATCTCTATAAATAGAGGTCTTGAGCATTCATTTGGAGGAGAGAACAGTTGGACTTCTTCTTCACTCTCACATTTTCACTTTCTCACTCTAGAATCCTAAAGAGAGAAACATACAGGACCTTGACTCTGAACCTAAGCATTGGACTGTGACTGTCATTGTGTATCCATCTCGCGCCATCGCCGTTGCAGCACTGCCACCCTCAAGCTCTGTTTGGGAAGCCCTTGGTCTCTGCCCTTGTTCCACCCTTGTTGTGTCTCACATCAACATACTTGGAAGCTGACTCGGACTGCAGCCTTTGTGGCACCTCCACGTAAGTATGAACCCACTTTCCTTGGCATCAATATGTAATTTCTCTCAATTATGTTAAAGCTTTTTGCGAACACATTCTTGTCATAACCATGTATACCACGTGCAAATTGCCTGTGTTAAAACACATTCTTATTGAGTTTATTGTCCCTTTGAAGCCATCGAGACTCTTAGTATGCTGTCAAGAAAGTTAACGTGCTAAACTAGTGTGCACTTGTAACATTGACTTTGCATGATGTAGGGATTGTATGAATATGGTATATTCAGCACTTTTTTACCTGGGAGCGAGATTCCAACTTGGTATGGCATGAAGACTAAGAAGCCCAAGATTTCGTTTAGAGTGCCTTCTACTCAAAACCTGAAGATCCGCAACTTTAATGTGTGTTGTCTTTGAATATCCTTGTCTAGGTTTCGAAGTAAATGGGTGTGATTTCATTAAAGTCAACAACAAGACTGATGGCCAGGTATGGACCTATTACCCGACCTTCATGTGCTATCCGGAGATTGACGAAGACATGATGTGGTTATGCCATTGGAATATCGCGAATCAGATAATGAAAAGTGGGGATGAAGTGAGAGTCTCAGTGGGTATGTCACATTTAGAGGGTATCTCGAAGTACGCTCCCAAACACAAACTAAAGGAGTTTGGAGTCCATGTGGAGTACGAGCAAGAAGAGAATGCTACTCGAAACGGCACCACCAATTAGACAGTAATTGAAGGTTGGGATTAGTCAGGCTATCAGACCCATGGCTTCTACTCTCTACGTCATTACTATGTAAACTTTCGTGCCTAATTATGTAGTTATTATTCATCGTCCAGAGCTGTTGTGATTACCGTTACATCTTTGAACAGATCGTCTAAGATACACCGATTCATCGATAGTTGCTCAATACTGCTACTGCATTCCTCCTGGTGTTTGATTTTGATTCTATATCAAGTTAAGAAACTCATTCTACTATTAGATTTATGAATAAATGCCGCCAAGAGTTGCTCGAACAAAGTGCCAATGAACATAATTTTTGGTATTGTAACCGAAACAATTCTAGGACATTTTTGAACGATCTTTGCCCCCATGACTCGCAAAAGATCAGTAATTCATTGCTCTTGTTGTAGGAAATGGAGAGCAACAAGGACTCCTGTCTAACGCAATCTTCTCCACTCGGATAAGGGGCTTAGGAGAAAACCAAAAAAAACAATTGCTTTCATTTCTTCTTGGAGGACAAGTGTTTGATTACAAGATTCTACATACCCTTCACACTTACAAAGAGAGGGTATGGCTAAACAACCATTTCAGCTTTTCTAGCATCTATAGGAATCCCTACGTCCAACCTCGTCGCTGTCTTGTACTGCTCAGGCACCACAACACCACCCTGCACGCAAATTTCCACCACAGCAGGGGCCTGGCCATAGAAATTCCTAAGCTCCCACTTCAAGACTAGTTCACCCAAATCAGGAACATGCCACACATCTTGGTGGTATCAAGTCATCGAGCACTGCCGTCTACCACCCATGCTGACCATTCCGCTGCTGGTGTTTGTGGGGCCCACAATTCTGCGCTTTGTGACCGGAAGGGCCCATGTGAACCTCTGAACAATAGCCACAAACCCGCACTGGGTGCATCTTCATCAACTTATTAACTCCACCCCCCATTCTCTCCCATGCTTGAAGTGTTTCCTTGGCAATGAGGGCTGTTGCTTCTGCACTGGACGGGGGCACTATTTCAGCATTGGGTATTTCAGCTAATAAGGGCGTCTTTGGACATTCTGGCTCAAGGTCTGGTAATTCACTTTCATCTGCATCAACGAATTCACTTTTTTTTTTTTTTTTGACTGGTTTTCTTCTTCTTTTTGTGGGGAATTCAGGTAAATCAACCCCAGCTTGGATGCATAGCTCAACAGCAGCTGGAACTCGAGCGATAGAAAATCTCTCTGCATGAGGAATACGTATTCCCAGACGATCAAAGAGGTGGTAGGCTTCGACCTGCACCAATATGTCTTCAATAACTGCATCTACCCATTCATGATGGCCCTTGCGGATGGAAACATTTTGGCCTCTCCATGACTTGAAGGGATGCCCAATGGGTCCCATGTGGATTTCATTACACCACCTGAAAAAATGTAGTGGTACATTGGTCACTTGGACATCTCTACAAGTATGTCCCCTTCAGGCATATTAGGAATAAAATTCAGCAAAGATCTTAATGACAGAATGGACATCTCTACAAGCATGAACCTTTTAGAGACTGAAAATGCAACTTTACTTCAAAACTATGACATGGATTTTGGCAATATTCTAACTCTAGTGAGGACATTAGTTTCCAGCTCGCACTGCTTGCACAGCTCCCAAGATTACGTTTTTCTTTTAGCCAAAGCATTAATAGAAGAACAGAGATTTACCTGCAGGCAAGAACGGGTACCGTTTTCAGTAGCATCTTGAGGTTGTTAATCAATGTCACTCTTGCATTAAACACGCTGTAAGCAACATGAATTAATCTTTTAACCACCAGTCCATTCTTTGGTAGAGGAACTCTTCTTTTGGGTTGGTCTTTCCTGTTCTTCAGCCTCTCCCTAGCAGCTCGTCTTAACTCCACAGTAGGTATTGGGAAGGGCTTTTTCTCTTTCTTCGAATAGTACCGAGGAAAATCAGCATTTTTGAGGATCATTGCATCTAACAACCAAAGAGGAAGGCTGACATGGATCTTGCAAATCAATTCTCAACTTTGGTTCAAGTTTGAACGTACTGCCAGCATACTGCAAAAGCGTACAAAGTTACTAAAATACCATCATCATTCACAAAATTAGAACAAAAACAAAACAATAGAAAACACCATTGTCCAACTCTAGACGGGAATAAATAAAAGAATTTTATAGTGCAGTTATTTTAAGGATTAAGGAGGATTTACATGTCAAATTACGTTTGCTAGGATGAAAAAAAAATAACAATAAGATACTGAATATGAAACATCAAATGGGAGGACCCGAATAAGTGTTGTAGCGTGAAATTAAATATCAGAGATGAAGTTTCATGAATGACCTACCATGTAACGACACACTAATATAAGCTATGGCATTCTCCACAAGTTCACGTTGGGTCAATGGGAAGGTCGACCAAGCTGAAAGCATGTAGAACGGTATTACTTCATGAGCTACCCCTTCCTCCTTGATCCCCCCCCCCCCCCCCCCAAAAAAAAAAAAAAGAAGAAGAAGATATAATAGCATAATTGAGTTAATGGAGGGGGTAATTTCTGAACATAAAAAAAAAATTGACTACACTGAAACTCGCCCTACAGTATTATTATCCTCAAAAACACCGTGAAATTTACAACCGTAGCTCAAGCTAAAACTGCATTCTCCAACCAGGAAATTGCATTTCGTTGCTCAAGCTAACCTTGCAGTCTTTCAACCAGTCGCGACCACAGGATAGATTGTTTTAGAAAAATACGAAGTCCTCTTAATGCTTCTCTGTATGTTCACTCCATGAGATACACAACCCTCCTACGCAAGGCAAACTAAACTGTTCTCTTCATACACAGCCTCTTGTCACCAAACCACCACAATCACTTCCAAAGAGGAACCTGTAATCTCCTCAGTGAGGTTATAACTAAAACCACGTGCCGCGATAGGATGCTAACCATCTTTACCTCCACGAGGTCACTTAGAACCCATCTCCGTCAGAAGCTAAGCTAGTCCTTTTCCAAAGCAGGGTTGGCAAAGGGAAAAGGGACATAAGAAAGCTTAGCATGCTGGATAAAGTACTCTTAACAAAATTTTACTTTCCCTCAGTATGCTTCTACAGTCAAACATAGCCCAGTTTTTAATTAACAAATACAACAATGATGAAAAAAACAATTAGTCTTTAAAAAATTTCAATAACCTCATGGTACTTGTTTCAATAACGCTGGAAATTTGGTGTCATAAGGAACAGAGGCGAAGTTGAAGTTCCAATAGTGTTTCCTAATGTGTTCAATGAATGAGAAAAAAATGATTTCACTTGGAGATGGAGAGTCAGCATTAAACTGGTGGCCGTATGAATCGTAAACATCAACAGAGGGTAGTTGTTAATCCTTTTAACTACCGAGTAACCATAGTTAGAAACTTTAAAGACCTTTTATGAGCCGGCATCATCTTGACCTATAAAGTTCATACCTGTCTGTGATCTCACACCGTATTATGGGAAGTTGGGCAAAAAATGTATTGGAGAAGAGCCTAGTAGATGCCCAGCTTGAACAAAGCATGCCTCAACAGATCTTTGCACCTTGCGCTAACTGCAAAATTACGCGCTTTCTCGAAGGGGCATTGCCTAGCCCTAGGAGAGGGTGCTGCATGTGGGGTTCAATGACTTTCTGCCTAGGCATGCTTCTAACAACTAAAGAAAGCAAGATTTTGATTTTAACTACTACTACCCGAAGAAACACCTTTTAGGCCACGAGTACAGGCATAACCTATCAATGAAATTATCAATTTAAATCACATTACAAAAGGGTCCTTGAGGTATACGTGTTTTTGCAGGTCAATCTGCGTAATTGCACTTTCAGTTGCAAATCAGTCCAAAAGCTAACTTCCATTCAAAATCCACCATTAAGTAGTTAAGTGCAAGACCTTAAATTAAGGCCATAATTGCCAATTCAGATTATGTGGCAAAGCAATTGATATCCAAATTCTAATTGGGTCAAGTCAGCATTTTAAACAGATTAGTTCACTTCAATATGTGGATTGCTCTTCGGTGCAAATTCACTTCAACATCACCACCACCATGGCGATTATGGAAACCAAACCCGCATGCCATGGCTCTATCTCTACCAAACCATAACCATTGGGTGTTTATCCAACATATTGAGACTATAATTAAGGGTATGGAAACTAAAACCCTATGGCATATGTGAGGCCTGGTCCTGGAAAAAATTGGGTGTTTTACTCCCCAACGAGTGCAACAACAAGTTATATGTATTATGGGAGATCATTTCTTGATTAAAGTGAGTTTTAGATCTACGAAGAAAATAGGTATTGGTTGGGTGGGTCATGCATGCAGCGAGGGCGAGCTGTGGTGGTGGAATTGGGTTGGGACTACAGTGAGGGGGGGGGGGGGGTTAAACGTAGTAGGTGGTTAAATAGCAATTGATTGTGACGTCATGGTAATGAGGAGGCAAGGCCACATGGAACAGAGAGATACACAAAAAAGAAGTGGATCTTGTAAAGAAAATCATTGTAGCAACAGAGAAACAGGGAGGGAGGGAGGGGGGGGGGGAGAGATTAGAGAGAGAGAGAGAGGTGTTGGTAGTTGGTGTCTAACTGTAATAGTGAATAGGAGAAAGGGAAACAAGTATCTGACATCAGAGTATGTTTATTTCTTTCTTGTTTTTTAGGTTACTTGACACAATAACAAATTTACCCTTTATTTTGGGCAACGAAGTGGCATGCGTTTATTTACCCTTTATTTTGGGTTAACGAAGTGGCATGTGTCTTGCACATGACCACTTAATGTCGGTTTTTGAACGGAAGTTAGCTTCTAAACTGATTATGAAAGTGCAATTACAGGTAGGGCTGTAAATGAACCAAGCCGTTCGCGAACGGCTCGTGGTTCGTTCTCTATAAAACTCGTTCATGTTCGTTTGTCTAATATACGAACAGAACATGAACAAGTTTTTAGAGCTCGTTTAATAAACGAGCCGAGCATGAACACTCCAAAATGTTCACAAATGTCTTCGCGAAAACAGCTCGTCTAAAGAATTAATTAATTACAATATGTTTAAATAATTAATATTTACATAAACTATATAATTAATATTTAAATCTACAGGTCTTAAAGCCAATTAGCCCATAACTCTAAGCCCACTTATTAGTTATTAACATAAAGCCCATCTGATTGGTTATATATCAATGGATGTCCAATTTCTACATAGCCCAACCCAACATCCCAAAAGCCCTTAGTATATAATCTAAAATCTAAACCTAAAAACTCCAAGTCACAAGCTACCGCCGCACCCCCACGTCTCAAACACACAGCCTCTCCCTTATCTGAAACACATACCTCCCTCACAGATCGGCAACAACCGTACTCTCTCCCGTCACCTCCCTCGTCTCAAGCACACACACTCTTCTTCACAGATCGGCAGATCGCTCTCTCTCTCTCTCTCTCTTCAGGACATCCCGTCGCCGGATTCTGCTTCGACAGGAATAAAAGGGGGGAAAGCGGTGATATCGCCCAGCGATCAAGACATTTTTTCATTGTTTTTTATTCTGCATCCCCCCTTTGTATCTTCTGTATTTTGATTTTGATTTTGATTTTGATTCATTATAGCTTGAAGGATTTGTGATTTTTAGCAAAGTAAGGAATTTGGTTAGGTAGAGCACGAATTCGAGATGAGTTTGCGATCTCGTGTTCGGCTCGTATTATTAAACGAGCCGAACGAGTTGAGCCCGAGTTTCGTAGTCGCGAACTCGAGCCGAGTTCGAACATTGGTATTTTGACTCTTAACGAACTCGAGCCGAGTTCAAACATAACAAAACTTAAACGAACCGACTTCGAACACACCCATGTTCGAATTGAACTCAGTTCGTATACAGCCCTAATTACAGGGACTTATGAGTCAACACGAGTATTAAATGGACTGGCCAGCAAAAACTTGTATAATTCAGGGGACAGTTTTGTCATTATCTCTTACCAGAACACAACTAAGAAATTGCTGGAGTTGTTCCTTGCTAGCGAAGGATTCACACTAATTTAAACCCATATTTTATTCCAGATAACCAACATTCAGTCTTAAATTGCAATCACCAGCAAGCCACTTAGTGCATGTGAGGCAAGGCAACTAGATGCGGCATTAAAAACGGCATACCTTCAAAGAGTCAAGCAGACCAAGGCCCGGGCGTAGTCTGCATGTCAATATTTCCATCTTATTCGGTAGATTCCATCCTCCACTATTCAACAGAAGTGTAGTGCCAAACTGGGAATAACTACAGCCACAGTGCATTCCTGAAATCAGAGGCATAAACAGATGGAAATTTTATGACTTTCGCACAAATAGCTCACATTTAACTTGCCAAACTGGAAGTTAACAAAAGTTGCATAAGGGAAAATAAAGATTAAGAGCTGCAAAAAGCTACATGCAAATTACAAAGGATGATAGGTGCAACTGAAGTTGGGCACCTACGCTAAGGTTTATAGAGTATCTACATATATAGAGCTATATATATGAGTAACAATGGCATATATAGCGACAGATGAATTTTAAGTTTCAAGTGCTCAATATTTCATCAATTACAGTTTGTTTTAAGTGACATTACGCAAAAGCATGTAGTTTCAACTAACAAACATGAAGCAGTGCTCATTTTTTCACAGATCTGCCAACAATAACACCTGCCAAAGACGCAAGAAAACGAAACCAATCCAACAAAAATCTACTTGGATGAACAGGGAAGATACACTCAACTGCCGTTTTTTTTCTTTTCCAAAATATTGCAAATTTTTCTTACTATGCTGTGAAAACAGTAGGCAAAATTTCTTACACGTGTTATATGGAAATCTCAATGGCTCCGAAGTGGAGTTTTTCAGTAACTATATACTCTCCTACAAGTAAAATACGACTTATTAGCTCTAAGATCATAAACAAGTGAATTGTTACATGAATGGTGTTTAAGGATCCCCTTCCCTTTAGGAATCAGAATACTTAGTAGCATCCAATGATAAGACTTTGCATCTAGCAACTGACCTAATGTATATCGCTCCTCTTCCTCATCATCATCATCATTATCCAAGTAATTGTCCCAAGCTGTTCAGCTACATGAATCCTTTTCTTCCATTCCACAGGCATCAAAGGACACGTTCTCTGATAAATTCCAGGCATTCAAGTCTTTTACACTATACATCCCCAAGTTATCCTCATTTTACCCCTACTTCGTCTTACACCATCAACTTGGCATAAACCACTTCTTACTGGGGCATCTAAAGGCCTACGTTGGATATGACGAAAGTATCTCAACCGATGCTCCCTCGTCTTTTCCTCATTTGGCGCCACCCTGTCTTTGTTGCAGATATCCTCATTTATTATTCTATCGCTCCTTTTGTGGCTGCACATCCACCTAAGCATTTCCTTTTTGGCTACACTCACTGTATGTGTACCGTGTTTCTTAGTTGCCCAACATTCTAAAACCATAAAACATTGTTGGTCTCGCTGTCGTCCTATACAAGATTCACTTCAACTTAGAGAGGAATGTTACAATCACTGAGCACCACGCGCTCTTATCTTAAGAGGCAACATCCTCGTCAAGCTCTCCCTCCATGTGCATTAGTTTGCCAAGATATACAAAGATATATTTCTTAGGTACTGTTTGACCATCCAATATTACTTTCTCCATAGACCTCCTCCTAGTGTTACTAAAACTGCATTCCAGGTACTTCAGCTTTGTCCTGCTTAACCTTAAGTCTTTGGATTTTAAAGTACTTGTACCTAACTCTAACTTTACGTCTAGTCAAATCCAGTCTCGTGAATTAAGACTATACCATCCACATATATATGTACAACATGGGACCTTCCTTATCCCAAATATTCTAAGGAAGCTCGTCTATATTCTATAGGATTAAAGCTAACGCTTGGTGAAATCCAAGCGTACTTGCAGACTCCTAGTCATTCCATCGGTTGTTCTCACACTAGTACTCGGTCCATCATGCATATCCTTAAATCACCTTAATAGGCACTCCTTTCCCCTATAGATCCCACTACATAATTCACGTTGGAACTTTAAAAATAATTCCCGTAATGGATCTCCCAGGCATGATAGCAAATTGATTCTCATATATTTAGTCCCTTCTAATTATACCCTCTCCAAAAGCTTGTGAGCTTGATCCCCTCTTGGTTGTTGCAACTTTAGATATCTCATGAATTCTTATATATAGGAATTAAAGTGCTGTCTTCCACTCCAAAAGCATTTTCAGACAACGCGAGATTTGTTAGACAACAGTCATCAAATCTATGCCCACATCAAGTAAGCTTCTCCAAACCTCAGTATTGGATATCGTTTTGTCCTATAGCCTTCCCTACTTCCGTCCTTTTCAAAGGTTCCTGCACTTTTCACTTCAGATGTTCCAACTCTACGTACCAAACCACTGATTGGTATCACCAAACAAGTCATGTAGTTCGTAAGGATTAGCATCAATTCCTCCGTTAACTAGCCTATCCAAGTATCCTCACAATATTTCTCTACCTCATCTTCTTTCACTAATTACCCCTGATTCTCATCCTTGATACACTTTAAATGGTTCAAGTTTATGCTTCTCCTTTCTCTTACCTTATCTAGTTTGTCGATCCTTTATCACCCTCTTTAGAATTGCGGGGGTAGTGCAGAGGATGATTGCACACGAGCTCTAATTGACGGACTTTTGACATATTAATCAGGTAGGAAGCGAGAATAGTAGAATACCCACTAATCGCTGCGACATGCATACGGAATTACATATGTAGACACATATTCTTACTCCCTCCGAGTCACTGGATTTTCTCCCTTGACATTTTTCGAATTCCTAAGATTGAAGTTGATACATGTAAAAATTGAACTCAACTCAAACAAGAATCATAGGTAAATAAGTATTGTTTTGCATGTCAAGATACGGTAAACAACGACTGAAGTCAATGTTTACATGTTAAACAGAGGGGTACGTGACAACAATCATAATTAGTACAAACATTATCAACCATGATGATACCTAATCATCAATGGTAGTCTCATGGGACAAATAAAGATTTTGAGTTTTAAAATGAAAATATTCTCATCCCCAAGGCTTCCGTAAATAAATACTCAATCTTCTTAAATTAGCAAAATATATCCCAAAATGGAAACGAAGTTCCCCACTAACAAGAAGCTTTCTCTTCCTAGGCTCCATGTCCGATAGTGATTCCTCCTTAACGTCTTCTTCTTTGTCTGCGGTCTACTCAGTACATACTTGGTTTCAATTTACTACATCTTGGTTTCAAGTTTCAACTTCATATCTGTGGTATTAGCTCGTGGTCCTACATAATTCATCTAAATAAATGTACGCAGAGCGCGTGTGTGCCTTTTTTTAGACAATAAGTATTCAAAATAGAAGTCAGATACTACAAACCGATTAATCATAGTGATTACACATTTAGAGAGACAGAGAGAGAGACGAACCTGGTGGTGGTCGGCGGCAAGAGTAGCAGCCGGTAGCACTGAGACCAGGAACCGGCGCCGGCGGCCATGGGAGCAGCAGCCGGTGGAAACTGGAGCAGCAGCAGCTGGAAACTGGAGCAGCAGCAGCAGCAGCAGCAGCAGCAGCAGCAGGCGGCAATGGGAGTAGCAGCCGTCGGCGAGCTGAACAGCGGTGGGCGGCGCGACACGGTGCACAGAAGCAACACAATGGATCGATTGGGGATATGGGGTTCTTAAAAGTTTTTCTTTTTTTCTTTTTTCTCTCTAAGAATTTGGTTGAGAATGTAGCATACCTTATCTATCTATGTTTGTCGGTTGTCAGTCTCGCGTCCGTGATATAGTGATGAGCATGTAATTATGTTATGTTGGCACCAAGAATAATTGATTTTAAGATTGACCAGCAATAATCGAACGAGTGAACAAGTTAGAACAATTATGAGCAAAGCACATTGCCGATTGATTGATGAGAAGGAAGTTATGCCCTACTATAGCAACGTGAATAGGCAACAGATGAACAAACATGCAAGTTGATAGCAACAAAGAAAAAAAAGGGAGCATTTGGCCATATTTATCGATGAAAGACATGTCAGTCGACGGTTTTTGGCAGTTAAAATTCTCAAAGTTCAGGTAAAAGAAGCGATAATAAAAATCAAATGAAGAAGGAAGGATGACACAACTATACTAACCAACAATTTTAACCTTAGTTTTATTCTTTTCTTTTGCCTTTGTTTCTGTAGTCAATTGTGTAACTTTGCAAGATAATCGGAGATTAAGTCCTGATTTTCTTAATTCTTATACTTTGGCCTTTTCAATCAATCAAATAACTTTGTAGGTGTATCTTAAAAAGGAATATGCACTTCAAATTGAGCCTTCACCTATTGTTCAATTGAAGATTTGTAATTAGACACAAACATTAGTGGGACTTTTTTAATTGAAAATAGAAATGCCAAGCACTAGGAGCTACGATAGAAAGATGGGAGAATTAATGACTTGAAGAGAGAAAAGTTTAATATATGAGTTTTGATGTTTTCCCGATGAATGGAAACTTAAAATGTGATTTCAATAGTGTATGATGAAGCCCTAACTCATTTATCGGCAGATTTTGCATAATTTTGGAAACAATCAGCCGATATTTTTAGCCAACAGTTAATAAAGTCGATTGCATTTCCAATGTAGTCCGCTCCATTCCCAATGTAGTTGACTTCATTCTCAATGTAGTCTACTGCATTTTTATATTGATCTTTGGAAGTACACTGTTGCTCAATTATGCAATTATGTATCTTATTTTGGTATTTTATATTAATTATGTACTAAATTAGCTAAGAATCTCATTTTAATATCAAGTTTATGGATGAATGTCGCTAGGAGTTGCTCGAATAATGTGTCAATGAACTTAAGTTTTCTCTTTTATAACCGAAGCAATTGTAGGACATTTCTGAAGGATCTTTGCCCCTGTGATACACAAAGACCAGTAGTTGATATGGAGAGCAACAACTTGACTCCTCTCTAATGCAATCTTCTCCACTCAGATAACAATTGCTTTCATTTCTTTTTGGTGGAGAAGAGTGTTCGATTACAAGATTCTACATAACAAAAAGAGAATGCAATTAAACAACCATTTCAGCTTCTCTAACATTTAAAATAATCCCTACGTCCAAGCTCATCATTGATTCAACACTTAACACGTATCTTGGTGGTATCAAGTCATCAAGCAAAGCCGTATTCATAGTTCACCCGCTACTGCTGGTCTTGTAGTTCGCTTTCTTATGCATCAACGAATTCACTTTTGGCAATGCGAATTCAGGTAAATCAACCCCAGCCTTGATGCGTAGCTCAACGACTGCACGAGGAATACGTATTCCCAGATGATCAAATAGGTGAAAGGTTTCAACGTGCACCAGTATGCCTTCAACAACTGTATCTGCCCATTCGTGATGTCCCTTACGGATGGAAGCATTTTGGCTTCTACATGACTTTAATTTCATAACACCACATGCAGATGTGTAGTGGTACATCCTCACTTGAACATATTTACATGCATGTCTCCTTCAGACATTTACTAATGAGAATCAGCAAATATCCTAGTGACAGAATGGCCCAAAAGAACTTTAGTATTACCACTTTTGCTTCGTATTACAACATTCTTATTAAAATCTTGAATTGGTTCAGATTAAAGGGTGAAAAAAAACTTGCATGTTGTAAAAAATAGGAAGCACAATGATATTAAGATTCCCACATTCACATAATTAATCACCCAATCACTTCTGTTATAGAATCAAAATAACAAATTGATCCAAAAAATGTATGCCTAAATAGACAACAAGAAAGAACCAAAACTAAATATTACATATGAATACACACTCTTCAATTTCTTCTTTCTGAAGACCATTTCCCAAAAACACCTGAAAGGTGTTGAGAAAAGCCCATACGAGACCAGGAAATTCCTTAGTTTGGAGACACCGCTTCTTTAATTTTTCTATGGAATGTTATTTACTCGTGCCTATACCGCTCAAATATGCAACAAAATGTCAAGATTTTGCAATATTGTGCTATTTTAATGAAATGAGAGTTTTTGGTTACTCTTATATTCTGTGACTTGTTTCGACAGGGCAAGCCGTTGCCTTTTACCTAGACTGTTAAATGAACAAAGCACTTGTTAACTGAACTAAGCATAGAAGAAAAACTGAGCCAATGTTCAGTAGATATGCTTGACCATTTATTTTGCAATGCTTTTGACATAAGATATTTGAGTTAATGGAACTCGCAAAGCGCAAAGGGTACCCGAAACCTAGGTGCAAAGCGCAGAGGGCAGGCCCACGCTAAATCAACGAAAGTAAACCATCAACACTAACAGATCCAGCTATACCTGCATAAGTATAGCAGTTTCTGCTCATCATTTAAACACAAAGCCTAGAAAGCAATAAATGGAGAAAATGAGAAAGCATCCAGAATCTAACACAAGTTCAGAGGGCAAAAAGAAAAAGGCATCCACGATATAAGTTATAAATCCTAAGAATGCTAGATGAATGGATTCTTCTTCTTTTCTTCCTCTTCTTCACCCCTAATCTTCTCATTACAACTTTTGGGCCGTGAGTGTAATACCCCAAAATTTTTGATTTTGGTGAAATTAATATTCGTTCTCAATTTTTTTTTTTTTTAGCTTAATTTTAACTCACTTGATCTGAGGGGTATAGATTTGACATTCTAGTACTTTGATTGATGGACCAAATGTATTGTTTAATGTTATTGAAATAATTTATGATGGAGTCCTAGTGACGGTATGTGATTGGACTCTAGTTTAAACCTTTTTTTACAAATATAGATAAGTTAGGGACGTGATCGGTATTTTTAAAATGGTTAATTACAAAACTGTCCCCTGAGGTTTACAGGTTTTTGCACTTTGCCCCCCGTGTTTACAACTTTTGCAATAGTGTCCCTCGAGGTTGACAAAACCATTGCAAACGACTCCAAAATTGGACGTTAAGTCGACATGTGTCATGTGCCACTTTTTTCACTAAAGTGAAGGGTAAAATTGTAACTTTAGTAAAAAAAATCCCCTCATCTTCATCCTGGCCTTACAGTGTTGGGTCTCGACATACTTGTCTTGCTCCACGGCATCATTAGCACCAAGAATTATAGCCTGAGATTGAGACTGAAATGATAGAAACTCGGGAAGAGGAACGACGACACTTGCGGCGGGGAGAACTGGCCGATTCAACGAGTTATTCCCTCTGAGTCAATATATATATGCTTTCTTATTTATCTTCGTCGTGAGAGCTTGGACCCCTCCCCTTCCATCGGCGAAGAAAGCCAAACATTAGAAGAACCCAGTCATTCTAGCAGCAGCAAGAAAAAAATACAAACCAAAGGTAATGGATTAATTCTCTCCCAGGGCGACAAAACTAGATTTCGTGGGGGGTCTGGGTGTAAGGATCCCAGCTACTCGTCTCTTTATCCTCACGGTATCAGATAGCTCCTTTAGTTAAGTAACTAAAGCAAGGAGAAGCAATTTGCATACTTGGGATTAGCTTAAGAGAAAAGCCGTAGACCCAGCCTATCGTAGGATCCAGTTATGTTGCTAGTTCGAGCTCGAATTCAGATGGGCGAAATTGTGATTGGAGTTGTTCTGCGATTGAGCTTGATGGGGCGCTTGGGTGCCAAGGAATTGAATGGGCCCTAACCAGACTGGGCATTTGAAGCTGGTGATCTGGGTCTAGAACCTCGTCGCTCCGGCTAGGCTTGGTTATCGCATCCGTCTGTCCAGCCATGACTATGAGGATGTTATGATTGATCTTCCGATGGTTTGGGTCGGCATTCTTTATCTGAGTTTTTATCCTTTTGAGGAGGGAGAGAAATAAGCATTTCTTGGAAAAGGAGGTTGACACTAATAGGCAGACAATTCAACTCTGAAGTGAGCAGTTACATGGTAATGTTTGGAATATGAAGGACACCCAGAGACAAGAAGTGAAAACCCATTTCTTTATATCCAAGAATTCGCCCTCTCTCTAATTCTATCTACATATATGCAGCTATGTACTGACTTTTTCTTTCTTGGACGCCATTTCTCAAATGGCAAATTGAATTTGTGTGATCTCTACGCATCTGGTGGTGTTTGTTTTAACATCAAATTGAGAGTTTAGGGTTCTAGGAGAGGAAGAGAGAGAAGAGAGTAATGTAGGTTTAGGGTTTTCAGAGGGTTTGGTAAGGGAATTGACTTATTTGCCCATGCCAAATCGGCATGTGTTGTGCACATGTCGACTTAACGTCCAATTTTCAACGGCCATCCAATTTTGGAGTCGTTTGCAATGGTTTTGTCAAGGTTAGGGTACACTATTGTCAAAGTTGTAAACACGGGGAGCGAAGTGCAAATACGTGTAAAACTTAAGAGACAATTTTGTCATTAATCCTTTTTAAAAATATATTCAGCAAATTTTATTTAGGGTTTAGGTGGCTTATAAGTATCATTACTTTTATTTTTGGGCTTATGAGAAGAACAAAAAGAAGAACAATAGATAGTCTCATTCACAATAGACTTTTGGTGTGAAATCTAAGGTAAGAAGTATATTCTGATTCTTGAATTAGGATTTATCTAGAAGCAAGATCCCTAAAGCCCTAGCTTTTTTTCTCAAACATTTTGTATCCTTTTTTGTTGGTCCATTGAGCGATCTTACTGGAGATTTGGCTCACTGACTAGTTATTTTTCGGTTCAGGTGATCAGTAAGTAGGACTGGATTAAAGGGCTGGTTGTGCAACTGAGAGCTAGTGATTTTTATCTCAGAGTAAGTATTAATATTTTTAGATGTAATAATTATGACAGTTGAATTTGTTTAGAAATTATTTTGGAACTCCGTGTCAGGGTAATTTGGAATTTATAAATGCTTTAAGCTGTTATGGCATTTATCGATGTATCTTTGAGATTGATTAGGGGATGCTCAGAATGACCACTTGGGAGACTTTTTGATATTTTTAGGGTTTTTGACTTTGTTTATTTGATATTAACCCTCCGAAAATCAGGGGCGTTACAGTTGGTATCAGAGCTATAGGTTTAAAGTCCTGTGGACTCATGCTTAGGATCAGATAAGTCGTGAGATGGCTAGGATGGGTAGAGTTAAGATTATGGTTAGAGTCAATATTTGATTCCACGATAATTAAGTTAGTATTGAGGAATTGTAAGATCTATAATTGTGATTCAGACCTTCGTTGGGCTCTAGTTCATTATGATAGTCATGATTTTAGCGTGATTTTGGGTATGGATTACTTAGCATATTATCGTGCTTTGGTGGATAATTTTTGACAAGCGAGTCTGTTTCAGATTATCTGATTCGTCTCACTTTGAGTTTTAGGGTTCAAAGCCAAGTTGGTTGTTAGTTATAGTCTCAGTTATTAAGGCTCGTCGCTAGTTTCGTAAATGTTATTGGGCTTTATTCTCCCTTGGGGTGTCCTTCTTTAATTCGTCCAAAAAAAAAAAAGTGGAGGTGAAAGAATAAAAGAGTCATTTGAATTATAGAAAGGCTTAGCTTATGTTACATTTTTTTGGTGGAAAGTAAGGTTCTATTGGCTCAAGTTTATCAAGGTATATTGTTGGAGTTGTTGTCCATGAAGTTGTTGATAACCGTGTTCCTGATATTCAAAGACAAAAGCTAAAGTGGTTTTCTTTGTTGCAATTAAGGTATTTTATGCATAGTAGGAGTGGAACCTAAGTTCAATAGGCAATCTTATTTTTCAGATTTAATGATATGTAGCAACTTGGAGACTCTTGCTCTTAAGGTAACTTGGATTATCTAGCTTGATTCGTGATCCTTTGTTTTCGTCTCGGCATATGGTTTCATAGGGTCTATATCTAACTAGGTACTATCCAACATCCAAAAGCTTTTATGTTACTCTTGGCACTATGATTGTTCTTGTTTTTGGGAATCGGAAGTCACAAAGTCATAACGACTTTTAACGGTTTAAGTCAAGATCATTATACTTTTGGTAGTACGAGGCTAGCATGCCTTCTGTTGGTGAATACATGCTGTTCTTCGGTTGGCTTCCTTTTGGCGTTGACATTTGATCTAGAGAAGTTGACCTATGTTATTAGGAAGTTGGTTCAATGCTCTGATGTTACACTTTTTGTATCTACTTAAGCATGCTAAGTTAATTTTGGTTCATAGATTGGGAATATGTTTTGCAATCCAAGGGAATACGGTTGATTACTTTATTTCTGAAGTCTTGGTTTGTAGATAGGAGTAGTTATACTATAGGCTATATACATAATGTGTAAATGCCAAGTTTGAGCTTCAAAAAGCTTTAACCTATTTCGGATATGGTAACCTTATAACTCTCTTAAGTGTAGTTGGTGCCTGCATATCGGGTCAATGGTTGTGGTCGTAAAACTTGCTTTTATGATAACCCGACCAAGTATCGCTGAATGATTTATGGCTACAGATGGTAGGTGTGAAAGGATCTTCTGTAAAAGGAGTTAATCTATTCAAAACTTGTCAGTGACTAGTTTATAGCTCGTCGTGTTAGCCACATTTTATTATTATTGGTTTTATTTCTACTATGAAATTGGGCATGGGTGGGATCTAAAGCTCATATTTTCTAATGACCTTGTGTTGGATCATTCTTCTATCTTGTAACGCAATGTTGTGATATGTTTAACGGACCACTGTAAAGTTTTGTCGGTTTTGTGATGTAGAAGTGTTGAGGTAACTAAAGTTTTCAAGCCCAGTTATCTTTCTTTTTAGTGATTCGACCTTTGTTTTGACATATGGTTTTCTAGCGTATGGTAAGAAGTTTTGTTTTTCTAGTAGATACGTGTTTTAAAGTTCAAGGACCTAGGATATTTCGATTCTATTACTTAGATGACTTTTTAGTTGTGGATGCTTAGACTGTGGAAAGAAATTTTTTAATCTGTGACTGCCGTTATGTTTTTCTACTATTGCGGTTACAGATGGTAAATGAATAAATGAAGATGAAGCAGACTCAGCACAGTGATTTGCTGAACTTGTTTATGAAATATGGAGTAGCTCATTTAGGAGTAGGAGTTTTCCTTGTTGCTGAAATGGAGAATGAAAGCAGCTTAGTTTTGAGTTAGACAATAGTTACAGATGTAGCAACAAGTCTGATCTTCTATTTGAATTACTCTCTGCTCGTTAGTATTTTATGATCATTCTACTTGTTGAATTGATATATTTTATAGTATGGTGATCTTTTATGGCATGGTAACGTAAAGCAATCAGACGAGTATAGTTCTAAGGGCTGATATAAGTGGTCGGATCCATAGTGGGCCTAAGAAAAAAGTTGTAGCTTCTTGCCCCCTCCAAATGATGTAAAAGTTGCTGTAAATTATTGAAAAGAAAAGTTTCTTGTAACCTAATTACCAGAATGGATGGTTTTGTGTCTATTACACCTCTTCTTTTTGTTTTCCGGGGCCTATTTGGATTGGACCTCGATGAAATAATACATCAATTAAATCCAACAGCGATGTTAGGATCAAGTTTGATATTTTAGTCTTTGGTAGAGACTATCGCTTTGAGTTTGGTTGATTAAGCAAATGTAAAGTTTTGGATTTGATGCTTCTGTAGTGTTTAGTAAAGCTTTAAGTGACAAGGACATAACCTGCAAAAAAAATAAATTTATGGAACATAGTTCTGATACACGAAGTTTGTGGTTGCAAGAGCCTGAACTTTGTAAAATTTAGTATAATGTGATTAGAACATTTTGATTATTTGAATAGAGGAGGATTTCTTGGTACCTAGTTATCAATTCACGTGTGATCAAGTTGGTATCATTGGACTATAAGCAAGAAGGGGGTGTTCCTCAGTGTAAGCAATCAAAACTTAGTTGGGCATCGAGCACTATGAGGACTTATAAAACAAGTCATAAGTTATGTCGGTCTGAATTATTCAGTAGGTTATTTCGTAAGTTTTAAGTTTGGAAGACAGATGTGTCTTTGTCTATGTGAAGTTTACGAGCTACAGTTACATAAAACATTGGAGTTATATTTGGAGATTATCGTTATCTTAGTTTAAGATTCTAGACAGTTATCATAACCCTTTTTGATGTAGGTCCCTAAATACACCTAGAGGGGGGTGAATAGGTGTTTTACAACTTTGAGTATAAATTAAAAAAATGAGATTACAGAGTAATGACAGATATAACAATAATAAATTTAACACAGAGATTTATACTGGTTCAGCCCCACCAACCTACGTCCAGTCCTCGACCACTCCACACAAGGGAGACCTACTCGAGTCTTTCACTAAAGCAGCTAGCTTTGGGTGCTAGCTCAAACCGCAGTACAACTTCCAAAACCCTTCCAAGGTTTCCAACAGTTTACAAATGAAAAGAGATTTACAATTTGAATACAACAAACAAGCTCCTACTTGAGCAGCTGATACAATGAATAAGCTAAGACTAAGTCTTCTTAGGTGGGAAGATCTATATTCTTTCAAGAACCAAACCAAGAAGCTTACAATGAACTATCTCAAATATGAACTCACTCAAAGATTAACTATGTGCCCAAGAACACGCCTCTCAATCATGCAAAATCCCCTTGAATGCCAAGAACTTGGCGTACATCCTTTAAAAGAGACGAGCATGATGGCCCATTGGATGTAACATACCACGGGTAAGGTGCTCAGTTTAATAAATCATAAGCCGAAGAAGCTCTGAACTTGCTAACGTGGATGGCTGGAACCAAAAGTATATATACTTCACAGCCGAGAGAAAGAAAAGTTATTGTAAAAAAAAAAACCATTGCACGAGTTCTACTCTTATAGTAACATAGGAGGACTAAACCTGAAAAGTCAACTCTAAATCACAATTTAAGGACGTGATTAAACTCTTATAGTAACAAAGGAGGACTATACATGCAAGGCCAACTCTAAGATCACAATTAAGGAAATAATTCTTATAGTAACAGAGGAGGTCTAAACCTGGAAGGTCAACTTTAAAATCACAATTAAGGACGCGATTAAACTCTTATAGTAACAAAGGAGGACTTTACCTGCAAGGCTAATTCTAAGATTACAATTAAGGAAATGATTAAAGACACGAAGAATGTGATTGCAATTTATAACGTACGGAAAAAATCAGCCAAAGACAACCAAATAATGAAAAGTTTGACTAAAATAGATCACGATAAAACATGAGGTTTTTCACAAAAAAATCAGACCAAAATTGAAAGTTTGGGCCGCACCACACTGAGTCTGAGAGCCGTGCCTGCTCGCAGCAAAGATGGAGTTGAGCCGGGCAGGACGGTCGCACGCGTGTTTTGGTATATATGGGCCTTAGCCCATGCACACATGCACAGCGTACCCACTCATTCTGAATCCAAAGAAAGACAAGTTCTCTAGATAAACTTTTGAAGTGCAACACTAATATCACCTTTGCAACCTTCGCAACAAACATGTGAAAACCCTGTGATTCTGTGTTCGACCTAATTGCAAAGACAGACATACACAGGCATGGAAGTGTTGGACAATGGATGAACTTCTTTAACTTTCTTTTAATTTGTTTGTGTTCCGTCGTATTTCAATTTTGCTTTGTTAAGTCCTCTAGACAACCAAAAGAATATCAAAGTGCAATTAGTAACAAAGAAACCTAGCAGTAGCTCCTGTTATGGACTAATTTACTCTAGTTCTTTGCTTTCGTTACAAGTGAGTTTAAGAGACATAGCATTGCAATGTTTTAGGACTTTAGAGGTAGAAGTGGAGTTCAAATGATAAAGTGTCATACTCAAATATTTTATAAGACTATTATGAGCTTCTTACATTAGTAATGCCTTTTCTTTTACTTATGTAAATCCATTTGAATAAAAATTTGAAACAATTCTAATTTAAGATTTTGACTTTAGAAAAGCTGGGTCATGTAATGCGACTATCGAATAATCGGTACGTTTTGTCGAGGCTAACTCCTTTTTCTTTATCATTTTCTTCGGTTTAAGTTTTCATATTTTTACAATATATGAGAATGGTGTATTTCCATGAGAATATGGTAACTAATTTGAATTTTATTTTCAAAAATATAAAAAAAAAATTCAATCAAATACCATATATAATATTTGAAAACTAATCCATACGCTGTTTGGATACAATTTTCCACCTCGAGTGGAGTAAACTTCAATAATATTTTGGCACGGTGAATAGCATCTCCAAAAAAAAAAATTAGATTTAGATTTAGGGCCTCTTTGATAAAACTGAAATTTAAATGCTGAATTCGTAAAACTGAAAATTTTAAGCGACTGGATTTTTATCACTGAAAAATAAGTTACTTTGTTTGGTATATCAAAAGTAAACGTCTGAAAATTGTTGAATTTTATAAATTTATTCATTTTACTAGAATTATGCATTTATATATGTACTTCATAATTTTTTTTGCCAAAACCACGTTATTGGGTGGTGGCGGCAATGGCGACGGAGTAATGATGGTGGTGGCAGCGACCGCAGAAAGGTGTCAGTGGTTGCGGTAATGGTCCGTTAAGATGTGGGGTTCGTAACTGTGGTGGTGGCGATAGGCGGTGACATGACGGTCAAGGCAGTGGATTGTGGTGGTGGTGATGGTAGTGGCTAGGTTGTGGTAATTGTGGTGGTGGTAGCAAAGGGGAATAATGGTTGTGATAGTGGCTGCAGTGTGGTGGATGCGATATTGCCAGCAAATAAGTTGTGGCGGCATTATGGTGGTAATTATTCTTTTTATGTGAAATCATGTTCAATAACTTTTAACCATCTCACGTATAATTAAGTGATAACTATTTGATAAAACTGAATTTAAATGTTGAAAAAGTTAAGCACTAAATTTATAAAACTGAAAATTTTAAGCAACTGAATTTTTACTGAAAAATAAGTTAACCTATTTGGTAACCCAAAAACAGATATTTGAAAATTATTTATTTACAAATTTATTCATTTTACCAAAATTATGCATTTGTTTATGTACTTTATAACTTTTTTGGGGGGCTAAAATCGTGGTGGTGGTAGCGGCGGCAACAAAAAGGTGTCAATGGTGGCAGTAATGGTGTGAAGACGTGGTGTCAGTAATTATGATAATAGCGATAGGTGGTAACAAGGCGGCCATGATAGTGGTTATAGTGTGGTGAATCTTTTAATGATTTTGGCGAAAATAAACGTGATGACAACATCGACGATATGGTGGAGGTGGCAGTGTCCTTATGGTGGTGGTGATAGTAGTTAGGTCATGGTAATTGTGGTGGTGGAAGCAAAAAAAATAATTGTTGTGATGGTGGTTGTATTGTGGTAGAGCCGGTATTGCCAGGAAATTAATTAAGGTGGCGTTAGAATTACTTAATATTGATCACTTAATTTTAAGTGAGATGGTTAAAAGTTATTTAACATATTTTTACATAAAAAAATAATTACCACCACGATGCCGCCTTAATTAATTTGTTGGCAATACCGCCTCCACCACAATACAACCACCACCACATTTTTATTATTTCTTTTTGCTACCACCACCACAATTACAACGACCTAGTCACCATCACCACCGACACCACCAAAAGGAAACTGCCACCTCCACCCGTATCGTCGTTGTTGTCACCACATCAATTTCCACCAACATCATCTAAAGATTCACCACACTACAACCACTGTCATGACCACCATGTCGCTGCCTATCGCTATCATCATAATTACCAACACCACGTCTTCACGCACCATTACCGCCACCATTGACACATTTTTGCCGCCGCTGCCGCCACCACCATCACTAATCCATCGCCACTGCCACCAACACGATTTTAGCCTTCCAAAAAAAAAAAGTTATAAAATACATAAACAAATGCATAATTTTGGTAAAATAGATAAATTTGTAAATAAATAATTTTCAGACATCTGCTTTTGGTTTACCAAACAGGTTAACTTATTTTTCAGTAAAAATTCAGTCGCTTAAAGTTTTCAGTTTTACGATTTCAGTGCTTAACTTTTTCAACACTTAAATTTCAGTTTTATCAAACAGCCCCAGTCTACCATGACTTAAATTTTTAGTCTATTTTTTGTAGAATTAATGGTTTGAGTGATACAAAGTTTAACTTTATTAAACGCACTTAATTAAAAATTATTAAAAACTTTAAATTTTAAGTATTTTAATTGCGTTATCAAATACACCCTTAGTCAAAAGAACGAAGAAAATATAACATTTTGCCTCCCGGAGATTGCGGTGTCAAATTCATAGTAAATACCAATATGATCTTCCTTTCATTAGCTATGCAGCCTGGACTTAGTCATGGGGAGTTTGTATTTGACAAATTGGCCGGCAGGCAGGTTGACTAAACAGCTACTGTAAATCTGCAATCTTTTTGCCTTCCAACTCACAGATATATATATATATATATATAGAGAGAGAGAGACAGAGAGAGAGAGAGAGAGAGAGGGGTTTCAGCTTGCTTGTCTTAAGAAGAGCAGAGGGTACAAGAAAGTAAGCTCGTGACAACATAGAGAGAGGGGTTTCAGCTTGTCTGAAGAAGAGGAGAAAGATATTTGTATTCTGCCTCTTAAACAAACATGGAAATTTAAGGCAGTTGTGCCATTCACTTAGCGAAGGTATGAATAGTTTCCATTTGTCTAAACTAAATTATGAGAAATCTGACATGCTGGGAGACTATGTGGACATCACAGCTATACGGCGTTGAGTCGCTCCGTTCGATCTGTCCATCTCCGATTCCTAAGCTTTGTGCAATGGCAACCACCTCCGGTTCTCCCTTTGCTTATCACGTATTCTTGAGCTTCAGAGGCGAAGACACCGGCAAAACTTTCACCGATCACCTCTACACCGCTCTGGTACAAGCGAAATTTCAAACATTTAGAGTCAACGATTCCATAGAGAGGGGAAAGTACCTCAACTTGGAACTCCCGGAAGCCATCAAACCGTCGAGAATCTCGATTGTTGTATTGTCAAAAAACTACGCGTCTTCCACTTGGTGCCTCGACGAACTTGTAACGATCCTCGAGTGTAACAAGATGCGTGGAAATACTGTTTTGCCTGTCTTTTATGATGTTGAGCCGACTGAAGTTAGGAAGCAAATGGGTAGTTTTGCAGAGGCGTTTTTGAGGCACGACAATGAGGTGGAGGCAGAAGGCGATCGTGAAAGAAGAATGGAGTTGGCGAAAAGGGTGGAAGGGTGGAAGGCAGCACTTCGTCAAGTTGCAGTTCTGGCAGGCATGGCCTTGAAAAATCAAGCCGATGGGTAAGTTTATCAATTGTCATTGCGGTACTTGAAACCAAAACGTGTTTGTTTATCTTGCATGAGTTGTTTCTACACTTGAACATACTAGTCTTAATTTATTGATGTTATATTTCCACCACTTTCGTGCATTTTAGGCATGAGTTAAAGTTTATCCAAAAAATTCTTAAGGTGGTTGGGGATGAAGTGAAACGCACTGTGTTGAATGTTCCCCCTCACCTAATTGGCTTAGATCTGCGTGCAAGAAATATAAATTCTTGGTTACAAGATGGATCAAATAATGTTGCAATTGTAGCAATATGGGGGATGGTTGGTATAGGAAAGACGACCATTGCCAAATACCTATACTACTTAAACTCTGAAAGCTTTGAAGGTAGCAGCTTCCTTGCAAGTATCAGAGAAGTATCAGAACAACCCAAGGGTTTATTACGTTTACAAAAACAACTTCTTTCAGATATCTTGAGGGGGAGGAACGAGAAGATTTTTAGCGTTGATCAAGGGATCGGTAAGATTAAAGAAGCTCTATGCTATAGAAAAGTTCTTGTTGTTCTGGATGATGTTGATCAGGTGGACCAATTAGATGCACTGCTTGGAATGCGAGATTGTTTACATCAGGGAAGTAAGATCATCATAACGACTAGAAAGAAGCAGTTACTAAAGGCTTCTGAAGTTCATATGGTGCATGAGGTTAGTAGAATGGATAATAACCAGTCACTTGAGCTTTTCAGTTGGTATGCTACTGTTGGAAAATAAACTTGATTTAGTTTTTTTAGAGTGGTGATTAATGTGACATGTTAGTGGGTTATTAAGTTATGTCTTAGTGGGTGCATAAGTTACAAGTGCATTATTGTTATGTGTTAGTGGAAGTAGTGGCTATTATATTGTTGAAATAGTGGGTTAGTGGTATATTTATTACATGTCTAAGAGTTACTTAGAAGTACTATAAAAATGTATAAGATGATGCAAGTGTAAGGAGCGGAAGAACTATGAGATAAATTTTGAAAGGTATATTATGTGTTCTCTTCAAGTTCTCTCCATGTCCTCCTCATATAAGTGAGTGTATGAGTTTGAGTGCAACAAAGTGTGAGCTTGAGTGATCCATTTGTCTCCAACAAAGTGGTATCAGAGCCACAACGGTCCTAGTGGATGTTGTGGCGTTAATGTTTTAGTCACTACGGTTGTAGAAAAAAGTATCCGAAATGGATATTTGCTGTGAGAAACTGTTGTTCTCAAATTATGTGAGAATGCGGAGTGTCCTTTCGTTGTATCTCAAATCATGTGATTTGTGGGATGTGGTCAGTGAAGAACCACATGGTAGCTTGTCAAAAGGAGTTCGACAAAAGAAGGAAGAAAAGGCACTCCGAGTATTGCAGAAGGCCGTCCATACAGAGATATGGATGTGCATTGGAGATGTAAGATCTCCAAGTGATGTTTGGCAAATGATCGAGGTCATTGCTTCCAACCGTAGACGTGACTTCTTACCCAAGGAGTATTGGGTACAAAGCTGGGAAGAAGATGAGTTCACAAATGAAGATGGTGAACATCTCGAGGAAGAAACTCTAATGCAGGATGAAAACGAGTTTCCCACATCCGAAGCTAAAGAAATAGAGGAGACAAAGGCTGAACAAGAGTTCAAGGCTTTTAAAGCCATTGAGAACGACAAGTTGACAAATGGAGAAGAGCCAGTTGAAAAGATAGAGGAGAGCGAGAACACAGATGGTGATGATAATGCTCAATATGAAGAGATGGAAGATGAGAGCATTGACAAAGATGTAAGAGTTCACGGAGGTCAAAACGTGAACAACTCAGGTATGACCTTTGATGTTTCTTTAAGAGAAGAAAATGTGGTTGGGTCATTTCCACTATACAGCCTCTCAAATTTTGAAGAAGAGAGTAATGATTACTTTTTCTTGGCGAAGAATGATGTGATAGTGCCACAAGAATATGCAGCTAAGGTTGATGTTTTGAAAACTTATTTCATTGAAAATCATCCTAGGGAGTTGTTTTTTATGACTAGGAAGGACAATGATTTTGTTAAAAGTCGAACGAGTTATTATCCTCAACTTGGCGTGGAGAATTTGTTGAGTGACACAGGTTGGGTAAACATGGAGATGTTTTTTGACCTAGAGGAGTTACTTGAAATGTCCAGAGAAAATGGACAAGATCCAATATGCACACAAGTGACGAAGAAATGCCAGAGGTGCAACAAAAAGATGTGCCACATACGATACACGTCAAAAGAAATGGCAAAGAAGATTGTTGCTGTTGATGGAATTGGAGATGAAGACCATTATTGGCACTTATCAAGCCCCTCAATCAAGAAGAATAATTGAAGACACAAATCAAGTTTAAAGGGGAGTGTTGGAAAATAAACTTGATTTAGTTTTTTTAGAGTGGTGATTAATGTGACATGTTAGTGGGTTATTAAGTTATGTCTTAGTGGGTGCATAAGTTACAAGTGCATTATTGTTATGTGTTAGTGGAAGTAGTGGCTATTATATTGTTGAAATAGTGGGTTAGTGGTATATTTATTACATGTCTAAGAGTTACTTAGAAGTACTATAAAAATGTATAAGATGATGCAAGTGTAAGGAGAGGAAGAACTATGAGATAAATTTTGAAAGGTATATTATGTGTTCTCTTCAAGTTCTCTCCATGTCCTCCTCATATAAGTGAGTGTATGAGTTTGAGTGCAACAAAGTGTGAGCTTGAGTGATCCATTTGTCTCCAACAATGCCTTTGGACAAGACCATCCCATTGAAGGCTACATGGATTACTCAAAACGAGTGGTGCATTACTGCGATGGACTACCTTTAGCTCTTCAAGTTTTGGGTTCTTCTCTGTCAGGGAAAACTAAAGCTGAATGGGGAAGTGCTTTAGAGAAATTGGAAGCAATTCCTGAAGGCCAAATCCTAAATAAGCTTAAAATAAGCTACGATTCTTTGCAAGATGACCATGATAGAAACTTATTTCTCGATATTGCTTGTTTTTTTGTCGGCAAGGACAAAGATTGGACGAGTACAATATTAGATGGGTGTGAATTCTTTACAACAATTGGGATTCATAATCTAATTGATAGATTTCTTTTAAGAGTTGGCCCAGGTGATAACAAACTCATGATGCATCAGTTAATTCAAGATATGGGAAGAGAAATCGTAAAGCAGGAATCAACTAGGGAACCTGGAAAGCGTAGCAGACTCTGGCATACTGAGGCATTCAATGTACTTGGAGAGAAAACTGTGAGGATCATTTATCTTATGTCCACTTATATGGTATTGGTTGGTGTATCCTTGAATTAATTGTCTCTCTTGTTGATTAGGGTACGGAGACAATTGAAGGCCTCATCCTCAACATACAGGAACCGAAGAAAAGTATTGCAGTTGAAACAGCAGTGAGATCCCGTCGGGAAGATTTTATTGACAAATCAACATTACTCGTCGAAGGCAATTCATCAGAGCAGAATCATTTAGGATTTCTTTCTTGGCTTCCCATGTATTCTGCCGTGTTAAAAAAAAATTCCACGTCAGATCAACTCAACTTACAAACTTCTGCATTTTCAAGGATGCACAAGTTAAAGCTCCTCCAGCTCAACAATATACGACTTACAGGAGGATATCATGAGTTTCCAAAGACGTTAAGATGGTTGTGTTGGCAAGGGTTCCCGTCAAGAAAAATACCCACTGATTTTCCTCTACAGATTCTGGTTGCTCTTGATATGCGCTACAGCAGCTTGAAAACCTTTTGGATAGGAACCAAGGTATAATATGATTCCTTTCCTCTTTCTTTTGGCAAGGATTAATTATTTTTATTAAAAAAAAACATAAAATGTATCTTGAAGATCCTTTTTTTTTTTTTGTTTTAGATTCTTCAGCAAGAACGTTACACCCTTTCATTCAGGATACATAAAAAGAGCTTCAGTCTTCATTTCTTCAAAAATGTTGTGGCTGATGATATAAGATGGCAAAATGGCTGCCAAATATACAAGATTTAAAAATGAATTGTTAAAAGCTTTGGCTTGCCAATCTTAAGATTATACTAATCACTTTTCTGTTTGTGATAACAGCCGCTCAAATTACTGAAAATGGTTGATCTCAGTCATTCTCATGGCCTAGTTTCTGGTATCTTGGACTTTTCTCTTGTCCCGAATCTTGAGAAACTAGTTCTCAAGTACTGCATAAACTTGGTTGAAGTTCATGAATCAATTCGGGTTCTGCAGAGACTTATTTTGCTGGATCTTAAAGGATGCCGAAACCTCAGGAAGCTCCCGACAGGCATTCATCAGCTAAAATCACTTGAGAAACTCATTCTATCTGGTTGCTCAAAGCTTCATGACGAGTCACCAGCATATCATTTGGACAATATGGAACCTCCTACTTTAGCACAGGTGAAATCATGGGCAGCGATAAAAATAAGAAAGAATCCCGAGCCTTTTGGCTTTTCATTTGCTTCTTTACCTAGCTCTTTAGTTACCTTAAACCTTGCAAATTGCCATTTATCGGATGGTTCTCTTCCAAAGGATTTTGGTAGCTTGGGCTCGTTGCAGACTTTGAATTTAAGTGGAAATCCAATGCGTAGCTTACCAGGGAGCATCAAGGACCTCATTGGGCTCAAAGAACTTTTCTTAGATTCATGCAAAGAGATCCAATCACTTCCAGAGCTTCCAATGGGTTTAAAGCGGTTGCTTGTTGGACAATGCACGTCACTGCAGACGATAACAAATATACCAATCACATTGATATCGCCACTTTTTGAGGGGGGTGGGTGTGGAAAACTAGTTGAGGTTCATCATATGTTCAAATTAGAATCTATTGGGAACTTTGATGCAGAAATGATGAACGATTTGGGATTGACTAATTCGGAATCCAAGGGAAGCCTTCAGGTGCAATTGTTCAACAACCTGACAGAAACAATTGAGATACGTCCACTCTAGGTATATATGCATTTCTTCCTTCCTGTATATTGTGAGGAATAACCTTAAAATCCTGAGTTCGAATCTCCATACCATACCAATTGAGAAACGTCCTCTCTCTCTCTCTCTCACACACACACACACATACATATATATTAGTAAGGATCACGTGCTTCGCACGTTAAATAATGATTCAAAATAACAATATTATGAACCTTGGTGAAAACAGAATACAAATTAATTAATACGGATGTTATACCAAACCCTAATAAATAAATCAATTATTAACTGCTAATCAAAGACTTGAAGAATGAAAAGTTCATTGCACAAAATACGGTGTTACTTTCAAACCTGATTTGTTAATGTCAATTATCATCAACATTTGTCACTTGTTATTATAGTAATTTCTTTTGTCTCATCAAATTGTCGCTAAAGAAAATCTTGATTGTTCTATATTGTATCTTGTTGTCTAAGATACACTGACATTGTAGTCTGTTTTAAATATATTCCGCAAATATCTAATCTTACGAATCACTACAAATTTGACATTTCAGTAATAAAAGTGAAAAAAAATATTTTAGAGAAAGTTAATGTCAAGTGTATATATTGGAATTGTCCAGATTCTTGTAATATATTTCTAAGGTATGTATATATGTCTAGGAAGTGAAACTGAGAATAAGTTAAAGGGTAAATTACACTAAAACCCCCTGAGGTTTTACGTAATTACACTCCACTACCGCTATCTTTAAAAATTACACTCAGCTCAAAAAATAACATTTTCTTTTACGGTGTTAATGGTGCAATGCAAAAAGACATGAATGCCCCTCACAAATGTCAAATCCCCAGAGAAACCCTCTCTCTCTCTCTCTCTCTCTCTCTCTCTCTCGCCATATTCCCCAATTTTTCGCTCGGCAGTGGCTGCTGGAGTCGGCGCCACAGCAGTTACCGGCAAAATAAATCTCGGAGGGAAGCACCTCCGGCGCGTAGACCCATATCGGACGGGCTTGATTTCGGTGCCCAATGCCACGCAAAGGACATCGACGGAGAGGGCGATAAACGATTTGGCAATCTTCTTCTCTTTTTTTTTCTTTTTCTTATGGGATGTTGTTGTATCTGTTCCGGCAACTTCACGCCGGCAGTTTGTGCCGCCGGAGATTGAAGTTTGCGCCAGTGAGAATCTTGATTGAGGTGGTGTCACGGTTCCTGTCTTGGGGTTAGTAATCTTCTGGAGCTTGGTACCGAACTTGAGAATATTCTCCTTCTTCTTCTTCTCCCTCTTCTTCCTCTTCTCCACCTTGTTTGTCCTTATCTCCTCCTTGAGCTCTGTAATCCTCTCCTTGTACGCCCTCTTTATCTCGTTCTCTTTGGCCCTCTGCTCGAATGTACTCCTCTTCAAACTCACCTTCGAGGAGGATGATCTGCGGCCGGAGACCTTCCCGGCGATGACGCCGTTGTATGTCGGGTTTCCGAACACTGGTTTGTTCGGATCTGCGTCGGAAAGGACGGCTCGTCTCTTGGATGATGGGGGGATCGACATCCATGGAACCATCGGCATCGGCGCCATTAACACGGTGTCCTCAGTGGGGGAGAAGCCGAACTGGGAGAGCTTGTCTGAGTGGCACTGGAGAGCAAGCCGGCAGTAGGCGGAGCGAATCTCGTCGGCGGTGTAATCGCGGCCAAGCCCTAGCACCTCGTAGTGGCACCGCTTCCCGGCAACACCATGTTATACGGCGTTTAGGGTTTTTCTTTTTTTGGAGAATAATATGTATTTTCTGGTATAAAATGTTACAAAGGGGGTATTTTGGGTATGAAAATCACATAAAGTAGTGTGTTAGGGAATCTTTTCACGGAGTTGGGTCTGCCGTTAAATGTGTGTAGTTGTGTGTAATGCGGGTACAAACCTCGGGGGGACAGAGTGTAATTTTTAAAGATAGCGGTAGTGGAGTGTAATTACGTAAAACCTCAGGGGTGTTTAGTGTAATTTACCCTAAGTTAAAATAACAACTAAGTGATACAAAGGAAAGTTCAAAAATTAATCCAAAAGGAATAGTCGAAAGTATAAGTGTTTAACGAAAATGAGTTATGAGTAATATATAATTGTACAAAGGACTTAGTCGTAAATGTTGCACATTTAAAAACAAGAACCAAATGAACTCCCAAGAGATCTAGCAAAGCACTTACTGAAACTCATATTGCTTAGCCAACAAATCTAATAGGTGTAGCTTCCAAGGATCTTTCTAAAATCTTCTACTCGTGCAATTTTAGAAGTTTAGCCTTTTTACCGCAAGCATAACCACACTCACAGTATCATCGGTTAAAACTTTCAACATCATTTACTATCCATCTTGTTTATAGCTATGCATTGATGGCAATTTCTGGTTGGGGTCTAGAATAGCCCTGCAATTAATTTTCTTTTGGTAATAATCTATATTATAATCATTTTCATGTATTTCTTATTCGAAGATTGAAGTACTGAGCAAGTATTTTTTCAATTTTTTTTAGCTTAAGTACTAAATTTCAAGTTCCACCTAAAACCACACTAGGCCCGTTTGACAGGGCTTTTTTTCAGTTTTGGAAACTGAAAAAAATAAACGCGTCTGGTAACCCTTTTTTTTTCTTCTTCAGTTTAAAAAATCAGTTTTTAAACTAAAGAAGAAATTTTTAAACTGAAGAAGAAAAAAAAAACTCCAACAATGAGTTTTATATATATATATTTTTTTCAGTTTTGGTTTTTTTTCCCCCCAAAAATTGGAAACTTGAAACCAAAAAAAATGTGTTGTCAAACAGAGCCTTAAGCTTAATGTTACCTTTTTTTTTTTAAATACCTTTTACTTAAAAATTTTGTACTGTAATTTAAGTTTCTCTTGAAAGTGTATTTTTTACTTAATATGACCTTGTTTATCTTAGTGGTACAATAAGGCTATTAGTTTAGTTGGGCAGCATATATTTGCCGTAAAACTTTTATTTTTAACACAGATCTATATTATAATATCACATCTACTCATCTAAGAAGTCAATTTTATGTTTGTGTGTAGGTGTCCTTTCGAAATGTATACTATGAAACAAATGTGTGAAGTTGATATGAGATAATCGTAATAAATGAAGTAATTTCAATAATGTTTACAAATCTAAATTTTCAGCCTATATACCTACGTATTATATTTATATTATAAATACATACAGAAAAAAAAGTTCATCAAGAATAATTTCTAACGCAGATTATTCATCGGATGATAAGTCTCTTTTTATAATTGAGTTGTTTACTATTATCCTCTTGTCCCTCTTTGCTCTATTATAGTGTTGCTTCTGTTCATCATTAGCAGGGTAACTCTTCCTTTTTATAAGACTGTCAGAGCTTACCTCAATTCTGAAGTGTAAGGTGAAGTATACTATTATAGATGAAAGTACAAGTGAATATACATACGTGAATATATTACCAATATGTACTTTTTCCGATTTCCTACTATTAAGATATCTTATCTCTTTTATATAACAACCTATTCATTTGTCTTTGATAGAGAATATTGTAAATAAGCTTTATAAAAAGAGATACATGATAACAATTAGCAATTAAAAACACGAACAAGTCCACTGAAGTTAAGAAACTATTGATTAAGCAAGCGAAGTAGAAATGTCAAAAACATAAGAACTTGGTTACAAATGAATTAATTGCAAAATCTTTAACAAGAGTGTGCAACCGCTAGGTTTCAAAACCTGTGCATCAAACTATTCCTTTTTTTTTTTTTTCAATAATTATGCATTGTACACCTATTACATCTTTGGCTGTTAATGATCAGAGTTGTTCACGAACAGCTCGCTGTTCGTTCTCTCAAAAATTCGTTCATGTTCATTCATATAATAAGTGAACCGAACACGAACACAATTTTAGGGCTCGTTTATTAAACGAGCCGAGTTTGAACATAATGATGTTTGTTTATTTATGTTCGTGAACAAGAGGGCTCGTTTACTTAACGAGCCGAACACGAGCCGAGCCTTATAAACGAACATCGGTTCATTTATTCATTAAAAAAATATAATATATATTATAAACCTACAAAAAATATCTACCTTCTGTTCGGACGTGGAAGCATCTGGATAACCCATGCTTCCTCTCTCTCTCTCTAAGTTCATTTTCTTCATCTCATTAGACACATAGACTCAACAAACACCCACACCACCGGCCAATATTCGTAGTCATCATACAGGCACACCGACGGCCAGACAACCTCCCACACCGCCGGCCAGACCACAGCCCACACCGTCGGCCAGATCACCCCCCACGCTGCCGGCCAGATCACCCCCCACGCTGCGGCCTTCTCTCAGAGGATCAAACAGTCGTCAAACACCCTCTGCTCTCTCTCTCTCTCTCTCTCATCACACAAGCACACCGTCGGCCAAATCATCGCCCACATCGTCGGCTAGACCTCCGCCAAGTCAGGCCAAAGGCCCACAAACGCAGCTGCTCCTCCACACAGATCTGACATCCCCCGATCAGATCTGGGATATTTTACGACTCCAAGTCTTCGATAATTGAAAAGATCTAGAAATCCGTCTTCATCTTCTTCTCCGGTCGTTTTTTTTTTATTGTTTATTCAGTTTCTCTCTTTAGACGAACGAGCCTGAGTTGTGCATTGACGAACTCGAGCTGAGTTCAAACACCCATGTCTGGCTCCTAAATGAACACGAACCGAGCTCAAACACCCCCGAAACTATACGAACCGAGTTCGAACACACCTTTGTTCAGCTTGAACTCGGTTCGTATACAACCCTAATGACATCACATCAAGAAGGGAAGTAAACATCCACAATGGCTGCCATTCTTCTTTCCAGTGACAATAATTATGCATTGTGCATCGATGACATCACACTAAGAAGAGGGAAGTAAACATCCACAATGCAGGTTGCAATCTTCTTTGTTTTTGCCATTAAATTGTAAATTTTAATTGATGCCAAAAGAATAGTCACAGAGTATTAACAATCACTACTACGGCTAGAGCTTGATAATTGTATGTTCCTTTACGAAGAGCTGGTTGCACTCACCTTTTCTTTGAACATGATCAAGTTTGTAAGTTTTCTTTCTTTCTTTTGCCCCAAACCGCTAGTCCTTTGTAAGTTGTTGATGTTGTTGTGATATTAATCACTTAATTATTATCAAATCATAATACATTGAATGCATTGTTAGGTAAAAAAGTAGTAGCTTCATATAAATTATCATATAGTAATTTATTTTCATATTGGTATCTTTCAAATATCTATGATTTATACCAAAATAGTATAGGTACTAAGTGTAGCGGTTGCTCATGGAATCATGACCAACCCCTACTAAGTTCCCTTAACAATCGTGTTATCCCCGTATGGAGCCACCGTCGCTCTGTATGGCGTGAGAGTAAAGGTCACCACTCCTTCACTCTCAAGGAGCCAGAGTAGTCTCGGCTTACTCTTTCTCCTTAATCAAGGCCTTCTTGTCCGCATATGACTTCCTGGTTGTGATAGCATGCTTGGGATGGTGCGCCATCCCTCGTGGTTTTATATCCGGACTCGGACCGAATAACCGAACGTCATGATTCCAACCTCCACTCTCTGTAGAGGTTGGAATCATGACCAACCTCTACAAAGAGTGGAGGTTGGAATCATTACCAACCTCCACTCTTTGTAGAGGTTGGTCATGATTCCAACCTCCACACCACCCAACCGCTACACTTCGTAGCGGTTGGAATCCGTCAAACAATTTTTCATTAAAAAAATCCTAAGTGGCCCCGCTTTTTCATTAAAAAAATCTTAAAAAAAGTACAGTGCAACCGCTACAAAGTGTAGCGGTTGGGTGTGCTCCCAATTGCTACACTTTTTAGCGGTTGGGAGGAAATTCGTGGGCTCTCAACCGCTAGTCTTTCTTGCGGTGGGGTTTTTTTAGCTTTACGGGGCATTTTTGTCAATTTTTGCAACCGCTTGAAAGAGTGGCGGTTGCAAATTAAAAAAAAAAAAAAAAAGATCTGGGCCATCCATAAGTACACGTGGATGGCTAGATTTATGGTGGAGAAATTGTATATATATATATATATATATATATATATATATATATATATATATATATATATATATATGTTACTGTTATTGTTATTGTTGTTGTTGATGTTGTTGTGATATTAGTCATTTACATTAGTAAGAAATGATTTGGTCCAATAGTTAAATGCTATTTTAGTGCAGGGCATTTAGTCCGTAGTTGGTCATCTAATAATAACAAGAGGTAATTAATTAGTGTGATTACGAGTCTGATAATAATAGGTCTTAATAGTGTGCTATCTAGAAAAGTTAAATAAAAATGTGAGATAGAATTAGATTAATAAGTTATAATGCACTGTCCCTAGAAAAATTAAATAAGACAGTTTAGGTAGAGTTCAAATTAAAAAATTTATGAAGTAAAACTTTACGCGAGAGTTCGGAATAACAAGATGACATTTTAGCACAAAACCGGATCTAAACTCGTCTTTTATATATTTATTATATCGATATCGATGACATGTCTCAATTCAGGAAACTTGTATGGTGTGACCGGAATGAAGTATCAACATTCTCACAAGTTTCAAAGACGCCTTTTTTCCTTTTAGTGGCTAATCACCTATCTAGGTACCTTGCAACTTTGGTGGACGTGGACCTTGACCTCGACCTCGACCCTAAAACGGCAAGGTTTTCGTTTCCAGAATGGCTTACCCATAATTTCTCTCAATTATGCTAAAGCTTTTTGCTAACACATTCTTAGTCATAACCATGTATGCCACGTGTAACTTGCCTGTGTTAAAATGCATTCTTATTAAGTTTATTGTCCCTTTGAAGCCATCACCGAGACTTTTAGTATGCTTTCAAAAAAGTTAACCTCCTAAACTAGCGTGCACTTGTAACATTGACTTTGCATGATGCAGGGACTGTATGAATTTGGTATATTCAGCACTTTTTTACCTGCGAGCGAGATTCCAACTTGGTATAGTATGAAGACCAAGGAGCCGGCACTTTTCTTTACAGTGCCTTCTACTCAAAACCTGAAGATCCGCAACTTTAACGTGTGTGTTGTCTTTGAATATCCTTATCTACCCGTCCAACATAATACGTCTGAATCCATTAGAGTCCCCAACAAGACTGATGGCCGGATATGGGTCTATAACCCGACCTTCATTTGCTTTCCCGAGAATGACGAAGATATGATGTGGTTATGCCATTGGAATTTCGCGAATCAGATGATGAAAAGTGGGGATGAAGTGAGTGTCTTTGCGGTTATTATCCCTTTTGCAATTTACAAAGTAAAGGAGCTTGGAGTCCACGTGGTGTACGAGCAAGAAGAGAATGCTACCCAAAACAGCACCACGAATCAGATAGTAATCGATGGTGGGGATTTGTCACCCTATCAGACCTCTGCTTCTACTTACTATGTCATTACAATTACATGGACCATCAACACGGTAGAATCTACTACAAGGAAAAAGCTCTTTCACCCAAAAAACAAAAAAAAAAGGCTCTACGCCGACGGCTGGTATGGCGTTGGAAAAATGAAAAAACCGCCGCCGTAGGTTTACACGGGACTACAGGACCGTCGCCTTTACTCACGTTTTCGCAGACCTATGCCGACGCTTGAATGGGTCTATACTAGCGGTCGACCGCCTCTAAATGTTTTTCATCATCCGTCTTCTAATGTTATCAATGGCAGCAATCTGAACCTATGCCGACGGTTATGGGCACCAGCATAGGTAAAATTTTAATTTCTTACATATTTGGATTAAATAACAAAGCCAGCATTAAGAACCGTTGTGGTAGGTATTATTTTTATTTTATTAAATTGTTGAATAATTGACCTATGTCAAAGGTCCCATGCGCCGTTGTAGTTTTCATTTTGCATTTGTTTTTCTTCAAATGTATGAACTTAAGCCGGCACGTGCGACCGCCGACATAGGCTTACTTTAGAATTTTTTTTAAAAAAATAATTCATTTATGCTGGCGACACTGACCGCCTCCATAAGTTATCACCCAAAAGAAAAGGAGATCAAAATCATAGACAACGCAGCGATTGCCAAGTGCCTGTATAAAAATCTATTTGTTTCTTGCATTGCTTTTCTCATATCATATAGCTAGTAAAAATCAAATGCAAATTAAAACTAAATTAAGAACCACAATCTATCCAAATCCAGAACAACACCATATGTTTGTCAAGAAATAACAAGCGAAGTTAGATACTTTTTACGATTTTGTACAAAACCTAGTAGATCCTCATGCACATTTCCAAATCAACCGGGCAACGACCCATCCATATGATCAACATTAACCACCAAGACCAAGATTAATCCATTTGCATTCACCTCGGCAACAACCTAATACAGAGGTAACACATGTTAAACATATAGAATAAGAAAGGGGTACACCATATGCCAATCACTTCACTTCAAATATGTTCAACAAATAATATGTTCACAGCACATCTTTGAAGCTCATTTTGTGCTTGTTATTTTTCAATTGTTAGGCACAAGCTTTTGGTGCATGTTGTTACTCTTGCATAGTTGTCACTTTCCATCATGACATCTTGAGAAAGCTACCAATTCATAAACAAGATAAAAGGAAGTTAAAAGTTAGATTTTGCAAAAAAATTACCCGAGAGCTAGAGAACTAGGATTGTCCTTGACTCTGATGTATGAGTTGATTAATAGCTTCTTCCATTTTAGCCATTTTTGCCTTGACTTCATCCATTAGCTATAATACTTGATCTAAACTTTCATCAAGAATATACCTGCACATCAGCATCCTGCCAAGAAGTAACCACGGTGTTCCAGTGGTCCCTATCAACCCTAGTCTCTTTTGCAATTTTCCTCTAGGATCCAAGAATGTCATTTGGATTGAAATATTTTTTCTTCACTTTACATTTCCATTCCCTCCACTTCTTTTTAAGGCTAGTCATGATAGCCTCCTTTGCAAGTGGATGATTTGTGGTGAATTTTTTCTGCAAACAAGAACAAAGTAGAACACTAATTAGTATATGAAGAAAGAGTTGGCGTGATTAAAGCAAGACCTAAGCCTAGAGATCAGCCACTGATTTAGCGTGAGGTTTAATTGATATGTGGTAAAGAATGCACAACCTCACTTGACAGTATTTAAGATACTGTGACAACAAAAACTGAAAACAACATTACAATAAGACTTTGATCAGAAATAATAGCAGCTCCGAATAGTAGTATATACACGGATTAGTTAATTCAGATGGAGAACAATAGGTACTATAGTACTAGTATGCACAAACAACCAAACTCACAAGGGGATTTGGGAGGTAATCCAACTTCTGCTAACTCTCTTACGCAACCCATAATCTGTCCAATGTTACTGGCCAAAATTCAAACTGCATGCATTGTTGGTGTCATGCACTTGGCGTCAACAACATGATTTGGCCTTAACTGTATGCAGTTGTTCCTTTTTTCTGGGGGAATGAAACATGAACCTTACCCTTGCACATGAAAGGACATACTCTAACCACGTTGGCATGGTCCAAACAGAAATGACAGACTACCATGTTTTCGTAATTTAGATGTGAAAAATGGCCTCAAATCATTTCTTTTCGTTAATGATGTGATTAGCTACTGAAATGAGCAAATTTGTGTATTCTTTTTTTTAGATAATATATTCTGATATGTTGCGTGAACAATTCAGTTGTTGCTGTTATAGTACTTCTAATTTATCTTTGTATCTCGTTTCAATTACAAACACCACCAGCGCGGAAGTTGGCAAACAAGGATTGGAATAGTAGCTGGGAACAAGGACCTATACTTGGGAACTTTCAGTAAGCATAAATACTCAAAACTCAAGTCAATTAACTGGTTGAGGCCTATTGCAATACTGTCAATTGAGGTTGTGCATTCTTTACCACATATCAATTAAACCTCACGCTAAATCAGTGGCTGATCTCTAGGCTTAGGTCTTGCTTTAATCACGCCAACTCTTTCTTCATATACTAATTAGTGTTCTACTTTGTTCTTGTTTGCAGAAAAAATTCACCACAAATCATCCACTTGCAAAGGAGGCTATCATGACTAGCCTTAAAAAGAAGTGGAGGCAATGGAAATGTAAAGTAAAGAAAAAATATTTCAATCCAAATGACATTCCTGGATCCTAGAGGAAAATTGCAAAAGAGACTAGGGTTGATAGGGACCAGTGGAACACCGTGGTTACTTCTTGACAGGATGCTGATGTGCAGGTATATTCTTGATGAAAGTTTAGATCAAGTATTATCGCTAATGGATGAAGTCAAGGCAAAAATGACTAAAATGGAAGAAGCTATTAACTTTTAACTTTTAACTTCCTTTTAGTTCTCTAGCTCTCGGGTAATTTTTTTGCAAAATCTAACTTTTAACTTCCTTTTATCTTGTTTCCCAAAGGTAATCTTGAAAAGCATGACCTAAGGAAGCGAAAGTGTGATATAGATCTTCCTTTTTATTGTGAATTTAAAACAATTATGAAGAATAATGGAGGATTTTAGTGTTCTGGCCCTACACAGGTCTTCTATGGCTGTGTTCTGCATCTTTTTGCTGAGTTTTCACTGAAAACTTCCCCCTAAAATAAAAGTCCTACTCTTTCATCCCACATTCAGCTTATATCATGTAATGATGTTAGTTGTTCCGAATTTTACAAGAAGGTAAGCTCTGTAAAGTTTATGAATAATACTGCCTAGGTAGCACGGACACGGACACGGTGTCGGTGTCCGACACCGACGGGGACACCGGACACCGCAATTTTCAAAAAATCAGATTTTGGACACCGCAGGACACCGCTATTTTTTAATATATTTTTATTTTATATATATATATATATCAAATATATTTCACAATCTAAAATAATAACTAAGTCAAAAAAATATTTCTGAAATGTTCTAGATAAAATAACTAAGTAAGTAAAAAGAAAAAAAACAAAAAAGAAAGAGAGACTTTGTTCACTTAATAGTAGTACTAATGCAAGAAACAGAGGGAGAAAAAATAAAAAGAAAGAAAGAAAGAAATGAGTCAAATGGCTATTGACGGAATAAAAAGAAAGAAAGAAAGAAAGAGTCTTTCTTTCTTCACGGGTTCACATTTCACAGAGAAAAGAAACGACGGGGAATAGAAGAAAAAGGACAGGGATGAGGAAGAAGGATCTGTGTCGGAGGACCTCCGGCGACGATCAAGTGAGCTCCGGCGATGGCGACTGCGACTGCGACTGCGACTGCGACTGCGACGGCGATGGCGACTGCGACTGCGACGGCGACTGCGACGGCGACTGCGACAGCTGCTTCAGTATCTGGCGACGGCGACAGCTGCTTCAGTATCTGGCGACGGCGACGGTGACTGGATCTGTCGCTCTCGGCTTCTCCGGCGACTGGATCTGTTGGTGACTGAGCTCCGGCAACTGGATCTGTTGGCGACTGAGCTCCGGCGACAGCTCCGAGTCGGTAATGGCTCAGAAGGGCACCTGTGAGGTGAGGGAGAAGGAATCGGCCGTGAGGTAAGAGAAGCAAATGGTCCGACACTGCTCCACGCCGTGTCCGACACTCCTCGGTGAAGTGTCCGACACGGTGTCGGAAAATTAAAAAAAAAATAAAAAATTCCCGACACCGATCGGCGGTGTCCGACACGTGTCGGGCGGTGTCCGGAGGGTGTCGGGGTGTCCGTCCGTTTGGGACACCAAACCTCCACCTAGGAGAGGTGTCCGTGCTTCAGAGAATACTGCTCTCACTTAGAGATGTCAAAAGGGCCGGGCGGCCCGCAGCCCGGTCCAGCCCTCCAGTGAACAGTGGCGGCCCAAAAAAAGGGCTTTGGACCTGGGCCGGGGTTTCACCCAAAATAGCCCGGGCCATGCCTGGCCCGAAAAAGCCCGAGTTTTGGCCCGGCCCGAAATCGGCTCCGAAATTAGGCTCGAAATTGGCCCAAATCTGGCCCTTTTTCCTAGCAGTTCCCACTTATTTTCAAATTTTATTTTCCCTCCCATTTTCCCCCCAACGGCCATATTCCCCAATAATTCCGAAAATTTCACTTTTAAAAGGAATTAGGGTGTCATTAAGATTACGAAATTTAAAAGAATTCATTTTGATGTCCTTAATAATCAACACATGTGGGCTTCAAATAAAGGAATAACTGCTTTTTTCATTGTAAATTACCATAAAAAATTTCAATGGTATAACACCACCACCATCTTTTGTTTCGACACACACACAATATATAAAGGCAAAACTTCTTTTGATTTAACACCTCTTTCGTGTTATCAACTATTTATTTAGAATGCTGACAAGTGACATTTGAAGAGTTTTTTTGAAAAATGACACAAAATACAAATCTTAAATGGTAATAATTACCTATAAAGACATGTTTAGTTTTCATAAATTAAACTTTATTAAAAAAATAGTTAAAATAAATTATAAAGCTCAAACTTGATATTACAAAAATATCATATTACTTACTTTATCTTTGCACATGTTTGGTTTTAACAAAAAAACTTTAGTTAAAAATTAAATTTAAGTTTGATATGATGATAATATTTTGTTAACTTATTTTGTCATACGCATAACTAACTTATATTGTGTGCGTGTCTAGGACAATTTAACGTTGCTACTACTTGCTTGCATACACATAAGGTAAAAAGTTTGTGCATATGACTTCAACAGATGTTTATTGCAAAAAGAAAGAGAGAAGAAGATGTTACTGTATTAAAAAAGGAAAGAAAAGTCAAATACCGTGCAAACATTTGCGAAAATTTAAAGAGCTACTGTATTAAGCAATTTGATAGATGTAATCGTCATTTTCTATTTACCAAACTTTCAAAAAATGCTACTTATAAATTATAATTGTAGTAGGCCAAAAAAGGCTTGTCAATATTACACCAAATTAACATGTATCAATCTCAACCTTAATTTGATGTATTCTTGTTGGCCATCGACGCATGTAAATAACAAGTAGTTGGGAACTATAAAAAAAAAATTAAAAAAAAATTTGGGCCCGGGCCTGGCCCAAGCCCAGCCCTAAATATTGGGCCTAGGGCCAGGGCTTGGACTGGGCACATATATCCCAGATTTCAGGCCCGGCCCCCGGCCCGTTTTCATTGGAGGCCCGTTGGGCTCGAGCTGGGCCAGCCCATTGGCATCTCTACCCTCACTTTACTGCTCTTTGGAATATTTCTTGATTTTACGGATAGATCAATAAACGCTCGAGAAAGAAACTATGGTTGGGATCCTTAGTGATAAGGTTACTCCTTAGTGATAGGCCCTATTCCTTATGTGTCACAGAGGAACTACTAATGAAGCTTAAACTCTACGGAGAAGACAAAAACTTTCAAAAATGCTTACTGTAGAAGCTGCCTTAGGCCCTGTTCCTTATGTGTCACAAAGGAACTACTAATGAAGCTTAAACTCTACGGAGAAGACAAAAACTTTCAAAAATGCTTACCGTAGAAGCTGCCCTTGGTCAAGTAAACAGGAAAATAAAGCACTAACCAGCAGTAGACCCCTCTTGGTTGGTTAATTCTTCAGTTGCTACAATAATCTCAGGATTAGCCTCATTAACATCCTGCAAGGCCTCAGTATTCATGTCGATATCACGCATGTCACCGGCATCACCAAGTGAAGTGTCTATGGGTGGCATCTCCCTATTGCTGCACCCAGCCACTTCGCAGTTTTGGTTTTGAAGCCTACAAACCATAGAGATATTGTACACCCAAATGTTACAAGAAAACATTTCCAAAGACACTGATCAATTTATTGCATAATCTAAATAACATGCATGCAAAAGACAGGATAAGTTATCAAGTTGGATTAAAAATTTACGCCTGAATCTAAACTTAAACCAAACAACAAAAAACAAGTATGACACTAAAAAGTCGACACATAGAAAATCCCATTTTGGCTTAACTCTTTTCTATCCTATCAAACAAGCTCTTACAGTGAAGAAGCTTGTGACAGCAGAATAGTAAGAAGGAAGTGGGTTCCAAGGAACTACAACAGTACGTATTATGAACTTGAAATACAAGTAGTTGATTTAAGTTTTTATTATAATTCAAAGGCAAAAGGTTAGAGTCATGCTCCAATAACTATGTCCATCAGTAACTTAGACGGCCAACGTCCTTTTTGAAACTAAAGGGAGAACACCCATAACAATGACCACTAAAAAGGAGTACTACTTGTTAACAAACCAACATCCAACTTATACTCACACTTGATTGAACGGTATATGTGATGGAGAAAGAACAAGGCCGAACGAAAATCAACAATTCCAAGCATAAAAAAGAAACCATACCATATGCAAGCCATGTAACCAAATAAAAACATGGTTTGAATAAATCCTGACATATATATCCAATCGCATGAAATAGTAATATAGGCAGCACTCATATATGAACAAGCTAGTTCATCCACCGCAAAAGGAAGGACCTGAAGGTAATCACCAAACTATGTAAGTTAATGCTTCAAAGAAATCACATGACACCTTGGAGTAGTCCATTTGTAAACACATATGTGTTTGAGTTCTCCTCCAGAAATGCTGGCATACTTGCGAGACTACTACTCTAATCTGGCACTTGCGAGACTATAATCACTGCTTCAATTCAGGTCCGTCTGCATTAACTGCCTAACCATATCAGGAGCCCTAGATTTATCTAGATGCCTTCATTTCAGCAAATCATACTTGGGACTAATTTTGCTTCCTTTATGCTAGTACAGCCATGCCATTCCCTAAATGAGTCAGAACCAGCTATGAGTAAAAAGTGATGTCACAGGAAAAAATGCCGGCCAAAAAAGAGAACAAATATAAGGGAGGGGTAATCAGAAAATTTACTTTATTCTATAGCTAGGTAATCATTCAGACACTCTCACCCAACTTACATATCGCAGAGCAAAAAGAGATTTGATAAAAACTAGTGAAATCAGAAGACTTTCTATGTCTCTTCTTTATTTATCCCTCATCAATGACGTATTCACTTTCTGAAGCCAACTCAGCGAGAAGAAAAAAGAAATCAAACCAGGAGTGCCAAAACTATCTTGGAATCAGAATAAGCTTTCTAGACATCATAGAAAACGAACAATTGACATCAATCACTGCTTGGGTGAAAGAAATAGTTACCTGAGTAGATGAATCCCAAAGTGTGTTCAATCCTAAAGCAAATTGAAGAATCGTTTGAGAGAAGAATTGAGACTTCAGATCTAGAAAAGTGAAGAGTAGATAAAGAAATTCAGCAAAAGTGACGGATTAATAGAGAATGGAGAAGAGAGAGGAATGAGGAGAGAGAGAGAGTCGAACCTGATGATGCGTCGTGTGAGAGATGAACCATAGTCGTGTGTTAAGAGGAAGAAAACATCAAAATAGAAGAAAAATGGAATATAAACCATATGTTCTATGCCGACAGTCGGTGACTCGGCTAAAACGGTAGGACTGCCGGCATAGAACTAGGGGTGGCAATGGGCGGGTTGGGTTGTGTTGGGTCAAAGAAATACGGGTCAGAAATGGGTTGGGTCAGAAACGAGTTGGGTCAGGGCGGGTTCAAAATGAGCTGGATTGACGCGGGTTGGGTCAGAAACGGGTCAGACACTGGACCCGACCCGACCCAGATTTTTTCCTCCGTGTTTTTTTTTTTTAATTTTTTTTTTTGTAATTACTGTAAACATATTTTATGCAATCACTTAGTATTTATATCCATTTTTACTTGGTATTCACATCCCATTATATTACAATTTAAAGACAACTAATCAAGACATTACAAACTAAAACTACTAATCCTGGTTCAGAAAAGGGGATAAATTACTTTTATATAGTTAAAGTTTCATGAAAATCCAAAAAAATGACAACATTTCATATTTACAACCACATAGCTAATGATGTTTCAATAATCTAGCTAAGAAGACCAACGGACCAGCTGATGTTTTCCCCACCAGCAGACGAACTTTAAGCCTGAGCTTTGTTGACGGCCAAGTGTTCAAACCTGTAGTCAACAAGTTGTCTCCAAGATTGACATCATATTTTCAAAGCAAAGGCACATGTTAGAATACTGAATGCAATTTGCTGCGCCTAATGATATCAGTACCTGCATTAAGAAAAACACTCTGATTGCAACCATATGCTCTTCGGACTGCACGTGCTGAAAACCCACGAACCGAATCTGCATTGCGAGCAACATGCCCAATACGTTCATGCAATTGTAGGCAGGTGAATCACAAAATAGTTATTTAAGCTCAAGCAGCCAAACTAATGAAATTCACACTCTTATTCACAAAAAGGCATATCCATTACACAAACACGAGATCATTTAACAGGCTTCACATGAAGATACATCAAAGTTGCAGCCTTATCTTTCCCCCAACCAGCTACTGATCATGTGATGTGTAAAAAGGTCAAGTGACATTTTATTCGTCTGGGTAGTAATCGAAGCAATGCCCAATAGCAGTATAGCACTAATCAAATGGCTGTGTCTTAGCTTTGAGATCATCTTAATCTGGTGCGTATAGGTCTGGCTGCTGTGTATTCTTATCATTTTCATACTTCTAATAGCAACTGGAATGCTATCTGTCAGATGCCCTTTACATATCTGATTGACAGAATGGTCAAGTCATGTTTATGTTTGAACAAGAAAATAGCAAAGGTAACGGATGACCAGAACTACGCATGACTAATGGTGGAAAGCATCTATCTATTGAAATGAAGAACCAATTCCACACAGTAATACTTGGTATGGAACCGTTGAATAAAGATTTGTTACTTCTTTACAACAATAGCTTGACAGTATACTGCTGGATACCTCCAAATTTTTTGTTTGAAAACTCAAAAAAAAGGAACAGAAAATGAAAAGTCCAAGGAAAAAGTAAATAAACCAAATTCCTATTTGTCCTTTGTATTACAGTTCAGGTGATGTATTGGTTTTTGGCTCTATCGGTCTCTAATCTCTTTCTTTTTCATTTGAATTTCTATGTCTTAGGTCAAGTGGATTCGAGTATTGTACTTAAATTTCCAGGCTTTTACACACAATCAAGAATATCACCCAACAAACCCATTAGCTATCGAGAAGGGGGAAATAATACCTGATAGAAGAGAAAGCTTTAGAAGCGGAGAAAATGGGAATGGAGGGCTGTTCATTCTCCCAGTAGTAGTTCCCGTCCCTGCCGGGGACGGAGAGAGGGTCTGCAGATGGTGGTGGTTGTAACGGTCGAAGGCGCCGCTTGGATACGGCGATGGAGAGAGGCGACGATCTACGGACCTGTTGAGGGTGATGGTTGTCACGTTCAGATCTGCTAGGTACGGCGCCGGAGACGGTGATGAGATCTGTTGGGTACGACGCGTCGGCGCCGGATATTTCAAATCTGCTACGTACGGCGCCGGAGATGATGATGAGATCTGTTAGGTACGGCGCGTCGGCGCCGGAGATGTGCGATCGAAGTAGTGATATGCAGATTTAGGGTAATTTTCTTTTGTTTATATACTGACCCATTTGGACCCGCGGGTCGAGCAACCCAACCCACCATGACCCTTGTTTATCTCAGCAACCCAAATCTGACCCGCGGGTCGAGTCACCCATCCGATGGGTTAGTTTGGATTGACCCGTAGAAGTAAAAAACAAGTGGGTTGGATTGGGTTGTATGGGTTGGGTCCTTTTTTGCCAGCCCTACATAGAACATCTTTTCGCACTAACTTTTGGCGCTTTTTGGTGAAAATATGATCTATGGCAGCAGTGGACATGCAACCGTGGCTTAAAGCGCACTATAGATCCTATAGCAACGGTCGTCTTGTAGACGCCGTCATAGCCCATGTACAACAACACGTTCGTGTGGCCGCCGGTATAGAGCGTCACGACATCACTTTTTTTTGTAGTGATCATAATAAACTCTTGTGCCTAATTTTGTAATTATTCGTCATCCAGAGCTGTTGTGATTAACGTTACATCTTTGAACAGATCGTCTAAGATACACCGATTCATCGATAGTTGCTCAATACTGCTACTGCATTCCTCCTGGTGTTTGATTTTGATTCTATATCAAGTTAAGAAACTCATTCTACTATTAGATTTATGAATAAATGAATAAATGCCGCCAAGAGTTGCTCGAATTAAGTGCCAATGAACATAATTTTTCGTTTTGTAACCGAAGCAATTCTAAAATATTTCTGAAAGATCTTTGCCCCCATGATTCGCAAAAGATTAGTAGTTGATTGCTCTTGTTGTAGTAAATGGAGAGCACCAAGGGACTCCTGTCTAACGCAATCTTCTAAAGTCAGATAACGGGCTTAGGAGAAGGAAAAAAAAAAGCAATTGCTTTCATTTCTTCTTGGAGGACAAATGTTTGATTACAAGATTCTACATACCCTTCACACTTACAAAGAGATGATGTAGCTAAACAACCATTTCAGCTTCTCTAACATCTATAGGAATCCCTACGTCCAACCTTATCGTTGGCTTGTACTGCTCAGGCACCACAGCACCACCCTGCACGCAAATTTCCACCCCAGCAGGGGCCTGGCCATAGAAATTCCTAAGCTCCCGCTTCAACACTGGTTCACCCAAATCAGGAACATGCCACACATATCTTGGTAGTATCAAGTCATCGAGCACTGCCGTCTGCCACCCATGCTGACCATTTCGCTGCTGGTGTTTGTGGGCCCCGCAATTCTGCGCTTTGTGACCGGAAGGGCCCACGTGAACCTCTGGACAATAGCCACAAACCCGCACTGGGTACATCTTCATCAACTTATTAGCTCCTCCCCTCATTTTCTCCCATGCTTGAAGTGTTTCCTCAGCAAGGAGGGCTGTTGCTTCTGCATTGGACGGGGGCACGATTTCAGCATTGGGTATTTCAGCTATTAAGGGTATCTTTGAATATTCTGGCTCAAGGTCAGGTAATTCACTTTCATCTGCATCAACGAATTCACTTTTTGCAATGCGAATGACTGGTTTTCTTCTTCTCTTCGTGGGGAATTCAGGTAAATCAACCCCAGCCTGGATACATAGCTCAACAACCGCTGGAACTCGAGGGATTGAAAATCTCTCTGCATGAGGAATACGCATTCCCAGACGATCAAAGAGGTGGTAGGCTTCGACCTGCACCAATATGTCTTCAACAACTGCATCTGCCCATTCATGATGGCCCTTGCGGATGGAAGCATTTTGGCCTCTACATGACTTGAAGGGATGCCCAATGGGTCCCACGTGGATTTCATTACACCACCTGCAAAAGTGTTGTGGTACATCGGTCACTTGGACATCTCTAAAAGCATGTCCCCTTCAGGCATATTACCAACAAAAATCAGCTAAGATCTTAATGACAGAATGGCCCAGAAAAACTTTACTATCTACTCTTTTGGAACTTATGTGAACCTTTAGAGACTCAAAATGCAATTTTACTTCAAACCTAGGACATGGATTTTGGCAATATTCTAACTCTAGCAAGGACATTAGTTTCCAGCTCGCACAGCTCCCATGATTAGGTTTTTCCCTTAGCCAAAAAGTTACTAGAAGAACAGAGATTTACCTGCAGGCAAGAACAGGTACCGTTTCAGTAGCTTCTTGAGGTTGTTAATCAATGTCATTCTTGCATTAAACACGCCGTAAGCAACAGGAATAAATCTTTTAACCACCAGTCCATTCTTTGGTGGAGGAACTCTTCTTTTAGGTTGGTCTTTCCTGTTCTTCAGCCTCTCCCTAGCAGCTCGTCTTAACTCCACAATAGGTATTGGGAAGGGCTTCTTCTCTTTCTTCGAATAGTACCGAGGAAAATCAGCATTTTGAGGATCATTGCAACTAACACGCAAAGAGGAAGGCTGACATGGATCTTGTAATGCAATTCTCAACTTTGGTTCAAGTCTGAACGTACTGCCAGCATACTGCAAAAGCATACAAAGTTACTAAATCATTCACAAAATTAGATCAAAAACAAAACAATAGAAAACACCATTGTCCAATTCATAGAGAGGAATAAATAAAAGAATTTAGGAGTGCAGTTATTTTAAGGATTAAGGAGGATTTACATATCAAAGTGCGTTGCTAGTATGACAAAAAAATTACATTAAGGTACTGAATATGCAACATCAAATGGGAGGACCCGACGAAGTGTTGTAGCGTGAAATTAAATATCAGACATGAAGATTCATGAATGGCCTACCAAGTAACAACGACACACTAATATAAGCTGCAGCATTCTCCACAGCATTCTCCTACCAGGAAATTGCATTTCGTTGCCCAAGCTAACCCTGCAGTCTTTCAACCAATCACGACCGCAGGATAGATTGTTTTAGAAAAGTGTACGAAATCCTCTTAATGCTTCTCTGTATGTTCATGAGATACACAACCCTCCTATGCAAGGCAAACTAAACTGTTCTCTTCATACAGAGCCTCTTGCCACCAAACCACCACAATTTCCAAAGAAGAACCTGAAATCGCCTCAGTGAGGAGATAACTAAAACCACCTGCCGCAATAGGACAGTAACCATCTTTACCTCCGGAAGGTCATTTAGAAGCCATCTCCGCGACTACCATAAGAAAGTCCTTCCGAAGCTAAGCTAGTCCTTTCTTTTCCAAAGCAGGGTCGGCAAAGAGGCATAAGAAAGTTAGCACGCTGGATAAAGTACTCTAAATTTAACTTTGCCTCACTGTGCTTCTAATTCCATTCGGAAACAGTCGAACATGGCCCAACTTTTAATTAACAAATACAACAGTGATGGAAAAAAAACCATTAGTCAGACTTATATTCCTGTTACATACTACAAACTGCTATATCAGCTCTTGTTACCCCCCGGAAGTGTAAAAGTTATGCCTAGAGATCAAAGTATTCGGAATCGAACATTCTGAAATGATATATAGTTCGAAGCAGAACGAGGCTGACTGAAGAGGTCAAGCAACCAGAAACTTAAACTGAAATGGTCCAGCATTGCTTCATATTACAGCATTCTTACTAAAATCATGACAACGGTTCAGATTAAGAAAAAAAGAACAGAATCCCAAAGAAGAATAAAAAAAAAGTTGCAGGTGTTGTGGAAACAGGAAGGAAGGTCATATTAAGAGGCCCAGATTCACATAATCAATAATCATCCAATCACTTCTGTAATAGAATCAAAACAAGAAACTGGGGCAAAAAACATGATGCCTAAATAGACAACAATAAAGAGCCAAGACATAAACCTTACATATGATTACATAGTAGTTAAATGTCCTCTTTCCCAAGACCCTTTAATCAGCTTCCCTCTCTATCTTAACCAATTTCCCCGACACATTTTAGAGGTGTTTGAGAAAACCCCAAACGAAATAGGAAATTGCTTAGTTTGTACACACTGGCTTCGTTAATTTTGCCACAAAATGCTATTTATTCGTGACTATATTGCTCAAATTTGCAATAAAATGTCAATAATTTACAATAACATGATGTTTTAACGGGAGTTTTTAATTACTCTTAATTTTCTGAGACTTTTTTCGATAATGTGAGCCTTGCCTTCAGCCTAGACTGTAGAAGCCCTTTGCGCCTGTTAAACGAACTAAACAGAGAAGAAAAAATGCTAACTGTTTATGAGATTGACCACCCGACAAGTTGCATATATTAGGCGTCTTTGCATGCCTCTTAGATGTCTCATAACAAAAACTGAGCCAATGTCCAATACATAAGCTTGACCTATTATTTTGCAACGCATTTGACGTAGATCTTTGAGTTAATGGAGCTCGTAAAGCGCAAAGGGTACCTGGAGCCTAGGGGCAAAGTGCAGAGGGCAGTCCTGCACTAGATCAAAGAGAAACTAATCCATCAACACCAACAGATCCAGCTGTACCTCCATAAATACAACAGTTCCCACTCATCATTTAAACACAAGGCCTAAAAAGAAATAAATGGAGGACAACAGAAAGCATCCAAGATCTAACACATGTTCAAAGGGTAAAACGAGGAAGGCACCCAAGATAGAAGTTACATATCCTTAGAATGCTAGACAAACATATTCTTCTTCTCTTCTTCCTCTTCTTCGAAAAGACTGTCGATAAAAAGAAACTGGCATGGGCATGAAGCAGCAAAGGCCGAAAAGATTGCTGCAGGCCCTAGGCACAAAAGCGAGTGCTTTTGTTCTAATAATTACATCTTGTGTGGTCATTGTTTTGTGCATCTTTTTCGTCCACAAATTTCTAAAGGTCATAAAAGAAGCTGGTTTTATATGTTAGTGTGCCTACAACTAGGAGCCCCTCCCTTACCTGTTCTACCCAATTTCCCGTCTACATCACTGGCACATTGCGACTTTTTAGCATTGATTGATAAGATCTTGCCATCTCGTTTAATAATTTAAATAAATGAAATCAGTTTCTCGTTGGCTTTCTTTTCTGTACGTCTCTGCCTACACGACTACCACCTGCAAAGTTCTCGGCACTACTCACCAAGTCACAGTAGCACAATCCTGCCCTATCTTTTTCAAATCTCTTTCTAATACCTATGTGGTTTATCTTTACACGTAAAAAATATGGATTGCAAACACCATCATCACAAGAGTCTTTAAAATTTTTTAATAATCTCATGGTACTTGTTTGAATAACGCTGGTGATTTGGTGTCATATCGAACAGAGGCAAAGTGGAAGGTTCCAATAGTGGTTCTTCACGTGTTCTATGAATGAGAAAAAATTAATTGTGGGTAGGAGCCTACTCTAACTAAGAGCAGCTTCTCCTCCACCGGAACCAGGTTCCATTGCGATGCTTGCTAGGACCAGGAGATGAGAGATTTGAGAAGGGCTTTTCACACCTTAGAAAGCAGATAAAGCTAGCTCATTTGAACCTGAAAATAAGGTACTGATGCTAATTCAAGGCCAGAAACACAGCCGATAAGTCCATTTCCCTAAGGTGACAAAGAGTGGGCCCAACATAGAACCCCAAGCGATCTAATAAGCACACGCAGTCAGACAGGCGCTCGTAGACAGAAACCGTATTCGCAGAGTGACTTAGAAAAAACAAACCACTTTCCTATTTTTGTTTTGAAAAGTGCTGTGTACAGTTCTGGGGGTCTTCTAACAACTACTCCTTCGCCGTTCTTTTTCCGTTAGCCAGTGTCGAGACTCTAAGACTCCTTGCGCTTAGCCTGTATGAATTGTAAACGTCGACAGGGGATAACTGTTAATCCTTCTAACTACCAGGTAACCATAGTTAGAAGCTTTAAAGACCTTTTATCAGCCGGCACCATCTCGACCTATAAAGTTCACATGTGTCTGAGATCTCACACCGCATTATCGGAAGTTAGGCGGAAAATGTAACGGAGAAGAGCCTAGTAAATGCGCCAGCCAGAACAAAGCACGCCTCAAAAGGTCTTTGCACCTTGGGCTATCTGCAAAAATCATGCGCTTTCTCTAAGGGGCATTGCCTAGCCCTAGGCGAGGTGCTGCATGTGGGGTTCAATGGGCTTTCTGGACATGCTTTTAACAACTAAAGAAAGCAAGATTTTGATTTTAACTAGTACTACCCTTACCCCAAGAAACACCTTTTAGGCCACGAGTATAGGCAGAACCAATCAATGGAATTATCAATTTAAATCACATTACCAAAGGGTCCTTGAAGTATACGTCTTTTTGCTGGTCAACCTGCGTAAATGCACTTTCACATGGCCACTTAACGGTGGTTTTTGAATGGAAGTTAGCTTTTGGACTGATTTGTAACTGAAAGTGCAATTACAGGGACTTATGAGTCGACGCGAGTATTAAGCGGACTGGCCAGCCAAAACTTGTATAATTCAGGGGACAGTTTCGTCATTTTCTTACCAAAACACCACTAAGAAATTGCTGGAGTTGTTCCTTGCTAGTGAAGGATTTACACTAATTTAGTTAACCCACATTTTACTCCAGATAAACGACATTCGGTCTTAAGTTGCAATAACCAGCAAGCCACTTAGTGCATGTGAGGCAAGGCAACTAGATGCGACTTTAAACATGGCATACCTTCAAAGAGTCAAGCAGACCAATGCCCGGACGTAGTCTGCATGTCAATATTTCCATTTTATTAGGTAGATTCCATCCTCTACTATTCGACAGAAGTGTAGCGCCAAACTGGGAATGACTACAGCCACAGTGCATTCCTGAAATCAGAAGCATATACGGATTGATATTTTATGTTTTTCGCGCAAATAGCTCACATTTAACTTGCTAAACTGGAAGTTGACAAAAGTTGCATAAGGGCAAATAAAGATGAAGACCTGCAAAAAGTGTACATGCAAATTACAAAGGCTGGAAGGCGCAACTGAAGTTGGGCACCTATGCATTTAAACGTTTATAGAGTATCTACACGTCTAGAGCTATATGTATGAGTAAGAATGGCATAGGGGCTGATGATTTTTAAGTTTCAAATGCTCAATATTCATCAATTACAGTTTGTTTTAAGTGACATTATGCAAGAGCATATAGTTTCAACTAACAAACATGCAGCAGTGCTCATTTTTTTACAGATCTCCCAACATTAACACCTGCCAAAGAAGCAAGAAAACGAAACCAATCCAACAAAAATCTACTTGGATGAACAGGCAAGAGACACTCAACTGCCATTTTTTATTTTTCCAAAGTACCACAAAATTTTACTTACCATGTTGTGAAATCAGTAGGCAAAATTTCTTACGCGTGTTATGTGGAAATCTCAACAGCTCCGAACTGGAATTCTTCAGTAACTATATACTCTCCTACAAGTAAAATACGACTTATTAGCAGATCATAAACAAGTGAATTGCTACACGAATGGTGTTTCAAGATCCCCTTCCCTTTAGGAATACAAAGCATAATGATGTGGCGAGAGTTTCAAAACCTTGTGGGACTCAGAATACTTAGTAGTATCCAATGATAAGACTTTGCATTTAGCAACTGACCTCATTTAGACCACTCCTCTTCCTCTTCCTCATCATCATCGTCATTATCCAAGCGTTTGTCCCAAGCTGTTCAGCTACATGAATCCTTTTCTTCCATTCCACAGGCATCAAAGGGCATGTTCTCTGATAAATTCCAGGCATTCAAGTCTTTTACACTATACCTCCCCAAGTTATCCTCATTTTACCCCTACTTCGTCTTACACCATCAACTTGGCATAAACCACTTCTTACTGGGGCATCTATAGGTCTACGTTGGATATGACGAAGCATCTCAACTGAAGCTCCCTCGTCTTTTCCTCATTTCGCGCCACCCTGTCTTTGTTGCAGATATCCTCATTTCTTATTCTATCACTCTTTTCTTGGCTGCACATCCACCTAAGCATTTCCTTTTCGGTTACACTTATTGTATGTGTGTCGTGTTTCTTAGTTGCCCAACATTCTAAGACCATACAACGTTGTTGCTCTCGCTGTCATCCCATACAAGATTCCCTTCAAATTAAGAGGAATGTTACAATCACTGAGCACAACAGAAACAGACCTCCAATTTATCCCACACGCTCTTATCTTAAGAGGCAAATCCTTGTCAAGCTCTCCCTCCATGTGCATTAGTGTTCCAAGATATATAAAGATATATTTCTTAGGTACTGTTTGACCATCCCATATCACTTTCTCCATAGACCTCCTCCTAGTGTAACTAAAATTGCATTCCAGGTGCTTCAGCTTTGTCTGCTTAACCTTAAGTCTTTTTGGACTTTAAAGTACTTCTAAGTAACTCTAATTCTAACTGGACGTCTAGTCATATCCAGTCTCGTGAATTAAAACTGTACCATCTGCATATAATGTACATCATGGGACCTTCCTTGTCCCATATATTCTAAGGAAGCTCGTCTATAACCAAAGTAAAGACATATAAGCTTAGAACTAACACTTAGTGAAATCCAATCGTACTTGCAAACTCCTAGTCATTCCATTGATTATTCTCACACTAGTACTTGCTCCATCACACATATCCTTTAAATCACCTTAATAGGCACTCCTTTCCTCTATAGATCCCACCACATAATTTGCATTGGAACTTTAAAAATAGTTCCCACAGCGGATCTCCCAGGCATTATAGCAAATTAATTCTCATATATTTTAGTCCCTTCTAATTATACCCTCTCCAAAAGCTTGTGAGCTTGATCGCCTCTCTAGCTGTTGCAACTTTAGATATCTCATGTATTCTTATATATAGGTGTTAAAGTGCTTTCTTCCACTCCGAAAGCATTTTCAGACAACGCGAGATTTGTTAGACAACAGTCATCAAATCTATGCCCACATCAAGTAAGCTTCTCCAAACCTCAGTATTGGATATCGTTTGTCCTATAGCCTTCCATCCTTTTCAAAGGTTCCTGCACTTTTCACTTCAGATGTTTCACTTCTACGTACCAAACCACTGATTGGTATCACCAAACAAGTCATGTAGTTCGTATAGATTAGCATCATATTCTCCGTTAACTAGCCTATCCAAGTATCCTCACAATATTTCTCTACCTCATCTTCTTTCACTAATTACCCCTGATTCTCATCCTTGATACACTTTAAATGGTTCAAGTTTATGCTTCTCCTTTCTCTTACCTTATCTAGCTTGTCGATCCTTTATCACCCTCTTTAGAATTGGACAACCAACAAAAATAGGTAGTGCAGAGGATGATTGCACACGAGCTCTAATTGACGGACTTTTGACATATTAATCAGGCACCCTTGATACACTTTAAACGGTTCAAGCTTATGCTTCTCCTTTCTCTTACCTTATCTAGCTTGTCGATCCTTTATCACCCTCTTTAGAATTGGACAACCAACAAAAATAGGTAGTGCAGAGGATGATTGCACACGAGCTCTAATTGACAGACTTTTGACATATTAATCAGGTACGAAGCGAGAATGCCCTATAATCGTTGTGACATGCATACAAAAGTACATACATAAAAGACACACACTCTTACTCCCTCCGTGTCACTGGATTTTCTCCGTTGACATTTTCTGAATTCCTAAGATTGAAGTTGACACATGTAAAAACTGAACTCAACTCAAACAAGAAACATGGGTAAATAAGTATTGTTTGGCATGTCAAGATACGGAAACAACGACTAAAGTCAATGTTTACATGTTAAACAGAGGGGTACGTGACAACAATCATAATTAGTACAAACATTATCAACCATGATGATACCTAATCGTCAATGGTAGTCTCATGGGACAAATAAATATTTTGAGTTTTAAAATGAACATAACCTCATCCCTAAGGCTTCCATAAATAAATACTCAATCTTCATAAATTAGCAAAATATATCCCAAAATGGAAACAAAGTTCCCCACTAACAAGAAGCTTTCCCTTCGGTGCGAAAATTCATATCTCCAAAAAATCTATCCAAAGTGATGGCCAATTTTGCCTAAGATTGAGAAATACATAATTCCTTCTAGCATGCCTTATTACTCTTTGGCTAGGTAGCACGGACACGGACACGGTGTCGGTGTCGGACACCGACACCGACACCGGACACCGCTATTTCCAAAAAATCAGATTTTGGACACCGCAGGACACCGCTATTTTTTAAATATATTTTATATTATAGATATATTCTTAATTAATATCAAATATATTTCACAATCTAAAATCTAAAATAACAAATAATAATGAAAAACTATAAGTCATAATTTATTTGATCAATATTTATTTAGTTAATATACTGGAAATGCAACAACAAAGGGAGAAAAGAAAAAAAAAGAAAAGAAAGAAATGGGAGGACAAAGGAAGAAAAGAAAAAGGAAAAGGACAGAAACGAGAGGACAAAGAAGGGAGAAAAGAAAAAAGAGGAGGACAGAAACGGGAGAACAAAAGGGAGAAAAGAAAAAAAGAGAAGGACGGGAGGGAGTGACGGAAAGGAGCTCCAGCACCGCCGCAACCTGTGGGTCAGCGACGGCGGCGGAGGAGCTCCAGCGACGATGGCGAGACCTCCGGCGACGACGACGGGCGACGGCGATAGCGGCTAGCTTCTCTTCCTTCGGCGACTGTAGCCCAGATCCGTTGGCTTCGGCTTCGGTATCTCCGTCGACTAGCTCCGGCAACACCAGATCCGTTGAAATTGGCCCCAAACGGTAAGACACTGCTCCACGCCGTGTCCGACACTCGTCGATGAAGTGTCCGACACGGTGTCGGAAATTAAAAAATAAATAAATAAAATTCCGACACCGATGAGCCGTGTCCGACACGTGTCGGGCGGTGTCCGGAGGGTGTCGGGGTGTCCGTCCGTTTAGGACACCATACCTCCACCTAGGAGAGGTGTCCGTGCTTCAGTGCTCTTTGGTTTCAAACTTCCTGATATGTTACCCACAACTACGACACTATAATGATTAAAATTGCACCCAAAATTACCACAGTACCTATACTAAAAAATGACATCAAACATAAACCATAATTATTTCCACCCTAAAATTAAAATTTCAGCATGCCGAAGTTTTTATTCAGATAGCATGACTCTAATACACCCATTGTTCTTAAAGGCACAGGCGCACCTAAGGCACAAAAGATACCTGGTGCCTGGGCACACCTTTTCGAAGAGAGGTGCAAAATAAAAATAAATAGATATTATTGCACTAAACTAAAAAAAAATTACTTAATTTTTTTTCCTGAATACAGCAATTTAACAAACTTCAAACGCTAAAAAGAATATGAAATCCAACGAGAAATAGTAAGTACTTTGAACATGACACCATCGTCTTCATCAACAGTAACAGCCAAGGCAGCAATGCTTTCTGCAAAGGAAATCATAGGCTCCATGTCCGACAGTGATTCCTCCTTAACGTCTTCTTCTTTGTCTGCGGTCTACTCAGTACATACTTGGTTTCAATTTACTACATCTTGGTTTCAAGTTTCAACTTCATTTCTGTGGTATTAGCTCGTGGCATACATAATTTATCTATATAAATGTACCCAGAGCGCGTGTGCGCCTTTTTTAAGTATTCAAAATAGAAGGCAGATACTACAAACCGATTCTACAATCTTAGAACAACAATCATAATGGTTTCACATCTAGAGAGAGAGAAACGAACCTGGTGGTGGTCGACAGTAAGGGTAGCAGCCGGTAGCACTGAGACAAGGAGCCGGAGCCGGCGGAAATGGGAGCAGCAGCCGGTGGAAACTGGAGCAGCAGCAGCAGGCGGCAACAGAGTAGCAGCCGTCGGCGAGCTGAACAGCAGTGGGCGCGCGGCACGGTGCACAGAATGGATGGATTGGGGATATGGGGTTTTTAATTTTTTTTCTCTCCAAGAATTTGGTTGACGATGTTGTGGAAGAAAAATTCAAAAAAACAAAATCAATGGTTGAAATGCCACGATGATAACAATCTAAGGTCTTGCTTCTCTCGCTTTTATTTGTGCCGCCTACTCCATCTACATTGTTATTCGAATGATCCGCCCGCATGTAGCATCCCTTATCTATGTTTGTCGGTTATCAGCCTCGCGTTGGTAATATAGTGATGAGCATGTAATTACGTTATGTTGACACCAAAAAAATAATTGATTTTAGGATTGATCAGCGATGATCGAACGAGTGTATAAGTTATACGAGCAAATCACATGTCTCAGAATTTAATGTCGATTGATTGATGAAAAGGAAGTTATGGCTTAAACTATAACAATGTGACTAGGCAATAGTTTAGGGTAGTTTTTAGTGGTTATTGATGAACAAATATGCAAGTTGATAGCAACAACAAAAAAAGGGGGAGCATTTGGCCATATTTATCGATGAAGGACATGTCGGTCGACGGTTTTTGCCAATTAGAGTTCTCAAAGTTTAGGGAAAGAAACGATAATGAAAAATCAAATGAAGAAGGAAGGATGACACAAGTACGCCGACCAACAATTTTAGCCTTAGTTTATTCTTTCCTTTTGCCTTTGTTTCTATAGTCAATTGTGTAACTTTGCAAGATAATAAAAAATTAAGTCCTGCTTTTCTTAATTCATATACTTTGGCCTTTTCAATCAAACACAAATAACTTTTTAGGTATATCTTTACTTTGTAATTCTAATATTTCCATTTTGGAGAAGTCTTTAAGAAAGGTAAATAGGAATATGCACTTCAAATCGAGCCTTTACCTGTTGTTCAATCGAAGATTTGTAATTAGACACAAACATTAGTAGGACTAGTGGGACTTTTTTAATTGAAAGTAGAAATGCCAAGCATTAGGAGCCAAGCAACAAATGATATTTCTAGTAGTGGCATAATTAATTAAAACCAATAAAACAACCCCTTGGGGGGGGGGGGGGAGTAGGGTTCTTAAAAAATGATAGGGAATTTAATCGTGAATCTCAATCAAATCAAGTAATACTTCAATGAAGATGCTAACTATACAATCCCAAGCAATTATAGAGCAATCAATAAAGAGATTGAGTTAGAGATATTTGACAAGGAGATTTAAATGGTTCGGCTTGAACTACCCTCAAGCCTACATCCACCTTTTCAAAAAAGTCCCTCGTGAGAGTACTATAATCTACTAGCAACAAGTTATTTCCGGATCAAGATCAAAATCCTCACAACACTTGGTGATATTCCTAAACCAAGCACATGCCTTGAATCCACAAAGCTCACTCAAGACTTGACAAACTCAAGCCTTGATCACAATTCTTTTGCAAAGATCAAATGTGTACAAAGAAACCCTCTTGAATGGAAATGGGTACAAATGAAACTCTAGTACAATAGAAAGATGGGAGAATTGATGACTTGAAGAATGTTTACTCTCAAATAAAGAATTTCACAAAGATACTCTCTTTAATGATGTAAAATCATGAAAATGAAGAGAGAAAAGTTTAATATATAAGCGTTGATATTTCTCCAATGAATGGAGGCGTAGAATGTGATTTCCATAATGTATGATTTCAGCCCCAACTCATTTTAATATGGTAGATATCATATATAGCCGTTATTGACAGATTTTGCATGATTTTGGGGAAAACCAGCCGATATTTTTTAGCCAACAGTCAATAAAGTCGACTGCATTTTCCCAATGTATGTAACGCTCTGAAATTTTCCAGAGCATTATCCGATCACTCTATCAGATCCTCAACTGTCCAATTATTCATATTCAATAATGATAACCCAACAACATCCAATTCAGAGCACTACAATCCATCACCTATCTTAACAACTATCCCAAAAAATAGTAAAGTACTTAAATTATTAAATTACATAACAGTTCTCTAACAAGGCTTAAATAAATAATCATGTAAAAACATAAACTACTTTGAAGTTCAAGCTCGTCCGTCCTGGAATCTTACTGATGATCATTTCCTGCAGAAAGGAATAGAAAAAGGGAGTGAGCTTTTGGGAGCTCAGTAAGGTCGCTCAAAATTCATAAGAGGGATTACAAGCGAATTTGGTCAGAAAATTATATCAATGACAATGAAGAAACAATATTCTCAAATTTCTCAATTCAAGATTCAATAAATGCACTTTCGATTTTCACTGAAGCAATGCAGATGATATTAGACATGAGTATATTGCAAAGCCACACAGGCAATGCTGGGAAACACTTAGCAAAGCCACACAGGCAGTGCTTAATAACAATATGGTTACATATGCATATGAACACTAGTTAGACCCTCAAGGTACTAGCATCTCCCGACAATATCAGACCATCCTTATGTCACCCCCGATACAGACCATCCTTATAACTGCTCAATACACTATCTAATGCCAATATGCAGAATGCAATAAGCGATATTACAATGAATAAATCAACACTCAAAGAGAAATAAGTATTGAGCATCGGATGAGATTTCAATAACGCAAAAAGCTCAAAACAGGGTTTAAAGGTAGCCAATTGACATTTCAACTATAGTGGAGTCCAACAAAATTCGATAACAATACAGAAAAATATTCACTTGGACAAATAGATGAAACTGAGTTTCGGATAGAAATCCCTTACCTCGATCCAAGTGCTGAAGCTAAAAATGTGTTTGATCAAATCCTCGGAGTTAACCTAGGTCGACAAAGTCACTTATCAGAACATTATCTATACCACTTTATTATAACCCTAATAATATAACTATTCACATCGTACCTATTTCTCTACCCAGAACGATAAAATTCAGAACGAGTTTCACATACAGCTAACCCTACCGAAATTTGTCACACTCCCCGAGACTCAGAGATATCCCAAAAATGTTCTAATCATTCATTAAACATTATTTATAGCTTAATAGAGCATATGGGATAAAAATGTTATTTTTGAGTATTTTTTATTATTTTCGAATTAAAACATTTTTCTTAAATACACTAAAACCAATAAATTGCCATAATTTCTTATAGCTGGAAATAGGCTTCTAATTTTTGTAACAACTTTAGAAGACTTATAAAAATTATTGAAATTGAAATCAGAAATTAAAAGGCATTAAAACTATTTCAAAAAAAATTCATTTTGTTAAATCCAATGCGATAGAGAAATGATAGCAAATGAACTCTAAAAATCACCAAATTTATACTGAGTCTTTATTATACTATAAAAACATTACTGTAAATTTTCCCAGAACATTTTCAGGGTTTTACGCTATTTAATAAACAATATTTCTCTGCTAGCTACCGTGAGCAGATGTTGAGGGAGTTTGCCAACATAACTTAGGCGAACAGGGAGACAGTGGATGAGTATGAGATGAGGTTTTCACGATTGGCTAGATTTACAGATAGGATGCTACCGACTGATACCGACAGGTGTCAGAAATTTGAGTGGGGCCTTAGGCCAGGCTTGAGGGATGGAGTGATCTCGGCTCGGTTGTCGAGCTATATGGAATGTGTGGATCTGGCGCGTGCATTAGAACAGTCTAGGTTAGACAACAAGAAAAGGTTTGAGCAGCGCCAAGGTGGCCAGAAAAGAGACAGACATGAGGGTAGATCCACAGAGCTTGACAAGCGTCAGCAGCTTTCTTTTGCACCACGTCGGGGTGCTCACAGTCAGAGGACGGGACAGAACCAGGGGATTCAGATCTGCCTCAAATCAGGGATCCAGATCTGGACAGAGTTTTGGAGGTCGGCCAGTACAGAACAAGGGTAATAAAGGTGCACAGAGCGAGGGAGCATAGGGAACATTTGAGGCTTGTGTTACAACGTCTGAGAAACCATAAATTATACGCAAAATTCTCGAAGTGTGAATTTTGGCTGCAAGGTTGGTTTTCTTGGACACGTGGTATCAAAGGAAGGTATTTCGGTAGACCTGGAAAAGATCATGACAGTGACAGAATGGTAAAGACCTAGCATGGTAAATGAGGTGCGTAGTTTTCTGGGTCTAGCAGGTTATTACAAACGATTTGTGGATGGTTTATAGAAGATTGCAGGACCATTGACTCATTTGACACGTAAAAATGTGCAATTTTTTTGGACTGATGAGTGTGAGTCTAGCTTCCAGGAGTTGAAGCAAATATTAGTAACGACACCAGTATTGACATTGCCATCAGGTTCAGGAGGATTTGTAATTTATAGTGATGCCTCTATGAGAGGGCTTGGGTGTGTATTGATGCAACACAGGAAGGTTATTGCCTATGCATCGAGGCAATTGAAAACTCATGAGCAAAACTATATGACTCATGACCTAGAAATGGCAGCAGTGATCTTCGCCTTAAAGCTATGGAGACATTACCTGTATGGAGAGACTTGTGAAATCTACATATATCACAAAAGCCTCAAGTATATATTTATGCAGAAGGAGCTTAATACGAGGCAACGTAGATGGTTGGAATTTCTGAAGGATTATGATTGTTCCATCCACTACCACCCGGGTAAGGTCAATGTAGTGGCAGATGCCCTTAGCAAGAAGAGTACAGGGAACCTAGCTACATTGATTACGAGAAAGCCTAAGTCGTTGGAGGAGATGCGACAATTGGATTTGGAGGTCAGATGCCCGGGGTATAGTGCAATGTTAGCAGCCATGCAAGTTCAACCAACATTGATTAGCAGAATTAAAGAGGCACAGGCAAAGGACCCTGAATTTTCCAAGATCATTGGAGGTAATGGAAATGAGAAACAAACATAATTCGAGGTTGACCCAGAAGGAGTGTTACGTTTTGGCCGTCGGTTGTGTATCCCCAATGATGATGAGCTGAGGCGAGTTTTATTATCAGAGGCACATAGTTCGCATTTTTTAATACACCCATGAAGTACTAAAATGTACCATGACATTAGAGAACATTTTTGGTGGTTGGGAATGAAAAAGGATATAGCAGAGTTTGTGTCTCGATGTTTGGTTTGTCAACAGATAAAAGCCGAACACCAGAAGCCAGCACGGATGTTAGAGTCATTAGAGATTCCAGAATGGAAATGGGAGCACGTCACTACAGACTTCGTGGGAGGTTTACCTAAGACAGCCCGGGGTTATGATATGATTTGGGTAAAGGTGGATAGGCTCATTAAATTGGCACACTATTTGCCTATTCGAGCAAATTTTACTATACAAAAATTGGCTCAGCTATATGCAGATACCGTTGTGAGACTACACGGCATACCGGTTTCAATTGTGTCGGATAGGGATCCACGTTTCACTTCGAGGTTCTGGGAGAGCTTTCAGAAGGCTATGGGGACTGATTTGAGATTTAGTATTGCGTTCCACCCACGGACGGATGGTCAGTCAAAGAGGACCATTTAGACTTTGGAGGACAAGTTGAGAGCTTGTGTGATATACTTTTCGGGTAGTTGGGATCACCATTTGCCGTTAGTCGGGTTTGCATATAACAATAGTTATCAGACCAATATCTAGATGGCGCCTTTCAAGGCCTTATATGGTCGGAGGTGCAAAACTCCATTGTACTAGGATGAAGTTAGAGAGCGTCGACTCATAGACCCAGAGCTAGTCCAGATAACCTGTGAAAAAGTTTATTTGATCTGGACACGCATGAGGGCGGCACAGGATAAAGAGCGCATGTATGCTTCGAAGAGTACACGAGATCTAGAATTCGAGGTTGGTGACCGAGTATTTATGAGAATATCGCGTTGGAAGGGAGTTACGCATTTCAAGAAGAAGGACAAGCTCAGCCCTAGGTATATTGGTCCATATATGAGATTCTCGAGAGGATTGGACCGGTGGCGTATCGTCTGGCATTGTCAACGAACCTGTCGGATGTTCACAATGTGTTCCATGTGTCGGTGCTAAGGAAATATGTGCATGATCCGACTCACGTATTACAGCATAGTCCCGAGAATATTCAGACAGATTTAAGTTACGAAGAGGTACCAGTAGAAATATTAGACCGTCATGAACAAGTACTGAGGACTAAGGTGATACCGCTAGTAAAGGTACTGTGGAAGAATCATACTACTGAGGAAGCTACATGGGAACTAGAGGAGACCATGCTACAGGTGCATAAATTCGAGAACGGAATTTGTTTTTTATAAGTTGGGGAGAATGTAATACCCCAAAACCCTAAATTGCTCTTCATAAACTAAATAGGTATAAATTAGGGACATATTATACTTTCTTAACGTCGATATAAAATTTTTAACGACAACATATATATTTTATTATTTAATGACGACTTATATTTTAGCAATGCATTTAATTTAAGCTTTGGTATATTTTTAGGCCGCAACTAAACTTCTTTAGTAACAATTTACTTATTAGCGACGAATTCTCCAACGGGGTGGCATAGCAACCACTTATAATTTTTCCTAACACATCACGTATTGAAAATATTTTTTGTATGGACCATATTTCTTTTATAAGTATTAGGTTGGAAGTTTTAGCGACAAATGGTGTGTAGGGTTCTTTTATCTTCTAACGAGGGTTTCTTCTAACATATATATATATATATATATATATATATATATATATATATGGAGCTGATTCGTTGATAGCGCTATTAAGTTGCTAGCGCGATCATTTAGGCTGCCAGAACCATTTCGAGAGAAAGACAGAGAGATCAAGCAAATTCCGGCGATCGGAATTCGATTCCGGTAAGTTGTCCGATATATATATATATATATATATATATATATATATATATATGGTTACTGTTATACATATATATTGAAACCAATAAAACAACCCTAGAGGGGGGTGAATAGGGTTTTTGAAATATAATGGGGAACTTAAACTAAGCACAATCATAAATCTCAAACAAACCAAGTAATACTTCAATGAAGATGCTAACTAAAAAATCTCAAACAATTAAAGAGCAATAAGTAAAGAGATTGAGTTAGAGATACTTGACAAGGAGATTTAAATGATTCAGCTTGATATACCCTCAAGCCTACATCCACCTCTTCAAGGAAGTCCCTTGCAAGAGCACTAGAATCCACTAGCAACAATCTTCTTCCGGGTCAAGATCAAAACCCTTACAACACTTGGTGATATCCCCACACCAAGCACAAGCCTTGAATCCACAAAGCTCACGCAAGACTTGACAAACCCAAGCCTTGATCACAATCCTTTTACAAAGATCAAATGTGTACAAAGAAACCCTTTTGAAAGGAAATGAGTACAAATGAAGCTCTAGTGCAATAGAGAATTGATGACTTGAAGGATGCTCACTCTCAATCAAAGAATTGCTCACAAAGATGCTCTCTTTAATGATGTAAAATCATGAAGATGAAGAGAGAAAAGTTTAATCTATGAGCCTTGATGTTTCTCTAATGAATGAAGGCTTAGAATGTGGTTTCCATAGTGTATGATGAAGCCCCAAATCATTTATATAGAGAAGAGATCAAATATAGCCGTTATAGGCATAAAGTGGGCAAAACTGCCATTGCAGTCGACTGTAACCCAATGCAGTCGACTGTATTCCCTCGAAAATAGCCGTTGGAGTTTTGTCCTCGAAAATAGCCGTTGGAACTGAATTTTGACCAATGCAGTCGACTGCATTGGAATGCAGTCGACTGTATTCACAGTCGACTGTATTACCCTACTGCCTATCGGCTGCCTCACGGAACCCCCTTTCCTATTGTGGGCATAACTTTCTCTAGAAAAATTGGATTGAGGTGCCATTTTTTTTTGTTGGAAAGCTAATGAAAAGTTTTATCAAGATATGAAAAGATTAGAACAAAAAACAGTGTTGAGAAAATCTGAGAAAGTTCTAAAGTTCACTCATTTTCAAGAGGGTGTGAATGATTATGAACTTACATGCAACGCACAATGTGTCATGTGATCGTTTTAGGTCATAGTCATCAATCCAAGCATCAAACCAAGACTATTTACATAATAGGAAAGATCAATTATAATCGATAGTAACTTAGCCGATGCATTCTTTGTTGCTCTTCGACATTGGACTTGACGAAGCTTCTATATCATGTCCACTATAACTTTAAGCTTCTTTGGCTTTAATCCATCTATCCAAATTCTCAAATGTGTCTTCATGAGTGTGCATGTATATACCTACTAAGAATACACCCAAAGCACACATTAGAACATAATCAATGTGTAGTTATCATCAAAACAAGATGTAAGCCTAGGTTATCCAACCATAGGGCTAACAATCTGCCCCTTTTTTATGATGACAAACATTGATTCTATATAGGGTAAGATGTATCATATGATAGTCAATTAAGCACAACAATCTCACATAAAACACTCAATCATTGCTCGTATACGCAAGATATGTCAATTTATCTCATACAGCAATTAAGCTTATAGCTAGCTTCCCCTGACTAACACAATATATGTTCTTCCTCTAATGTTATCTCAAAAAACACACAATCACATAACATTTAAATCAAGATTATTTCTCTCCCTTTGTCATCAACAATAAGACAAGTATATACGTCTGTGAAGAGATAGTTATAAGTAAAATAATGGCATGAAATGCATATAACTCATGAACTCATACTGATGACATCAAGAGTTCCTTCATGATCCAAAGAAAGATATTCAAAGTAGCTCAATAATCTCATCTACTTCATGCATTTTTCAAGAGTAACAAGATAGTATGTGATTCAAGCATGTAAGCTCATCCTATCAAGTTACCATATGCATATTCTATCATAATTTATTCTCCCTCTTAATCAATACATGCTAACACTATCAAACAAACACAACCAAATGTCTAGCCGAGCATATTTCTTTTTTGGCATTACCAAAAGGGGTGTGTGTATGAATGGCATTATGAAGCATTAAGATGACATAATTTCAACATGGAATTTTCACAAAGCGAATAATGGTCATCAACAATCAATATTTTCAATATAAATGCAAGAGGACCATTCATCGGCAAGGTTCACATTAATTCTCAACAAGCAAGCTATTTATAGATTTGACAATTTAAGCATACTTGATAACATGTAAGTTTAGCACATAGCACAATGTTGAGAAGATCATTAAGTTTTACCTTTTTTGGTGAATTATCAATGAATTGAGCTCATGAGTGATCATTCTTGAAGTCCATTTTCTTTGACAAGCTTCGAGGCTCTCCTCATTTGAAGTAGCATGTCCAATCTCGGAATGCTTACTCCCCCTTAAGATTTAGCTTTTTGCTCCTCCTTTTTAAAATTTTCTTGGAGCCTTCTCCTTGTTGCTATTTGCCTTTACCTTGAACAACCTACAATTACAATTTAGGTCTAACTTTTGGTACCCACATTTTCTTGGGTCCATGAGTGTTAGTCTTAGCAACATTAAGAAACTCTTTAACAACCCACATTTTCTTTACACATCCAACATAAACAATTCTACAAGGACAATAACTAGTCCTATGTCCTTTCTTGTTGCACCAACCACAATGTGTAAATGGTGTGCAATAGTTCTTTGGTTGTCTTGGAGGAACATTTAACCTAGCTTGTTGTTTAAAAACTTTAGGAGGCAAGGTGAGGGGATCTAATCCAACACCGCCTTTGTTTAGGCCAACTCATTGGTGTCCAAGCATGACATCCAAATTGTTTTTACCATCAACAAATTTTTCAAGGCATCTTTTCAAATCACAAATCTCAAGTTTTAAATCTTCATTTTGTTTTTCTAGAGCCAAAGTTTTGCAAGAGATTTGTTTTGAGCTAGGAGTGTTAGCAATTAATTCAACCAAATCATTATTCACATGCTTTACATATAAGTGGCTAGATATGCATTCATTCTTGACATGCAACTCATTATTTTCACTTTTTAAGTCATCTAGCTCTTTTGAAATCGCACGCACTTGTTTTTTCAAAGCACAATTTTTCTTGGCTAATTTCATGGATTCTTCATATAAAAGAGCGTAAGCATCATAAATATCATCATTGGAAAAATTGCTATCACTATCACTATATGAAGAATTTACCTCATCTTCTTTTTGAGCCATGAAGCATAGATTTGAATCTCTATCATCGAAATCACCACATTCATATCCACTTGAGTCATTATCGCTCCAAATATTGGCTTTAATTGATGTCTTTATAGAGTGCTTCTTTCTTGACCATTTCTTCTTCTTATTCTCCCATGAGGTAATCTCTACACTTGAATCATTCTTGCTCTTGTGTGAGTTTTCAACTTTCTTAATTTTGAGAAACTCATTGAATTCCTTCGCAAGTATGTCTATTTCCTTGTTATTCAAGTCTTCTTCCTCTTCACTTGAAGATTGACCCATCATTGATGAAGCTTTAAGAGCAATGCACTTCTTCTTCTTCTTTGGAACTTTTTGCCAGGATGATTCAAGTTGCATTTCATAGGTCATCAAGGAGCAAATTAATTCATCCAACGGGAAGGTATTAAGATCCTTTGATTCTTGAAGTGCGGTGATTTTTGCATTCCATTCTCTAGGTAATGACCTAATTACCTTTCTCACAAGATCACCGTTAGAGAAATCTTTTCCTAATTGTTTCAAAGTATTAACAATTTTAGTGAAACGAAAATTCATTTTCATAATAGATTCATCGAAAAATATTTGAAACAATTCATATTCTCTATGCCATAAATTCATCTTTGAATCTCTTAGAAGAGAAGTCCCTTCATGAGTGACTTGAAGTGTATCCCACATACTCTTAGCCGAATCACACGCAATAACTCGATTGAGTTCATTTGCGTTTAGAGCACAAACAAGACAATTCTTAGCTCTAGAATTCATGCAAAGCATATTTCTATCATAGTCATTAAATTCGGATTTCTCCTTTGGCACAAGCTTATTCCTAATCCTCTTGGTTGGAACATAAGGGCCATCTTCAACAATTCCCCACATTTCATAATCAAAAAAAAAAAAAAATACTCGCATCTTAATTTTCCATATACTATATGAAGACCCATCAAAAAGTGGAGGTCTAGTAATAAAACTCCCCTCAAGACTAGGAAACCTCATGATCTTTTAACTCTCTAGGTGTTAACCAAAAAATCAAGAGCCGAGGCTCTGATACCACTTGAAACCAATAAAACAACCCTAGAGGGGGGTGAATAGGGTTTTTGAAAATTAATGGGGAGTTTAAACTAAGCACAATCATAAATCTCAAACAAACCAAGTAATACTTCAATAAAGATGCTAACTAAACAATCTCAAACACTTAAAGAGCAATAAGTAAAGAGATTGAGTTAGAGATACTTGACAAAGAGATTTAAATGGTTCGGCTTGATATACCCTCAAGCCTACATCCACCTCTTCAAGGAAGTCCCTTGCAAGAGCACTAGAATCCACTAGCAACAATCTTCTTTCGGGTCAAGATCAAAACCCTTACAACACTTGGTGATATCCCCACACCAAGCACAAGCCTTGAATCCACAAAGCTCACCCAAGACTTGACAAACCCAAGCCTTGATCACAATCCTTTTACAAAGATCAAATGTGTACAAAGAAACCCTTTTGAAAGGAAATGAGTACAAATGAAGCTCTAGTGCAATAGAGAATTGATGACTTGAAGGATGCTCACTCTCAATCAAAGAATTGCTCACAAAGATGCTCTCTTTAATGATGTAAAATCATGAAGATGAAGAGAGAAAAGTTTAATCTATGAGCCTTGATGTTTCTCTAATGAATGAAGGCTTAGAATGTGGTTTCCATAGTGTATGATGAAGCCCCAAATCATTTATATAGAGAAGAGATCAAATATAGCCGTTATAGGCATAAAGTGGGCAAAACTGCCATTGCAGTCGACTGTAACCCAATGCAGTCGACTGTAATCCCTCGAAAATAGCCGTTGGAGTTTTGTCCTCGAAAATAGCCGTTGGAACTGAATTTTGACCAATGCAGTCGACTGTATTCACAGTCGACTGTATTACCCTACTGCCTATCGGCTGCCTCACGGAACCCCCTTTCCTATTTTGGGCATAACTTTCTCTAGAAAAATCGGATTGATGTGCCGTTTTTTGCGTTGAAAATCTGATGAAAAGTGTTATTAAGATATAAAAATATTAGCACCAAAAACAGTTTTGAGAAAATCTGAGACAGCTCCAAAGTTCCCTCATTTTCACGAACCACGCTTGTGTGAATGATTATGAACTCACATGCAATGCACAAGGTGTCCTAAGGTCTTTTTAGGTCATAGTCATCAATCCAAGCATCAAACCAAGACTAGTTACATAATAAGAAAGATCAATTATAATCGATAGTAACTTAGCCGATGCATTCTTTGTTGCTCTTCGACATTGGACTTGATGAAGCTTCTATAGCATGTCCACTATAACTTTAAGATTCTTTGGCTTTAATCCATCTATCCAACTTCTCAAATGTGTCTTCATGAGTGTGCATGTATATACCTACTAAGAATATACTCAAAGCACACATTAGAACATAATCAATGTGTAGTTATCATCAAAACAAGATGTAAGCCTGGGTTATCCAACCATAGGGCTAACATATATGTAGTTAGATGTATACGTAACTCAAATGAAGTGGTGCTGATATGTGGGCATGGGAATATGGTGGCAGCGTGGTGAGAGTGAAAAGGGTGGACTGTGGGTGCTACGCTTTGTGAGTGCTGTGTGTGCTCGATGTTCTTGTTTATGTTGGTTTTGGTTAGGAAAGAGAAAAGACCCACTACGGCAGTGAGTGTAAGAAGGCTGTGTGTATATGTGGGTTTGTAGAAAGAGGGGGAGAGGGATCATGGCTGCCGTCAACCGATGTTTGTGGCTCCACCAAAGCACAGCCGTGAAGGGGCCACCTTTAGAAAGAAACACAGCCATGAAAGGCTGCCTTTAGAGAGAGAAAGTGGCTGTGAAACGGGTTTAGAGGCAGCCATGGCTGCCGTAAGAGTGAGGCAGTGAGTGAGTGACACTACAAGAAAATACGTCTTTTGCGACGGATTTTTTGCGACATAATAGATTCCGTCGCTGAAAGGAGTTTTACCGACGGAAACCTCCGTGAGTAAAACTCCGTCGTAAAATATTATTTAAGCGACGGATTTATTCCGTCGCTAAAAACTACGTCGGTAAAAATAGATCTTCACTGACGGACTTTTAGCGACGGAGTTATTCCGTCGCTAAAAGTCTATTTAACTCTCAGATCTGGTTTTCTCTCTCACTGCTTCTCTCTTCGAAAATCCCAAAACCATTTCCGGCGATTGTGCCACCGCCGTTCTCACATCCTGCCCCACCTTCGGCGCCACCGAAAGCCTCGACACCGGCGGTGACTTCCCTCGACCCCGGCGGTGACCTCCCTCGACAATGGCGGTGACTTCCCTTGACGCCGGCGGTGACCTCCCTCGACACAGGCGACTCCCATCAGGTAATTTTTTTTTTATAGTGTCTAATATCACTACCCATTTTTTTCTTTTATTATGTTACAATTAAATGCCCTTTATGCTTCATCTTAAGCGTTTTTTTATTTATTTTCATCCTTCATCATAAACCTTGTTACTGACATAAGCCCATATATCAGTATTGACCATTAGCTTGTCAAGTTAAGAGGCAATAATGGTTGAAATGAAAGGATTTTTGATAAACAAGCGAATTTACTTTCATAATAGTGATTCTGCTAGTTGGCAACAGAATGTAAGCAAAATAATATCTAGGATGGTAATTTTGGTCCTAATTGAAGCCCTGTCTTGTCCCAGCCGACATGGTATTTATTTGAAAAAATTCCTAAAAATATTTTGAGCAAATGAGGAGCTAAATCAATTGTGGCTATATGAGTTTTACCCATTCTCTCTTCTATATATATAAAAAAAAATACCCCAAATAGATTTTTGAAAACTTAAGCCTACATCTCTCTCTCTCTCTCCCTCTCCACTAATCATATTTCAGATTTTCTTGGTCTGAGACACACGGCCATTCAAGTTGCCGCCGCCGCCTGTCCACCATTTTCGGTAGCAATCGTCGACAGTCACTACGGCAAACTCCGATAGCCGTCCCCTACCGACCATTGCTGCCGTCCAACTCCAGCAGCCACCTTTGTCCGCTGCCTCTACTAACTAGAATAATGAAAATAATCTCATCCAAAAATATGACTAGTTTAAAACAAAATAAATTAGAAGCTAAAAAGTTGACTCGTATTGTAATTGATCGAGTTAAGTGGCGTTGGATCTAGATGGGATGGGACGGGACGGAACTGGGCAAGGGACATTAAGATGACGCAATATGGGGAGGGTGGTGGTGGTTTATGGCGCCCCATATTGTCTCCTTGATAAATAACAATCTTGCGACGCAAAGAGTAATTGAGATTACTAAGTATATAAGTATTATTTGACAAGTCAACTGAACGACATTATAAAGTTTAATTCCCCATTTTGAAATTTATGTGGAATTTCGTAAAACTTAGAAACATGTAGTTGCCACTTGCGCTCACATTATTACGGTAAGATTTTATGGTCCATGTACTTCAAGGCCCAGCACATCCGAAATGGACATATGGGGCTGAGCAACTTCCTTCGGCCCATCTTGTGTTGTATCCAAGAATCCAAAGTAGANTACGATGCCTAGTCCTGTGAGTCTGTGACAAATTCTAGCCCATCACCTAGTACATTTCCTGTATTCTCAGCAATTTGAAATGAATTTGCTACACTTCTAGCAACTTTACAAAATTAAACAATCTTGCTTGACCTACTAATTTGACTAGTAGTCATTTGTGGTAGGGCTTGATCATTCAATAGTCAATCTGGATAAAAAAAAATGTAAAACAAATATGTATGTACGAGTGTATGACCCATTTCAAACTATATTTAAATTGAATACCCTAATTCAAGCATAAAGGGCAATAGCGAAATCAACCGAACCCTAAATTGAATCAATAGAACCCCCTAATTGAACCCTAAATTGAAGTAATTGAACCATAATTAAATCTTAAATTGAATGCCCTAATCGAATCGAACCCTAAATTAAACTAATTGAACCCTAAATTGAATACCCTAATCCAACTGAAACCTAAATTGAACTAATTGAACCCTAAATTGAATGCCCCAAATCAACCGAACTCTACATTGAATCAATGGACCCCCCTAATTGAACCCTAAATTGATAATTGAACTCTAATTAAACCCTAAATTGAATGCCCTAACCGTCCTAATCGAACCGAACCCTAAATTAAACTAATTGAACCCTAAATTGAATGCCTAATACAATCGAACCCTAAATTGAAATAATTCAAGCGCATCGGATATGTGCATTTTGAACAATTTTTTCCCATTTGAACATTGATAATTTGTTTGATAATTTTAGGTTGTTAATTGTGCATTTGAGAATTGTGATTATTGATCTGTGATTTTCGATTGTTAATTGATGATTTTAGGCTATTAGCTGTGCACTTGAAGTAATTGCGATTATTAATTGATGATTTTAGGTCGTTAATTGCGGATTGAGCATTTGAGATATTGAGATTATTGACGGAGGATGGGACCCAATTGGATTGAGTGTGTGATTTTTGTTAATGTTTATTGCGTTGAGCCTTTTAGAATTAAGAATTGAGATTGTTGACGGAGGATGGGACTCAATTGGATTGAGATACCTGTTAGTTAGCGCAGACACGGACACCACGTCTGATCGACGGTCTCTGACATTTAAAACACAAATTAATAACGTATGTCGATGTGTCTGGAGGTACGTGCCGGTGGGCGTCGGACACGTGTCCGGAGGCGTCAGACACATGTCCAGAGGCGTCGGACACGTGTCGGTATGTGTCGGACACGTGTCCGGAGGTGTCAGACACGTATCGGACACCATATCGACACCCTCTATGAGGTGTCAGAATTGAGGTTGTTGACGGAGGATGGGACCCAATTGGATTGAGATACCTGTTAGCTAGCGCAGACACAGACACCACGTCTGATCGACGATGTCTGACATTTAAAAAATAAATTAACGTATGTCGATGTGTCTGGAGGTGTGTGTCGGTGGGCGTCGGACACGTGTCTGGAGGTGCGTGTCGGTGGGCGTCGGACACGTGTCTAGAGGCGTCAGACACGTGTCTAGTGGCGTCGGACAAGTGTCGGTATGTGTCGGACATGTGTCCGTATGTGTCGGACACGTGTCCGGAGGTGTCCGACACGTATCGGACACCATATCGACACCCTCTATGAGGTGTCGGAATTGAGGTTGTTGACGGAGGATGGGACCCAATTGGATTGAGATACCTGTTAGCTAGCACAGACACGGACACCAAGTCTGATCGATGGTGTCCGACATTTAAAAAATTAATTAATGTATGCCGATGTGTCTGGAGGTGCGTGTCGGTGGGCGTCAAACACGTGTCTGGAGGCGTCGGACACGTGTCGGTATGTGTCGGACACGTGTCCGGAGGTGTCAGACACGTATCGGACACCATATCGACACCCTCTATGAGGTGTCGGAATTGAGGTTGTTAACGGAGGATGGGACCCAATTGGATTAAGATACCTGTTAGCTAGCGCAGACACGGACACCACGTCTGATCGACGGTGTCCGACATTTAAAAAACAAATTAATGTATGCCGATGTGTCTGGAGGTGCGTGTCGGTGGGCGTCGGACACGTGTCCGGAGGCGTCGGACACGTGTCTAGAGGCGTCGGACACGTGTCGGTATGTGTCGGACACGTGTTCGGAGGTGTCAGACACGTATCGGACACCATATCGACACCCTATATGAGGTGTCGAAATTGAGATTATTGAATGTGCATTAAATTTAGGTTAGTTAGGTTAATGCGACATTTTTAGCATGCACCCCCTGGAATCTCATCGTGGCTCCAGCACTGGCTATAATTAGCCCTAATTAGTCCTGATTAATAATATTTTAGTAAATCAATTAACCCTAATTAGCTCTAACGAGCCTAATTAGTTTTAATTAACCCTAAGAACCTAATAAAATTAAATTAGCTGTAATTACCCTAAATTAGCCCAAATGAACCCAATTATGCGCATAATGAATAGAGTTAGCCTGCCTAGTCGTAATATGCCCTAACATAACCCAATTAAGCCTAATTAGCCATAATTAGGACTAATCAGCACTACTCGGCACAATTAAACCCTAATTAGGACTAAATAATCCTAATTAGTCCTAATCAACCCTAATTAGCTATAATTATCCAAAACTAGCCCTCATTAACATTAATTAGCCATAACATAACCCAATTAAGCCTAATTAGCCCTAATTATGACTAATCAGCACTACTCGGCACAATTAAACCCTAATTAGGACTAAATAACCCTAATTAGTCCTAATCAACCCTAATTAGCCCTAATTTTTACTGTCATCTACAATAGGTTCAGTCAATGGATAGACCGGTGGCTTCCTGCTTGAAATTACTAGCTGAAGGCCCTAACAAACAAACATCCTGTTACGGAGGCTATATCATCAACGGGTTTAGGTTTAACGTAAAAGATGATGACCAAACAAAACAAACCCAAAACAGTGGAGTCTTGGTCAACGGCGACTGTTATGCCGAGAATTGCATGGACTTTTACGGAGAGCTAGATGAGATTGTTGAGCTAACATATCTGGGTTCCCAAAATTGCCTGGTAATGTTCAAGTGTACGTGGTTCGATGTCACATGCAGTAGAGGAATCCGTGTTAGCTCTCAAGAGATTGTAGATGTCAATGTCAAGTCAAGACTTGCATCAGACGAGCCCTTTGTGTTTGCTAGTCAAGCTGTACAAGTCTTTTACGCGGAGGACGTCGCCAATCCCAAATCTCATTGGTATACAACTATCAAGTCCAAGAAATTGCCCGTGACATATGACAGTGAGCTAGACTCCTTTCAAGCCGACCAACCACGTGTCTTGTTCCCTGTTGAGGTCAACAACGAGGAGGACGATCTTCCTCTTCCAACAACACTTCTTGTAGGAGAAGAAGTCGTAGATGATGACGCGGAAGACGTGGAAAGTGTTGGAGATGATGTGACCGAGTCTACTGATGAAGAGGATGATAGAAGATGAAGAGGATGAACTAGAAGATGAAGAGGACGACGAGTCCCACGAAGAAGAGGACGACGAGGAAAGTGATGAAGATGATTCGCAAACTGAAAATGATTGACTTGTAATGTTGTAACATCACGGGAAAAATGTAGTAACATTTTAGAACTTGGTGTGAATTGATGTGTTTTTGCACATCCGTTCATATATATATATATATATATATAGTGCTGATGATGATTTCTGCCAAATTATTGTTTTTAACGTGTTAATGTCTTTGTAATTTATCTATATGAAGTCAGATATGGATAGGATACGGGCTATTTGTGGCCGGGCTGGACGCCAAGTTGCTTCCTCCCCGGTGGATCCCACCTCGTCATTGCCTACTGATGACGAGGCACAGAGTGATCGCGGACAGCAGATAGGGCCTCAGCCCCAGCCCCAGCCCCAGCTCCAGCCCTAGCCCTAGCCCCAGCCCGAGCCGTCGCCCCAGCCCGACGCATATTCATCCCACACGCGCGTGCATTCTCCATTTTCTGTGGGTTCTACCTCAGGTATAGTTGATAACGGTGTTTAGTACATTTTCGCTAGCCTTATGTTTAAAATATATTTGAACTGTATTAATGTCTGTGTTTTGTAGGATCTCGACGAGGCCGTGGTCCGACACGCGGGGTACGCATCGACCCCCAGCGTAAACAGAGAGTTACGCTCACGCAAGAGGGCCTGTAAGTACTAAAAATATCACCTCATGCCTTATATTTAAAATTTTGGGGTGTTAATTTATATTTGAACTGTATTAATTTATTTATTTACTTCTTTGGCAGGATCCTGGAGAATCAGGCGAGGACGAAGATCGGCGTTCTTGTGAAATGTCGATTCTTCGAGCTACTCCTGTACTGGAAGGACTGGGATGCCGCTGCGAGGGAGGCCCTATGGGAGGAGTGGCTGGTACGATGGCTTATTTTTTTCAGAGTTAGTAAATTTTTAGTTACAGTTTGTTTTCCGAACTCTAATTTGTGTTATTGAATGCCTTACAGGAGGGGTTTATGTTTGACACGCCTCAGCAGCAAACACTGAGGCAGCAGGCCTTCTTTGCCTACATCGGCAAGAGTTACCGCAGATGGCTCCACGACGCACGGGACCGGGCGAAGAAGATGCTGCCCGAGGGTGCGCCGATGACGGAGATGACGAGATATCCCCCACATTGGATATCTCACCGTGTATGGGGGAGATGATAGATCGGTGGGCTGCGGATCCAGGCTGGGACGCCAAGAGTAAGAGCGGGGCTGAGAACAGACAGAACAGAGATCCGACGCACATGGGGGGGTCGGTGCCACACGACATCGTCCGACACATGAACGCGGTCGAGCACCCGGATCTGGAGGAGGATGAGGTCATAGCTCTGACCTATAGTCAGACGCACGTGCGGAAGAAGGACAAGGACGAGGCGCACCGGGCGGGCGACTATATTTCAGATATTGCCCGGCGGATCGATGTGAGTCAATTTATTTAAGTTGTTAATGTTTTTTCTTTCTATCCTCAATGTCCGTTTCGTTAATTAATGTCCTAACATATCGTTAAACCACTATTTTTGCAGGCCTTGTATGAAACAGCTAAAAGGGTCTGAGCAGCAGTCCGGACAGCTATCAGCGTCCACTAGTACGACTGCGAGTACTGGGGGGTTAAAGCAATGGCTGGATATGCCGGAGGTCGTGAATCGGCCGAAAGGCCGCATACGCGGCCTGCCTAGCACGACTGCTCGTGCTGTGATAGGAGCGTCCTCACCCCCTGCTGCCCCTCCACAGACACCGGCTCCGCAGCGTCAGTTGGATGACGAGGAGATCCAGCGCATTCTATAGTGGTGGTGAGGATGATCAGGGAGCAGGGCGCTGCTGGACATGCCGAGCCGGCCCCGGATCAGTAGGATCCAGATCCGGGACTCGGCAACCCCTGATGAGCCCTTTCATGTGCCCGTTCCTAGCTTCCCCCCCCGGCTTGTACTCTTCTCCCCTCCCCTAACTGGCTGTATCCGGTTCCCGGCTTGTACATATGAGTCTTTTTTATAATAAACATTTTTTATGATTGATTATATATATTTATTTCTGTATTGATTATTGCGCGTTGTTGTTGAGAAATGAAAATTGTATTACAAGTTTGGGTAATTGAAAAATAAAAAAAAATTCAAAAAATTTTTGACTTTTGGCGACGGATTAAATCCGTCGCTAAAAGTATTCCTACAATCAGTTAATTAGTGATGGAATATTCTGTCGCTACAACATTATTCCGTTGCTAATTTGACAAAAAAAATAAATTAAAATACTAAAAATATAATTAGCGACGGATATCCGTCGCTAATTAAAAATAAATCCGTCGCAAAAAATTACATATTTAGCGACGGATTTCAAAATTCCGTCGCTAAACTATTAGTAACGGGCTTTTATACAAGGGAAAATTAAGAAAAGATGGGTTTTGGGAATAAATGTTTGTGAAAGGTGGGATTCTTTTGAAAACTTAAAAAAAAGTGGGGTGACTTTTTAAAATTTCTGAACAAGGGGTACACTTAAGAAAAAATGGGTTTTTTGAAATCAATTAATTTGGTCTTCCTAGATTACCCTTCCCGCCAAAATTGTTGACCCTTGTTCTGGTACAAGTCATTTTCTGCAAGAATACAAGTACGGTTATGCAAAAACACTAGTCCATTATGCAAAAACACTAGTCAGTTTGTGCAGATATTTAAGTCTTTTTTTCTCTTCCAACTAATGTAGATATTCAAGTCTTTTTTTCTCTTCCAACTAATGCAAGAATATAGAATCTGACATGCACTTTTGGATAAAAGGACTTGGGTTTCTGTAGAAAGTGACTAGTTTCACCTAGACCGTGCTTCTCGCCGTTCTTCTATGATTGATCGGTAAACACACTCCGAAATTGATCATTTTCTCCTCAGCACCTAATTGAGAGGTGACAACATCTATGAGAGAATCATAGGAGGCGCAGCTAATATTGTTTCTTCCTTCGCGTATCAGTCCAGCGGAGGTTACGTAGTTGTGTGGCTTGCAAAGGATCATCCCACGTTTAGACTTTTTGAGTTGGAGCACTGTTTGGTTGATCCTCAGAATCGGGAATCGCGCGTGCGGATCATTCAAGTTCTCCTTGTTGAAAACTCCAAGTTGGTGTTACAGAACACCAAAGTCTTCGTTGAGCAGTGGTATGGGCCCTTCAGAAATAGGGAATAACTTGGTGGATGTGCTATCTGTGATTCTACATTTGCTGCCACCGATGCCTTGAAAAGTTCACAAATTACTGGTGTTTGGCAAGGCCTAAATGTTGTTGCCCGCTTCCAAAATTCTCAAAATGTGAGTTCTACAAGATTTCCCTTTCTCCCTACTGCTTCTTTTTTGAGGTAATAAACTCTATGTTAAAAAATTAGAATACCTTTTTGAATTGCTATACCAATAATTCTTATCTGTTTCACTCGATTTTTTTTAGTACTAGCTGCAACAATGAGTTAGATCTTGTTCACGGGATAACTGAAGAGGTGTTTTAGCAATGCATGCGTGGATAACTTATTTCTAGTATGTATTGAATCCTTTTAAGATGTCGAGGGAGAAGGGTAGCCTCATTTGCAGTGATTTTCAATACAAAACGGCTAAATCGCATCCGTTTCTTCAATCCCAACCCCATTAGCAAGGGAAAGTGTAGTTCCCGCAATGTCCTCTTTTTTTAGGAGTCTCACCGAAGCAAAAGCAGTACCCCCCGTAATTTCTGCATAACGTAGAAATTTCGTAATTTCTACGTTACGAAAATTTTAACTTTAAGTACTTCATTTAAGATGTAAACCTCTACGGGCATCTAGTATAAATTAAACAGAGGAGCTGACACAAAATAAAAGCAAAAAAATAGCCTACAAATATATTACCCCATCACCCAACAATCTCAACCTAAATAAGTTAGAGAAAGAGCAGGCATCAACTCGATCACGAGTCAAAGTTAATAGGGTACTTATCAGAGAATTTAGCACTTTTACATAACTGTACTTGTATTCTCGCATAACCGTACTTGTATTCTTGCATAACACGACTTGTGTCAAGCCTTCAGCATTCGCATCCAGGTTTCTTTCATCATCAGTAAACAGAGTTTTGTCAATTATTTTTGCATTGGATCAAGCGATTAAAAAATAATGAATGTACTCCATTTATTTTTTAAAAAAGAAAACTCTCCTTATAGAGGAAACAAATTTGCCTCCATGAGTCCCCCAGCACCTCTTACATAAAAAAAGAGGAAACAAATTTAGTTGCCAAAATGGATACAACAACAATTTATCAAGGAAAGGAAAAGTTAAAGTTAAGATAATTTTGCATAGAAAATTATAACGGGTGGGTGGGTGGGTGGCTGGGTAGGGGCGGGGTGGAGGATGGGAAGGGGGGAGAGGGGATAAGGAAATCTGATTAGGAGGGAAAGATAGGGAAAGGGTAGTTTGGGTAGTTAAAAACTAAAGTCATGAAAAAATACATTTTTTTAAGCCCTCCCATTGTTCGAAAATTTTCAAAACAAAATTCACTTTTTCTTAAGTTTACAAAAAAAACCAACCTTCCACTAATTTTTAACCTCAAAACTCACTTTTTCCAAATTTTCCCTATGACAAGGGACAATTAGCGATGGTGAATCCGTCACTAATTGTTTTAGCGACGGATTTTAGGCTTTTAGTGACGGATTTTTCCGTCGCTAAAAACCTTTTTTCTTGTAGTGTGAAGTGTGTGTCTGTACATGTGTCGTATGTGTGAAAAACAGTGTGTGCGTGAGCTTTGTTTGTGTAGTGTGCGTAAATCAGTGGGTTGGTGTGTGTTTCATGGGTTTGTGCACATAGAAAAGGAAGGGGGGGGGGGGGGGGGCTGCCGTGATTTGGATCTTTGTGACATTGAGTTAGGTTTTCTGAGTCTTTTGTGGGAGAAGAGAAATGAAGGGTCATTGCTGTGAGTTAGTTTCAGTGGGTTGTGTGCTTGTGTATATGTGTGTGTTGGGGGCAGTTTCATGTGGGTGCAACTAGGGGAAAAAAAAAAGGAAAAGAGAAGAAGGAGAGGGAAGGCAGCTATGAGTGTAGTGTGTGTGTGGGTGTGTGCCGGTGAGTGTTTGAGAGAGAGTGATGGTGTTTGCATGAGTGGCTCTGTGCCGAGCGTGTGTAACCTCTGTGCGTGTGGGTGTGTGTTTGAGAGGGAGTGAAGCTGCCAAGGCAGCTAGTGCGCGTGGGTTGTGATGAGTGTATGTGTGCACGTGGCCTGTGTGTGGCGCTGTGTACATAGTGTGCGCGTGCGAGAGTTTCTATGAGGAAGTTGTGCTTGTATGGAGAAAATATTTCGTCTAACGTCACGTCATTAACTTACATAGTGTTAAACTACTACTAAATTTTTGAAAATTAGACAATGATGTCATTTAGTAAGATTACTACACAATAGATTGTGATGGTAAACCACAGTTAGTATTGAAGCTTGAAAATTTTAAATTAAATTTTTTGGTAAAATATTTGAAGCTCCCGCCCACTGTATTTTACGGTCAACATAAGGTGTATATTTTCTCTCTCCTTTTTTATGCTTATTCTCCCCTTTGGTTCTCTCTCTCTACCAGCCCTTGAACGTCATGGCTATCAACTCCAAAAAGCCACCAGAACAGAAGGAAGGCTGTTGCTTATTCTCTTATATCTCTTCTGTTTTTTTCATTCTCTCTATGTCCATATTTTACATTTTCGTTAACTATCGCACCAACCATATTCGACGAGAAGCCCCGAGGCAACCATCTCAAACGACAAAAGCTGGTGCCAATTCTGGCGACATATCTCCTTCGAAGCCCACACCTCACATCTACGGCTACGACGACGTTGTTGGCGACAACCCAACTCCGACAAAACCACAATTTTTTAGACAAAATGGACTTCACCTTCTTAGAAAAATTTATAACAGAAGATGAAAATAACTCCTCCCAGACTTGAATTGTTTCAGTTGATTTTGTTTTGCCATTTTTTATTTTTTGTGGTTTACTTGGATGTCTCAATGTTCCCTTCCTGTCTTTATATTCCAACTGAATGCAACGTGTTTGATAAAATGTCTAAAAGAAGTATATTTCATATCGAGTTTTGTGACAATTTTCCGCAAATCCAACTTCTTCATCGAATACAAGCTGCTAATGATTTACTCATGGCAGTAATAGAAGCTTGATATCACTGATGTACTTTCAATGTAGATTCTTCACTTGATATTTTGAAAGTGCAATTTGATACTTATGAAAGGCTTTGATGCCTTCATCTAAATCACGAACTGATGCAAAACTCTATCGGGGCAGACAACAAAATAGTGGTGCATATCGAGCCTGTAAAGTTCAGTTTCAAGAAAATTATAAAGGAAAAGGAATAAGAATGCTCCACAAACGACAGTTTGCAGAGAACTCGTTTAAGCAACTAAAGTAGCATATGCTTCGACCTTGCTTGAGACGAAGATAATGCACAGTTTATACACCTCCTCAAGCTGCACAGTTTTTACACCCCCTCAACCTGCACAGTTTAATTTCAGTTGAAATCCTTCAACAAGAATGAAGCGGATGGGTACCCGGTTTAATTCCTCGACTAGCAGTTTCAGTAAAATAAACACCTTCTTCTTGATGAAATCCTTTAACAAGAAGACGGGCTGGTACTACAGAGCTAAAAACCAATGATATTTGTTACTGTCTGATGTATTTGGCTCTAGAAGAATGAAGTAATCTTGAGGAATGTTAACTTTGAACCAATTACTAGCATCACAAAAATCAAAATAGTGGGTCACCAGTGTCCTAAAGTATAGTCTCCCAAAAAGTCCCACAAAAAACCCCCAAGTTCCGAGCCAAACAGCGTGAGCTGGTGGACTTCAGAGGCCATATATCACCCGTGGTGGAGCTAGTTCTGATGCGGGAGGGTCCCAGCTATGATGGATCTGCATTCCTCTAGGTAGCAGGTATAGAAAGATGGGAGGTTAGAGACAAGGTAGAGAGGAACAAACTTCCTACCCGGGTTGTAGGAATCTTCCTTCAACCCCATCCCCATGTATAGTGACAGTTAATAGTCGCTAAATGTTCCAAGCGATTTTTCTTCTAAAACTTTTGGCAACAATTATTAGCAGCATTTTTTTAGCGTCACTAAATAAAAGTCGCTAGAAACATTTAGAGACAATTGATTGTCGCTATATAAGTGCGGTCATTATGTAATTTCTTTTGATTTTTCCATTTCTCATAATAGTTTACCAATTTAGGATAGTTGACCTACTAGTGGGCGGCTCTTCAAAATTTTTACCAAAAAATTGAATTTGAACTTTTTAAACTTTAATACTAACCATGGTTTACCATCACAATGTTGTTGTCTAGTAGCCCCCACCAAATGATGTCATTGTTTAGTTGTTGCAAAATTAGTGATAGTCTAATATCATGTAAGTCAATGACGTGACGTTAGATAATCACCAAATATTTTCTCGCTTGTATGGGACTGAGAGAGAGAGTAACTGGGTAGCCATTGAGTGCATGTGTGTGCTGGGTGCGTGTTAGAGAGCTGTGTACTCATGTGAGGGTACATGGATAATGTTAGGATCATTAGGTACTTTTGATAGCGTATAGTGAATATTAGAATGTGAAAATTTATAGGATAGTACCTGAGACTATGCTAGAATTACTGGCAAAATTTCATAATTTTCTGAGATCATATGTATTTTTAATATTTTCTGTAAGCTTAGAATTGTAAAATTCTTTTGGAGCCTTAAAACCCTGAAAATGTTATGGGAAAATTTACAGTAATTTTTTTTGCATTATAATAACGACTCAGTATAAATTTGGTAATTTTTAGAGCTCATTCGCTATCATTTCTCTATCGCGTTGAATTTAAAAAATGAAAAACTTTAAAATAGTTTTAATGCCTTTTGTTCCCAGCCTATTCTGGTCGCACGCAAAGGCCCACTGGGATCCCATTTTCCATGACACATCTGCACAAGCAACAGTCATTTTCAACGCTCACAACCGGTCAAAGCATGCACGCTCAAGTCACGTGCACTTCTCACTTTCGTTACGTTACTTCGTCACTCAGAAGCTCATTTTCGGGCAAAGCCTCATGACACTTTGACCGTTGCACTTCGCATGTCGCCCATCGGCGCACCATGGCACTTGCCCAAGGAAGTTAGCTTTGGCCTTCCCCTTGGGGTCGGCCTCGGCCTTGGCCTTCCCTTTGGGGTCGGCCTCAGCCTCCCCTTGGGGGTCGGCCTCGGCCTTCCCTTGGCATTGGCCTTGGCCTCCCCATAAGGGTTGGCCTTGGACTTCCCTTATGGGTTGGCCTTTGGTCTCCATACTTAACACCTTCACTTCTCTTCAAGGGACCATACATAACTCTGCGACCCCGTCGCCCGGACACAACTCCGCGACCCCCGTCGCCCGGACACAACTCCGCGACCCCCGTCGCCCGGACACAACTCCGCGACCCCCGTCGCCGGCGTCCGGGCGCCGCACTTCAACACTTTGCCGAGCCCGTGCGCCGCGCTGCTGATACAGTCGTGCCCCAGGCTCTTTATCACACTACCGTGCCGCCGACACCATACGCACTACGTCGCGCCCATGCGCCGCGCCACTAACAAAGACGTGCGCCCGGAACCTTACTCACTCCATCGCACCCATGCGCCATAATCATGTTACATGCCCCCCGGGCACCACACTCATTCACCACACCATGTGCACATTGCCTTGGTCGTGGAACATGCTTTGACCCACTCTCCGGAGTGTACATCACCCGCGAGGATAGGCGACTCTTCCGGGACACTATCACCGCCAGGGAGCTCTTCAACTCCCCTTCCGCCAGGTAGACGGCTCCTCCGGGATGCTACCTTGATGCGCTCCGAGTGCTCCGGCACAAGGACTCACCCGCGGGGATAGGCGACTCCTCCGGGACACTATCTTCGCCAGAGAGCTTTTCAACTCCCCCTCCTCCAGGTAGACGGCTCCTCCGGGATGCTACCTCGGCCAGTCGGGTAGAAGGCTCCTCCATGATGCTACCTTGATATGCTCCGAGTGCTCCGGCACAAGGACTCACCCGTGGGGATAGGCGACTCCTCCGGGACACTATCTCTGCCCGGGAGCTCTTCAACTCCCCTTCCGCCAGGTAGACGGCTCCTCCGGGATGCTACCTCGGCCAGTCGGGTAGACGGCTCCTCCGGGATGCTACCTTGACGCGCTCTGAGTGCTCCGGCACAAGGACTCACCCGCGGGGATAGACGACTTCTTCGGGACACTATCTCTGCCAGGGAGCTCCAAGTGCTCCGGCACGAAGACTCCCCTTCTGCCAGGTAGATGGCTCCTCCAGGATGCTACCTTGGCTGGCCAGTTAGACGGCTCCTCTGGGATGCTACTTCGGCCTGCGGAATAGGCGACTCCTCCGGGACACTATCTCCGCCAGGGTGTCTGCGTGACTGGCCTACGTGCTCCGGCACTGGGGGCTTGCGTCGGCACCCCTAGGGACTATGACCCCCGGATCACTCCGAGACGGGAGCAGGTCTTTGGAGGGCATCGACGTGAAGTTTGCCTTCCTAAATGGTTTTCCTGATGAAGAAGCCCACATCGAACAACTCGAAAGATATGTTGTTCGAGGCCATGAAGATAAAATGTTAAGGTTGAAGAAGGCCTTGTACAGGTTAAAGCGAGTGCCAAAGGCGTGGAACGATTTCATCGACAAGAACTTTCAAGAGAGAGGCTTTAAAAAGTACGCACATGAGCATGCGCTCTAAGTCAAGATGAATGGAAAAGGTGACATCTTGATAATCTATTTATATGTTGATGACTTAATCTTTACAGGCAATGATGTGATGATGTTTGATTATTTCAAGAAGAAAATGGCAAAGGAGTTTGAAATGATTGACATTGGCTTGATGTCATATTATCTTGGAATCAAATTAATGCAAAGAGATGATGGAACTTTCATCTCACAAGATGCATATGCAAAAGAAGTACTGAAAGAATTCAATATGAAAAATTGCAACCCAATCAGTAACCTCATCAAGACGGAAAAGAAGTCGTCGAGACATATCAAAGGAGGCCCAGTCGATCGGACCTTGTTTCGAAGTTTGGTTAGCATTTTGAGGTACTTGACTTGCACTAGGCCTGGCATCTTATATGCAGTCAATCTTGTCAGTCGATATATGGAGATTCTAACCACTTATCACTTCAAAATGGCGAAAAAGGTACTTCGGTACGTTAAAGGAACTATTGATCTTGACATATTTTATCCTGCATCACGTGATTTAAAATTTGACGGATATAGTGATAGTGATTAGGCTAGAGATCGACGTGGATGATAAAAACAAGTACAACTGGATTCATTTTCTATTTTGATAGAGCATCATTCACAAGGAAATCAAAGAAACAATTGATAGTGACTCTATCAACATGTGAAGCTGAATATGTGGCTGCAACATCAAGTGTTTGCTATGCGATATGGGTAAGGAGTTTCCTCGAGGAGCTCAATTTTAATCAAGATGAATCTACACATATTTATGTTGATAACAAGTTAGCCATAGCCCTTGCAAAGAATCCAGTCTTTCATGACCGAAGCAGGCACATTGATACACAATATCATTTCATCGGAGAAAGCATTGCCAAGAAAAGAGTTAAAGTCAAGTTTCTGAATTCCGAAGATCAAGTTGCGGATATCTTCAAAAAGCCCTTAAAAAGAGAAGTCTTCGAGAAGCTAAGGAATCGACTTGGGAATGAGAGAATCAAGCTTAAGGAGGCGTGTTGAGAGTTAATCTTGATACAATGAACTGAGACACTTGATATGGAAGAATCAGGACATGCATAAATAAAGAAAAGCTGAAAAGTAGAAGGTTAGGAGAGTTACTTATAACATATGAGTGATTAAATAAGAAGATGAAAAGTGAAAGGTTAGGAGAGTTATTTTCTAGGTAATGAATGATCTTTAGTATAGAATAAAAAGATGCATCACCTAGTTAATTAAAATATATAATGTAAGGAGATCAATCTAGGAGAGAGTGAGTGAGTTTATTAATAGAAGTGTTGATTGAGTAGAGAAAAATATTCAAGAGTGTTTCTCCTCGCCACTTCCTCCTCATTTTCCAAAATACTCTAAATGTGCCCATTGCACAACAGTAATAGCTAATGGGGTCTTTATAGACACAGTTATAATTACGAAGTTCTAATTTGGCGACCTTCCTTCGACTAAAAATGCTACCGCATTATCCATCGCTTTTATTGAATCAAAAAATCCAAAGGGAAAAAATATTTAGTGAATTTTCAGTGTCTAGAAGTGTACTTACACCACCAAGTATCTAGGAAATGCCAATAAATGTCAATGATAGAATGCTGTAACAAAATCTTTAGTGACAAAAATGATAAATGGTTTAATGCGGCCAGAGGTGGGGGGTAGGAGGGCGGGGGCGGGGGGGGGGGGGGGGTGGGCATTAAGCTTGCCTGGACCAATAGAGTGGAGGGAGGCAACATCGAGACTAAGGGGCAGACAACTTAAAGGCTGGGGACTAATCCTAAAAATCAATGTTCCTATTTTGTACTTCAGCCTCAGCATAGAAGATCTAAGGTTGTCATCATCTTCATAAGCTGTCGAGAGCACGTTAGATCTAACGCAGTTTATGATACTACATACCCCATATGGATTGATGATGTAGAAGGGTCAGGAAAGGAAAGTTAAGATAACTCTTACTTTTAAATGATAAACCCACAATCGCGACAGAAGAAACCCATGAAAACAAGTCTAAACATTCCACTGCTCTATGCATCTCACACTCTTCATACCACCATAGTCTATAACATAGCGTGCCCTAAGGTCTTTGAGCAAGGTAAAGGGGTGTAAGGTAAGGAAACAAATAATATAATGTAGGTTAAAGCGTTTTTTAGAGTTTCGAATTATAATTCCGTGCCATATAATGAAAGAACACATTCTGGCACCAACTCACTTTTACAGCAAAAGCTAGGCGCCACATTGCAATGTTGTACATAAACTTTACAGCTTTCATTAATTCCAATGTCGCACACTTGATGTTTTTAAGTTCTAACATGTTGGGTTTGAGGAGTATGTTTAGAAACAAGTGAAGTCCTTAGTCTCACATTACTTAAAGATGGATTTTGAAAGGTTATACAACTAGAAAGATGCTTTTAAAATGTACTCCATTTGCTAGTAAGGATAAAATGTGCTAGTCTTCGTTCTACACGCATGATGTGCTCTACTTTAGGCGCCGTTATTTTAACCATTACAACCGTCGCGTTGTTGTGTTTTTGTTCTTCCATAACACTTGCAATCATTGACCTTCTTCTTTTCTGTAAAATTTCTATAACCAGGGCTCGCATTGCTTGAAGCACTACAAGAAAATGGGTATTTAGCAACCGATGCAAATCCATCGCTAAAAGGTTTTTTCAGCACGGATACTGCCATTGGTAAAACTCCGTCACTAAAAACTTTTACTGACGGGATATCTTGTTGGTAAAAATCTTTATCGATGAATTTTTCCTAACGTTATTTTAGCAACGGATATTCCCTCACTAAAAGATTTTAAAATATTTCATATTTTTGGCCAGATTTTTTGAGATATTTTAGAATTTTTTTAGCGACTGAATATGTCCTTTCGCTAAAAAATCTGTCGCTAAAACTCTCAAAAGTAGCCTTCGTCACTAAAAGTCTATGAAATTATGACTTTTAGCGACGGGAAATATTTGTTGCTAAAAGTCCTATTATAAAAACCCATTTTTCCTTTCTTTCTCTCTCCCCGTTTTTCTTTATCTTGCTCTCTCACTCACCAGCGATTGCTTCCCCTGGCGATGCACCCCCCCTCCGGCGACCACCCCCCGGGCAACACCCCTCCTACGTCAAAGCTACCCCCCTCCCCCGTGCAGGTGACAGCCCCCATGAAGCCATGCCCCTCCATCGTCGCGCCACCACTGCCAAGGCCGTCGCACCATTAGTAGAATGTAGGGCTGTAAATGAATTGAGCCATTTGTGAACGGCTCATGGTTCGTTCTCCATAAAACTCATTTATGTTTGTTCGTCTAATAAATGAATAGAACATGCACAAGTTTTTAGAGCTCGGTTATAAACGAGCCGAACATGAATACTCCAAAATGTTCACAAACATGTTCGTGAACAGCTCGCCTAAATAATTAATTAATTATAATATGCTTAAATAATTAATATTTACATAAACCATATAAATTATTGGAGGCTTTAAAGCCAATTAGCCCAAAACTCTAAGCCTAATTATTAACATAGAGCCCATGTGACGGATTATATATCAAAGCATAAGTCCAATTCGTACATAACCCAATCTATGAAGCCTAACATCTCAAAAGCCCTAACTATCTAAACTAAAATCTAAACCTAAACACTCAAAATAACAAACAGACGACGCATTCCCTTATCTCAAACACACAACCTCCTCCCTCGTCCCAAACAGCCCCCCCCCCCCCTCATAGATTAGCAGCAACCACACTTGCTTTCCCATCACTTCCCTCGTCTCAAACACATATACCCCTCACAGATTGGCAGATCGCGCATAGCGCCTCTTTCCCTCACAAATCGACAGATTGTGCATAGCTCCCCTCTATCTCTCTATACACACGGACATCCGATCGTCGGATTCTAGTTTGACAGGAATAGAATGGGGAAAAAGTGGTGATATCGCCAATCCATCAAGACCTCTTTTTCATTGATTTTTATTTTGCATCACTTCTTATATCTTATGTATTTTGATTTTGATTCTGATTCATTATAGCCTTATTGCTTGAAGAATTTGATATTTTCGAGCAAAGTTAGGGATTTGGTTGTTAGGTGGAACATAAATATGAGCCGAGTTTGCAAACTCATGTTTGGCTCGTATTGTTAAACAAGTTGAATGAGTCGAGCCCAAGTTTCATAGTCACAAACTTAAGCCTAGTTTGAACATTGTATTTTGGCTCTAAACAAACTCGAGCCGAGTTCAAACATATCAAAACTTAAACGAACCGAGTTCGAATACACCCATGCTCGGCTCAAACTCAGTTCCTATATAGCCCTACCAGTATGTCAATTTTACCCTAATTATGGTTTAATGCATGTGAGTTTGAATTATATGTAATGTGGTTAATTTTGGATTTGAGTTTGAATTTATGCAAGTGAGTTTGAGTTTGAATTTGATTTAACCCTAATTATGGTTAATTGAAGTTAATTTGTTGTAATGTATAGTGTACTTTGGCCCTAATTGTACATTATTACATGTTGTAACTTTAATGAACACTAATTAAACTAAAATTAAACCTAATCAACCCTAATTAACTCTTAATTAAACCCTAATTAATACTAATATACCCTAATTAAACCTAATTAAGGTAATTAACCTTAATAAACTCTTATTAGACTCAATTACGACTGCCACATATGTATGAAAATATTCATTCTTATTACCTTCTGGAGATTGTTGCCAAAGGTGGTATGCGAGACTTTGACGAAATTATCTCATTTCTTTCGATAATGGAAGAGTTTGTCAACTTTTGAAGCCAATATATTGTGCCTAATGTTGATACAGGGTTAAATCCACTAGGCCGAAATAAGCCCGGAGCCAGCACAAATTTAGAAGGGCATTTGTCAATATTCAAGCAGTCTGGTAATCCGTTCAAACAAACCTATACTTGGTGGTTAACAGATTAAAAATACAGTGCTACAACGATATATGTCTTTCTAAATTATGATGAAGTCTCAGCATTCGTTGAACAAGTTATGTCTTCAAATAATTATTATAAACGCTTCAAAATGTGTGATCCGCGAGTTTACAACATCGGTTTATAGTGAGTTTAATGCGGAATCTTTAATAACTGATCCCGCTGGACTTGAATCTCATCAGAAATCGCAATTTGTAGAGTGGTTTAGAAGACGTGTAAATCTTTAACCAAACTAACTATGTGTTATATATACTTATGTGGTTTATTACTATGCTGATTTATCCTTAATTTTCACCGTATTCTATAATAGGTTCAGTTGATCGACAAACCAGTGCCTCGTTTGAAAGTACTAGCTCAAGGCCCTAGTAAACAAGCATTCTATCATGAAAGCTATATAATCAACGGGTTTACGTTTAACGTAAAAGATGATGACCGAACAAAACAAACCCAAAATAGTGGAGTCTTGGTCAATGGCGACTGTTATGATGATAATTGCATGGACTTTTATGGAGAATTGGATGAGATTATTGAGTTAACATATCTGGGTACCCAAAACTGTCTGGTAATGTTCAACTGTACTTGGTTTGATATCACATGCAGTAGAGGAATCTGTGTTAGTTCGCAAGTTATTGTAGATGTCAATGTTAATTTAAGACTTGCATCAGACAATCCATTTGCGTTTGCTGGTTAAGCTGCACAAGTCTTCTACGCAGAAGGCACCGCAAATCCTAAATCTCAATGGTATATATTTATCAAGTCCAAAAAATTGCCTGTGGCATGTGACAATAGGGTGGACACCTTTCAAACCAACCAAACACCTGTCTTGGTACTGTTAAGGTGAACAAAACACTTGATGTAGGAGAAGAAGTTGTAGATGATAACATGGAAGACGTAGAAAGTGTTGAAGATGATGAGGTTGAGTCTAGTGACGAAGAGAATGAATCACAAGATGAAGAGGATGACGAGTTCCAGAAAGAAGAAATGACAAGTCTGACGACGAAGATGATGATGACTCCCAAAATGAAGATAATTGACTTGTAATGTTCTAATATGCATTATTGTTTTAATACTTGGTTCATATAGTATTCCCAAACTCGGTTCATATAGGGTTGTAACATGTTGTGGACTGTATATTGCTTTTAATGTGTTAATTTCTTTGGACTTCCTATACACAAAGTTACTTATGGATATATTACTGGCCATTCATGGTCGCTGGCTCCTACCTCGTCATTGCCTGCTGATGATAAGGCACATAGTGCTCACATCCAGTAGGTGGCCCCTAGCCGTAGCCGCAGCCCTAGCTCTAGGTCTGTAATATCCCGATCTTAGGTTTGAACTTTTAGGTAATTTATAACAATTTTACTTAATTTTAAGCGGCAAATCTTACAAGTAGGAATATTTGCGTCTTTTAGTGACGATTGACATGGGTTATGATTGTTAATTAAGGAAAGCGAAGGAAGCACCTTGAGAAATAATTATTAATTAGGGTTAGTATATAATTGATGTTATATCTTTGTTTGGCTATTTTTTAAATGGCAGAGACACCACAAGAAAAAGGCTTTTAGCGACGGGTAAATCCGTCGCTAAAACAATTAGCGACGAATTTACCGTCGCTAAAAGTCTCTCGTATAAAAGCCCGTCACTTATAGTTTAGCGACGAAATTTTCAAATCCGTCACTAAATATTTAAGTTTTTGCGACGGATTTATTTTTAATTAGCGACGGAATATCCGTCACTAATTATATTTTAAGTATTTTTATTTCTTTTTTGTCAAATTAGCGACGGAATAAATGTTTTAGCAACGAAATATTCCGTCGCTAAAAAGCTTATTTAGCGACAGAATATTCCGCTGCTAATTAAGTGATTGTAGGAACACTTTTAGAGACGGAATTAATCCGTCGCCAAAAGTCAATTTTTTTTTATTTTTTTTGATTTTTCAATTACCCAGACCTGTAATACAATTTTCATTTCTCAACAACAACGAACAATAATCAATACACAAAGAAATATATATAATCAATCATAAAAAATGTTTATTATAAAAAAGACTCATTATGTACAAGCCGGGAACCGGATACAGCCGGTTAAGGGAGGGGAGAAGAGTACAAGCCGGGCGCCGGGGGGGGGGAGGGAAAGCTAGGAACGAGCACGGGAAGGGGCTCATCAGGAGTTGCCGAGTCCTGGATTTGAATCCTGCTGATTCGGGGCCGGCTCGGCATGTCCAGCAGCGCCCTGCTCCTTGATCATCCTCACTACCACTGTAGCAATGCGCTGGATCTCCTCGTCGTCCAACTGACGCTGAGGAGCCGGTGTCTGTGGAGGGGCAGCAGGGGGTGAGGACGCTCTTATCACGACACGAACAGTCGTGCTAGGCAGGCCGCGTATGCGGCCTTTCGGTCGATTCACGACCTCCGGCGTATCCAGCCATCGCTTCAACCCCCCAGTACTCGCAGCCGTACTAGTGGACGCTGATGGCTGTCCGGACTGCTGCTCGGACCCCCTTAGCTGTTCATACGAGGCCTGCAAAAACAGTGGTTTAACGATAAGTTAGGGCATTAATTAACAAAACGGACATTCAGGATAGAAAGACAAAACATTAACAACTTAAACAAATTGACTCACATCGATCCGCCGGGCAATATCTGAAATATAGTCGCCCGCCCGGTGCGCCTCGTCCTTGTCCTTCTTCCGCACGTGCGTCTGACTATAGGTCAGAGCTATGACCTCATCCTCCTCCAGATCTGGGTGCTCGACCGCGTTCATGTGTCGGACGATGTCGTGTGGCACCGACCCCCCCCGTGTGCGTCGGATCTCTGTTCTGTCTGTTCTCGTCCCCGCTCTTACTCTTAGCGTCCCAGCCTGGATCCGTAGCCCACCGATCTATCATCTCCCCCATACACGGTGAGATATCCATTGTGGGGGATATCTCGTCATCGGGGCACCCTAGGGCAGCATCTTCTTCGCCCGGTCCCGTGCGTCGTGGAGCCATCAACGGTAATTCTTACAGATGAAAGCAAAGAAGGCCTACTGCCCCAGTGCCTAATGCTGAGGCGTGTCAAACGTGAACCCATCCTGTAAGGCATTCAATAACACAAATTAAGAACATAAAACAAATTCTAATTAAACATATACTAACGCTGAAAAAAATACTTCACCGTACCAGCCACTCCTCCCATAGGGCCTCCCTCGCAGTGGCATCCCAGTCCTTCCAGTACAGGCGTGGCTCGAAGAATCGGCCCTTCACAAGAACGCCGATCTTTGTCCTCGCCTGATTCTCCAGGATCCTGCCAAAGAAGTAAATAAATAAATTAATACAGTTCAAATATAAATTAACACCCCAAAATTTTAAATATAAGGCATGATGTGATATTTTTAGTACTTACAGGCCCTCCTGGGTGAGCGTAACTCTCTGTTTACGCTGGGGGTCGATGCGTATCCCGCGTGTCGGACCACGGCCTCGTCGAGATCCTACAAAACACAGACATTAATACAGTTCAAATATACTTTAAATATAAGGCTAGCGAAAATGTACTAAACACCGTTATCAACTATACCTGAGGTGGAACCCACAGAAGATGGAGAATGCACATGCGGGTGGGATTAATCTGCGTCGGGCTGGGGCGACGGCTGGGGCGATGGCTGGGGCGACGGCTTGGGCTGGGGCGATGGCTGGGGCTTGAGCTGGGGCCCCATCTGCCATACGCGATCACTCTGTGCCTCGTCATCAATAGGCAATGATGAGGTGGGACCCACCGGGGAGGAAGCAGCTCGGCGTCCAGCCCGACCACGAATAGCCCGTATCCTATCCATATCTGACTTCATATAGATAAATTACAAAGACATTAACACGTTAAAAACAATAATTTGGCAGAAATCATCATCGGCACTATATATATATATATATATATATATATATATGAACGAATGTGCAAAAACACATCAATAAACACCAAGTTCTAAAATGTTACTACATTTTTCCCGTGATGTTACAACATTACAAGTCAATCATTTTCAGTTTGCGAATCATCTTCATCACTTTCCTCGTCGTCCTCTTCTTCGTGGGACTCGTCGTCCTCTTCATCTTCTAATTCATCCTCTTCATCAGTAGACTCGGTCACATCATCTCCAACACTTTCCACGTCTTCCGCGTCATCATCTACGACTACTTCTCCAACAAGAAGTGTTGTTGGAAGAGGAAGATCGTCCTCCTCGTTGTTGACCTCAACAGGGAACAAGACACGTGGTTGGTCGGCTTGAAAGGAGTCTAGCTCACTGTCATATGTCACGGGCAATTTCTCACTCAGCCCGTGGTCTGATTTCAACTGTAATAACCTACTAACCACAGACAGCCGTGTGTGTTTCGGAGCTCCATCCCACGCGGCTCTTCCGCAGCTCTCAACAACTCATAAAACTGATGAACCCCCCCGTTCGGCAGTTGTTGACTGTCATTACCCCAGCCAACATTAGCAAACACAACATCCATAATCATATCTCAGTAATCATATCGGGCGTCCTCGCTAACTTTAGTTTGGCTAGCCGGGTTGGACGAAAATACTATCGTTTCCCCGTGCTGTGTCCACCTTGTGTATCCACCCATAAAACCGTACCGACGAAGATACCATTTTACTTCAATTCTTTTTCTCCAGTGCAACAACTCACATCTACCGCACAGACACCTTATCTTATCAAGGTCAACATGTGCAGGATGCGCATAAGTGAAGTCGAGAAATTCGTCAACGCGACACTCAAAATCTTCATCATTCTTCCTTTTCATCCAACTTCGATCGACTGACATGACGACTGAATTATCGTACTGTATACCACCTTCAATTATGACCAGTCATTAGGCATTGCCGATGTAAATATGAATGCATGAATGTTACAACATGTCTATATATTTCCCATCCACTCTCTAAGAGGTAGTGGTCCTATCCCATTCAGAAAAACACATGTTTATAAAACAGTGAATAACTCATGCTTAGTCCCATGTCTGCAGAAAATTCGGCAGCACCTCCCTGCATTTTTCCAAGTACACGACATCGATTAGGTGTTCTAACATTCATCTAACCTTGCTCAGGAAGGTTTGACGGATGTTAGAACACTAGATCTGTATGCGCCCGGAGAAACACACGAGAACGTGTACCAAATATCCACGACATAGAACACAAAGCATGAGTCAAAACACTGTTTTATAAACAATTAGCTTTTTCAAATTGTCCAAACTGGACATCCAAAGGCTCATTACAAAGCATTACTTTGTAATGAGTACCTTTGAACGGGAACTAAGGATTTTTATGCATGCATGCGTTCAAAATTTGATAACATATGCAAGAATCTTTCCGAAATATCAAAACTGCATAAAGATCGTTACATATGTTACCAATTCCACATTAAATAGAATTCGTTGGCAACGAGTTGAACCATCTCATTTCCAATGGACTTCTCAAAACAACAACTGATATAAATAAGGCAGAGTTTGTAAACAACGACTAATTGAACCATCTTTGGGCAATATGGAGTAATTTAGGGATGTACAGGGGCTAATTAGGGCTAACTGGGTTATTAGGGTTAATTACGAGTATTAAGGTTTAGGATTTAGCATTATGGGTTTAATTAATCTAATTAGGATTTTCGAAGATATGTTAGGGCTAATTAGTGTTAATGAGGAGTAGCTTGGGCTAATTATAGCTTATTAGGGTTGATTAGGACTAATTAGGGTTATTTAGTCCTAATTAGGGTTTAGTTGTGCCGAGTAGTGCTGATTATTCCTAATTAGGGCTAATTAGGCTTAATTGGGTTATGTTAGGGCTAATTATGGTTGATTAGGAGTAATTAGGGCTATTTAGTCCTGATTAGGGTTTAATTGTGCTGATTGGTGCTGGTTATTAGTAATTTGGGCTAATTAGGCTTAACTGGGTTATGTTAGGGCTAATTATTGTTAATGAGGGCTAGTTTCGAATTATTATAGCTAATTAGGGTTGATTAGGACTAATTAGGGTTATTTATTCCTAATTAGGGTTTAATTGTGCCGCGTAGGGCTGATTAGTCCAAATTATGGCTAATTAGGCATAACTGGGTTATGTTAGGGCTAATTATTGTTAATAAGGGCTAGTTTCGGATAATTATCGCTAATTAGGGTTGATTAGGACTAATTAGGGTTTAATTGTCCCGAGTAGGGCTGATTAATTAAGGCTAATTAGGCTTAACTGGGTTATGTTAGGGCTAATTATTGTTAATGAGGGCTAGTTTCGGATAATTATAGTTAATTAGGGTGGGGGTGGATTAGGACTAATTATGATTATTTAGTCCTAATTAGGGTTTAATTGTGCCGAGTAGGGCTGATTAGTCCTAATTAGGCTTAACTGGGTTATGTTAGGGCTAATTATTGTTAATAAGGGCTAGTTTCGGATAATTATCGCTAATTAGGGTTGATTAGGACTAATTAGGGTTTAATTGTCCCGAGTAGGGCTGATTAGTCGTAATTAAGGCTAATTAGGCTTAACTGGGTTATGTTAGGGCTAATTATTGTTAATGAGGGCTAGTTTCGGATAATTATAGTTAATTAGGGTTGATTAGGATTAATTAGGGTTATTTAGTCCTAATTAGGATTTAATTGTTCCGAGTAGTGCTCATTATTCCTAATTAGGGCTAATTAGGCTTAACTGGGTTATGTTAGGGCTAATTATTGTTAATGAGGGCTAGTTTCAGATAATTATAGCTAATTATGGTTGATTAGGACTAATTAGTGTTATTTAGTCCTAATTAGGGTTTAATTGTGCCGAGTAGTGCTGATTAGTCCTAATTAGCGCTAATTAGGCTTAATTGGATTATGTTAGGGCTAAGTACGACTAATTAGGTTAACTATAATCAATATGCGCGTAATTGGGTTCATTTGGGCTAATTTGGGGTAATTACAGCTAATTTAATTTTCATTGGGTTCTTATGGTTAATTAAAAATACTTAGGCTCGTTATAGCTAATTAGGGTTAATTGATTTATTAAAATATTGTTAATCAGGACTAATTAGGGCTAATTATAGCCAGTGCTGGAGCCACGATGAGATTCTAGGGGGTGCATGCTAAAAATGTCGCGTTAACCTAATTAACCTAAATTCAATGCACAGTCAACAATCTCAATTCTAACACCTCATATAGGGTGTCGATATGGTGTCAGTTATGTGTCTGACACCTCTCGCCCCCAGACACGTGTTCGACGCCTCCGGACACGTGTCCGACACCCATCGACACATACCTCCGGACACATCGGCATACGTTGATTTATTTTTTAAATGTCGAACATCGTCGATCAGACGTGGTGTCCATGTCTGCGCTAACTAATAGGTATCTCAATCCAATTGGGTCCCATCCTCCGTCAACAATCTTAATTCTCAATTCTCAAATGCTCAATGCAATAAAAATTAACAAAAATCACACATTTAATCCAATTGGGTCCCATCCTCCGTCAATAATCTCAATATCCCAAATGCTCAATGCACAATTAACAATCTAAAATCATCAATTAACAACCTAAAATCATCAATTAATAATCGTTGCACAGCTAATAACCTTAAATCATCAATTAACAACCTAAAATCATCGATCAATATGCACAATTCTCAAATGCACAATTAACAACCTAAAATTATCAAACAAATGATCAATGTTCAAATGGAAAAAAATTGTTCAAAATGCACATATCCGATGCGCTTGAATTATTTCAATTTAGGGTTCGATTGTATCAGGGCATTCAATTTAGGGTTCAATTAGTTTAATTTAGGGTTCGATTCAATTAGGGCATTCTATTTAGGATTTAATTATGGTTCAATTACTTCAATTTAGGGTTCAATTAGGGGGTTCAATTAGTTCAATTTAGGGTTCAGTTGAATTGGGGCATTCAATTTAGGGTTCGATTGGATTATGGCATTCAATTTAGGGTTCAATTAGGGGTTCAATTAGTTTAATTTAGGGTTCGATTTGATTAGGGCATTCAATTTAGGGTTTAATTAGGGTTCAATTAGTTTAATTTAGGGTTCAATTATGGTTCAATTACTTCAATTTAATGGTCGGTTGAATTGGGGTATTCAATTAGGGGGTTCAATAAGTTCAATTTAGGGTTCGATTGGATTAAGGGTTCAATTAGTTTACTTTAGGGTTCAATTCGATTAAGGCATTCAATTTAGGATTTAATTAGGGTTCAATTATTTCAATTTAGGGTTCAATTATGGGGTTCTATTAGTTCAATTTACGGTTCGGTTGAATTGGGGCATTCAATTTAGGGTTCAATTAGTTCAATTTAGGGTTCGATTGGATTAGGGCATTCAATTTAGGGTTCAATTAGGGGTTCAATTAGTTTAATTTAGGGTTCAATTCGATTAGGGTATTCAATTTAAGCGATGCAGTGACCTATTAATTAGGACCTTAACTGAACAATTATATATCGATTGAAACTGTCTAACATGAAAGAATCACCTATAAAACATAAAGGCTTAGCTGCTTTTCATAGCTTAATTAAATCTATTAAATGTCACACTGTATAAGACCTTTAAGCTTTTAGTAACTAAATCAATACCACAGGCCCAAATATGTTATTTCAATTTCGGTGTCGATATATGTCAATCGGACTCAATCCAATTGGGTCCCATCCTCCATAAAAAATCTCAATTATCAAATTCTCAATGCACAATCAACAATCTCAATTCTCAATTCTCAAATGCTCAATGTACAGTTAACAAAATTATATAAAGAATGAAAATTGATATAAAGCACCAACACCTCATATAGGGTGTCAGTATGGTGTCCGACACCTATCGACACCTCCGGACACGTGTCTGACACCTACCGACACATGTCCGACACCTCCGGACACGTGTCCAACACCTACTGACACAGGCACCTCCGGACACGTGAGGTTATGATCACTATAGTGTATTTATAGTGATCTTAAGCTCATGGAAAAGCATTTTTAGGTGATGGCAGTAAGTAAGTACGGGATTCATCTTTCTTGCTTGCCATAAAGACAAGTTACTAACTTTGTGGTTTACTAACTACTTTTGGCCATCTATATATTCGGTGAAGTGTATACATATGCACAATTGCTGAAAAAAGTTGGTGTCGTGGGAAGAACAGGGAATGGTAAATCAACCTTCATACAGGCCATCTTTCGGGTTGTGGAACCCAGAGAGGGAAGCATTATAATTGATGATGTGGATATATCCAAGATAGGCCTCCACACCCTGAGATCAAGGCTTAGCATCATTCCCCAGGACCCCACTATGTTTGGGGAACAATTAGACAAAATCTCGACGCACTGGAGCAGTATTCTGACAGTGAAATTTGGGAGGTAAAGTCTGTCATTCTATGATATCATTAAGTAAATCAGTAAACTAGATACAAGACGTAGTTACGTTGCTATTTTGGAATACGATTATAGGCAAGATAAGTATTACATTCTTTGCACATAAAATGATCCAAACAGAGGCATGTAGGTGATGATGACTAAGTGCCACAAGACGCTACTTGTCCTCAAATGAGGCCCTATGGTCTATTATCTTGTTTGTAGCCAATTCCACTGGTGAATTCATCATATTGGACCTAAGCTAGTTGAGCTAGAATAATCAGTAGCTATACTAGAATAATCAGTAGCTATACATAATCTCATTAAAGGTTTGATATTATTTTCACTTCTCAAAACTCATAAAAGAGTACTTTATGAGATGACATAGTTTCAACAGCTTCACAAAGTTATAAGACTGAATTCTGATACTCATCATTCCAAGATAGCTAAGTCGTGTAGGGTCATTCCAAGAAAATTCTAATCTATATACATATATGTATAGCATAAAGAACACCCACACACAGCCTATATACCCAGCAAAATCCCAGCAAAAAGACAAAAAATTAGACTAAACGGATAAATTTGAAAGAATTATACAGATTCAACGCAAAATCAAGCATGAGCAGAAAATTATGAAACAAATTTGTAGGGTAGCAAAAATAATTAGAGTGTTGGGAACTTACCTTCTAATAAAGAACGCACAATATCCGACAGCAGTGGAGGGCGGCGGCGTTGGTGGCGCGACGATGGTGGCAGGCTTTTCACGCGGCGGCAGTGGATGGCTTTTCACGCGGGGGCAGTGCAGTGGAGGGGGATTGCCAGAGGTGGGTCACCGTGGAGAGGGATCGCCAGAGGTGGGTCACCGTGGAGGTTGGTCGCCGGAGCTCAGAATAGCGATGGGAGTTTTTTCAGAAAGAGAAACGGGGGAAGAGAAAGAAAGGCAGATCTGTTTCTTTTAATCGAGGACTTTTAATGACGGGACAAATCCATCGCTAAAAGTCTATCGATAAATCACGATATTTATCGACGGAAGTTTTAGCGACGGATTATTCCCATCGCTAAAACAATTTTATAAAACTCTCGAAAAAATTAATTTTGTAAAAAAGTTTTAGCGACGGTAATTCCGTCGCTAAAAGACCACCGCAAAAACATTGTCGGCAAAAACTTTTGCCGACACTAACTTCGTCGGTAATAAGTTTTTAACAACAGACTTTTATCGACGGTAAAATCCGTCGGTTAAACTAGTTTTACCGACGGATTGTCGTCCGTCGGTAGAAATCCGTCGCTAAAAACGTGTTTTCTTGTAGTGAGAGAAAGTTGTTGAGGAAAGATAACAAAATAAATAAATAACTAAATAAATAAATATTCGGCCTGCGTTAAATTGAAAGTGAGTGGGTTGATTTAGAGAACGTATAACCGATGAGGTTATGCCGTTATAACATATTTGGTATATAAATAAAAAGTATAGAGGAAAAAAAAAAGTAAAGCATAAAAAAAGGAGAGAGGAATAGAGCCAAAAAAAAGAAGAGATAGAAGACAGAAAGAAGAGAAGATATATAGTAGAGAAAAACAGAGAGAGAAAGAAGACGGCAAGGCAGAGAGACGCCTGCCCTAACTCTCTATCAACGCCGGCGCCATCTCTGGTCAACCACCCCTCTCCCTCAGTTCTCTGGCTATACCTACGATTGTCGGTGTCAGATTCCCTGGCATAGCTCATCAATGCGGCCCTACAGATATTTCAACGGCCACCGTCAAGCTGTCATGGATCGGCATCGCCGGCCACACCCAATCACTGGCGGCCAACTTCAGTCGCGCCTTCACCAAACCCCATCGTGCCATACCTCTGCGCTCACCGTGTCGTGACCAGTTCACCATTGCCATCGCCATGGCCGTCACGCTACCATTGTTGCAGCCAAATCGACACCCAATCAGTGGCGACCAACTTCAGTTGCGCCTTCACCGAACCCCATCGCGCCATACCTCTGCAACCACCGTGCCGTGACCAGTGCACCGTTGTGTAGCGTATCCAAGAAGAGACGCTGCTTCCAAAGCTTCAGTTATGGTGGAACTCGATTATGAGATGCTGAACCTTGACAGATTTGCAGAAAAATTGAGATAAGAGTTGAAGAAGTTAAGCAACTTCTATTTATAATAAGAAAGCGAGAATTACGAGAGCATAAGGAAGAGAGGAAGAGATCTTTCAGGTCGTTCATTCCTACATCAACCCCGTTCCCTTTCCTTCCTTTAAAGGAAGTTGTAACAGAATTCAACAGAATTCAAAACAGAATGCAAAACAGAAAATAAGAAAAGGCGCTCTATTCAAACTACATGAAAGAGTCGCTAAAACATTTGGAACCCAAATTCAATTGTGAGCTAAACGGTGCCGTCTCTGTGTTTGAGTTGAATGACCCAACGGTGCCGTTCCACTTAATTGATCTTGTGAGCTAGACGGTGTCGTTCTTTGGGGCGCGAATCTCCTCTTCAAGCGGCGTCGTTCCAGATGGCGCCAAAACTCTCTTCTTGATCTTAATTCTGACTGGAGCTCTGCCATGGAGTCTCTGAGCTGGTTCTGCTCCCAGGTTTTCTTCTTGTGGCCTCATTGGTTCGTCCTCAATTGTCACTCCTGGCTGGTCATCATACTGGGTTGTTACATTCCCGTTCCCTTCAAATGACCCTTATCCCCAAGGGTCAAAATTTGGGAACCTGCTTTTAATGACCTCCCAGTCCTCCCAGGTCTCCTCGATGTGGCTCATATTAGACCACTTGACTAAGACCTGGATTATAGCCTGATTACTTCGCTTAATTAACCTCCTGTCCATTACAGCTACTGGCTCGATTAGAATTTGCCCTTCCTGACCTTGATAGGGTAATTGAGTGGAGGGAACAAGTTGAGAGCCTAACTTCTTCTTCAAAAGTGAGACATGGAACACCAGATGGATCTTAGCTGTGGCTGGAAGCTTGAGCTTGTAGGCAACCTTGCCAATTCTCTGAATTACTTGATATGGTCCAAAAAATTTAGGGGAGAGTTTCATATTCCTTTTGAGAGCTAATGAGGTCTGCTTGTATGGTTGCAACCTCAAGTAGACCCAGTCTCCTGTTGTAAACTCTCGCTCAGTGCGATGAAGATTCGCGTATTGTTGCATCCGAGCTTGTGCCTGTGTCAGGTTATCTTTGAGCAAATTCAGCACCTTGCTCCTTTCCCTCAGGTAGCTGTCCAAATCCGTAATGTTGGTGGTCTCTGGAGTAGCTAAGCTGAGAGCCCTGGACTTGTAACCATACACAGCTTCAAAAGGAGTCATCTTAATCGAGGCATGATAACTGGTGTTGTACCAGTGTTCAGCCATGGTTAACCACTTGGCCCAATTGTGAGGTCTATCGCTGCACATACATCGGAGGTAGTTTTCGAGGCACTTGTTGACTCTCTCGGTCTGTCCATCAGTTTCTGGATGGTAAGCAGAGCTGTAGGCCAGTTGAGTCCCCAACAATTTGAATAGTTTTGTCCAGAAGGTGGATAAGAAAACCTTGTCTCGATCACTTATAATGGAATTAGGCATCCCGTGTAATTTGAACACGTTATCCAAGAAGTGGTGAGCTACCACATCTGCTGTGAAGGGATGTGCCAAGCTGATGAAGTGTGCATACTTGCTAAGTCTGTCGACCACCACAAGTACAGTGTCCTTCCCTTGGGATTTGGGTAGGCCTTCGACAAAGTCCATAGTGATGTGTGTCCAGAGCTGACCAGGAATTTCCAGGGGTTGCAGGAGGCCAGGAGAAGGCACATTTTCATGTTTGTGTTGTTGACAAGCATGGCACTCACTAACCAATTTGGTTACCTGCATCTTCATATTAGGCCAATAGAAAAACATACTAGCTCTTCTGTAAGTATTTTGGATACCTGAGTGACCCCCAGTGCTTGAAGTGTGTAGCTCCTGCAGTATTTGTGCTCTGAGTGGTCCTTCATTACCAACATACACCTTGCCTTTGAATCTTTGAAGGCCTCCTTGATAGGAGTAGAATGAAGTGGCCATAGGATCTATGACTAATTCCTGTATAGCCTTTTGGGCTGTCTCATCAGATTCCAGACTAGCTTGCAGCTCTTGCTGCCATAAGGGAATGATGGTAGTCACTGCATAGCACTCCCTTTGATGTTGCTGTGGAAGCCTTGATAGTGCATCAGCTACCACATTGTCTTCACCCTTCTTGTAATGTACTTCAAAGTCAAAACCCAGAAGTTTTGACAGTAGTTTCTGCTGCAATAGGGAGGTGACCCTTTGCCCCAAGAGATATTTCAGGCTGCTGTGGTCAGTCCTAACCACAAAATGGTTGTGGCTGAGGTAGGGACTCCACTTTGTCACAGCATGTACCAGAGCCAACAGCTCTTTCTCATAGGTAGAGAATCCAATGCTCTTGGTACCTAGCCCCTTGCTGATGTATGCCAGAGGTCTGTTCTGTTGCATAAGTACTGCTCCAATACCTATATCACAGGCATTCGTTTCAACTTCAAATGGTAGTGTAAAATTGGGTAGAGCCAGGACTGGGGTAGTTTCCATAGCTTGTTTCAGTGTACTGAAGGCCTTTGCTGTGAGCTCATCCCAATGGTATGCATCTTTTTTAAGCAGTTTTGTCAAAGGTCTACTGATCACACCATAATCCTTGACAAACTTTCTGTAATACCCAGTTAATCCTAGGAACCCTCTCATGTCCTTGACAGTTCTGGGTGTTGGCCAGTTCAACATAGCTTCCACCTTACAATTATCAGCTGCCACACCTTGGGCAGACACTAAATAACCCAAGCTCAGAATGACACATACAAAGACGACACCTACTACGAAAATAGGTCGGGTACTTAAAAGTACACCGGAAAATTTTTTGCCCGTACCCGCGGGTCTACCCAGGCCCATTAAGAAATTACGGGTACGGGTAGCCAAATATGCTACCGTTGACATTGGACCCGTACCCGGACCGGACCGTTTTTTCCGGTTAGGTCCGGTTCTGGTAATGGGTAACCCGATTTTACCCAGTTTTTGTGAGGTATGTATAGTAATTTGTCCTAATTTGGTTTCACTTCAAATTGCGATTAGATCTGAGATCTCATTCTCTCACTTTCTCAGTCTCTTGTTGTCGCCCTTCCTTGACTCCTTCTCTGCCTCCACTGGCGGCACTAAGCCACCGAGGACCAGCCTTCTAGGTTTCTCCTTCTGCCGCCGTCCTTCTCTGCCTCTCCCTCTATCCCTCATACTCTCAAGGTCGCAGGACACAAATCGATCGCCGGGACCTCCAATCTTATCCGGCCGCCAAGCTTCCCATGTCGACCACCGATTGCTAATCTTCTTACAGATCGACCATGTCTTTGATCCACCTGACACTCTTTCTGACTTAGGAAGAGTTTCAGGTGGACCAAAGACATGGTCTATGGGTGGCGGTGATTGTTCATTGCATATGCTCAGTTCTTTCCATTTGTTTTTTTTTTTATAATTGTCCGTGATGGCTTGGGATTGTATGAAGTTCTCTATGCCCAAAAATCTTTGTAGATACTTATATAGTTGTAGTCTTCCATGATTCGGTCTCTATGTATGTTCTTGTTCAGTCTTTGATACTTGATATTCAGATTAAAGATTGCTGCCTTGGTTCATGTATGGTCAAAGGCTCAGAGTTGAGAATTTTCTCAAGTTTTTTATATTTAGAATATGGTGGTTTTGATTCGGAGAATATGGTGAAGATATGAACTTTTTTCTTTCTTGTTCCTTTAACTTACCTTATTTGAGTAGTTAGTTCATTATAAATTGCAAGAAAATGGGAGAAATGCAAGATTGTAGGTGATAACTACTTATTCGGGAATATGCAAAATTGAGAAAGAATATAAATGGATTTACCCACGGGTAATACCCGACCCGCTCAGATAGGGTACGGGTACATCAAAAAGCTACCCGAAAAAAACCGGGGATTTTTTTTTCCCGTACCCGGCGGGTATACCCGTTTGCCAGGTCTACTTAAAAGGAAACAAGGTCTGGAAAGAGCAGTAAGGGAGATTACCCGCACGAAGATACTAACGATCCAAACATAAAACTTATGATTGAGAAATTAAGACGAGACCAACCTACTTAAACAATCCTCAAACAAACCATCACCACCTACCCTTCCCACCCCGAAACCCTACCCATTCCCCCATGCCATGCCGCAAATCGGAAAATAAAACCCCAACTTCCATTCTAGCACTTTCCATCATCTTTCACCTTTTTTTAAATCCTCCTCCCACCCCCACCCCCTACCCCACACCGCCCCCCAACCCCCACCACAAAACTACCCAAAAGGACCCCAAAACACTATTCTACCTAGTTGGAAAGAAGGTGAAAGCAGTACAGCAGAAACCTTCCCCTACTTCAGTCACTGAGGCATTAATTCTAAACGCAATGAAAAGTATTTCACACACAGATGGAACCTCCCTACGCTCTTCCCAAAAGCACATAGATAAGATCCCCGATACGAACACATTAGTAAAAACCAGTCCAAACTAGCATATTAATAAACTCATGTCTAGTAGTGAAATAAGACATATCTAGTGCTAAAGTGACGTCCGAGAAACAAATAGGGCATAAACGTGCCAACTAATAGAAGGCGTGTTGTGCAACATATAAGACCAAGCAATTTACATATGCCATCAGCTAAAATTTTCTGCACAAAGAGCACCGGCAAGAAGGGACCAGTAGTATAGACTCAAAAAAATGCAGTTATAACTAAGATGCTAGCAAAGATCGCGGAAATAGCCGAAATTTTTTGCTGGTGACCATCGGCATATATTCTGGCCATCGACAGCCACTACGACAAAGGTGTACCCAGTCGCAAAATATATCCAATCTACACTTAGGTTGATCTACAACACCAACTTCGCCACGGACATGCCATCACTGCCGTTGATCAAGAGTTCCGGCGAAGGATACCTCGCCTTGTCGTCGGAGCAGATTTATCTTCACTAGATCTACTATGCCGTTGTTTGATGCTCGCCCGGCAGCCGTGGTTTTGCCAGGCGAGATATGCAGCCTGCCTTAATCTCGTTAGCTACCACCTAAGGATTTCTCAGCACATGAGGCCATTGATCCAACAAAAAATACTCTTATTACTATACGATTAATTACACCGGAGGCCGATGGCCGCCCCACGGGCTATAATGCATGCTGGAGCGGAGGGGGAGGCGCAGTTAGGGTTTGCAATGTGTGTGTGTGGTCTTTCAAAGAGAATAAAGAGAGTCTGGTTTAGCTATAATGCAATAGTACCTTATACTGGACTCTTTGGTTTGGTTCTGTAAATGGCATTAGCTTTGGGTGTCAGAATGAATCTAGTATTATGTATTAGGTATAATCAGCTAATATACCCGTGCAAATGCACGTGATAGTAAGCAATTTTGTTATATTACAAATTATTCCCAACCTATCTTGGTCGGACCCAAGGGTCCACTACGGGTCCTCTTTGCCCGAACATGTCAGCACATTCAACGGTCAACTCAACGCATCAAACCGATCAAAGTGTGCGAGCCCAAGTCATGGGCATTTTTTGCTTCGCACGCTTTGTGCGAGACTTAGGCGCCAATTATTTCACGTTAGCACGTTCGTCGCGCCACTCCCACCCGAACACCTTTTCACCAAAAAAAATCGGTCGACGACGCAACCGGAGCAACGGGCTCAAGGGGCAAAGGCCTTCGCTTACCCAATAAGGTCGGCCTCGGCCTCCCTTTGCCTATGGGGTCAGCCTCGTCCCCCCATGGGGTTTGGCCTTGGCCTCTCCGCCCACCCCCCGGTTACTCACTTTTCGTGCAATGTTTTTTTCGCGCATTTTTCACTTCGTACGTCTCGTATGTGACTTTGGCACATTGTTCATTACGTGGATGTGACTCATGACAACACGCTCGTCGTACCTCGACTACCCAACTCCTCATTGTCCATAAAAACACCTACCATCAGCTTGCCAGAAGTTTACCAAAATTAGGAGTGTCCTTGGGCTCCCTTTGTGCGAGGTGGCCTTGGCCTTGGCCACCCCTTAGGGTCGGCCTCGGCCTCCCCAAGGGGTCAGCCTTGGCGTCCCCAAAGGGGTTGGCCTTGGCCTTCCCCCAAAAGTTGGCATTTGGCCTCCCCTCCCATGTGAACTTGTCTTCATGGGGCTTTGCATCTTCGCGATTCTTACCAATGCTCGCGTACCGCCTCGAGACGTCCGTCGTCTGTCACCCGCGGTCGTGCACTGCCTCCGTGATGCAATCACCCAAAGTCGGGCTTTACCGCCGAATGACCCGTCGCCGATGACCGCGTACGAACACTCCTGACTGTGTCAGTACTAAAGATCGCCTTTATTATTTTTGGTACAACATACACACTCGACTCGCGCCCCCTCTCCAGGACACCCACCGCGCGCCCGTGCACCATACGTACCCCAGCATCACTTACTGTCTTGCGGCGGTCGTTGCCGCACCCAGATGCCACTTTTATGACACGTGTCCCGGCACCAGGTATGGTTCCGCGATGGTTGTCTCCGCGCCCATGCGCCACTTCCATGATACGTGCCCCCCGGCACCAGGTATGGTCTCGCGATGATCGTCGTCGCGCCCATGCGCCACTTCCATGATACGTGCCTCGGCACCAAGTACGGTGCCGCGACAATTGTCGCCGTGCCCATACACAACTTCCATGATACGTGCCCCGGCACCAAGTACGGTGCCGCGACAATCGTCGCTGCACCCATGCACCACTTCCATGATACGTGCCCCGGCAGGTATGGTTCCACAACGGTCGTCACCGTGCCCATGTGCCACTTCCATGATACGTGTCCCCGCACCAGGTATGGTCTTGCGACGATCGTCGCCGTGCCTATGCGCCACAATCAATGTCTCATGTCATTGGCAACACGCCCATGCACCACAATCAATGTCTCGTACCGTTGGCACTATGCCCATGCGCCACAATCAATGTTTCATGCCATTGGTAGTGCGCCCATGCACCATAATCAATGTCCCGTGCTGTAGGCACCCCACAATGGGCCACAATCATGTTATATGCCTCCGGGCACCATTCATTCACCACACCATGTGCCCACGCCATGGATGTGGAACATGATTCGACCCACTCTCCGGAGTGTGCAGCATTCTGAAGGGCTCGGCTCATAGTGCTCCGGCACGAGGACCCTTCACAGCGAGATAGGCTCGCTACCACAAAAATTATCGCCGTCTTCATTTCGAGGAAGCTCCGCTCGTAGCTGGTGACATGTCACTCCCAGCGGCGACATCTGGCATCTTATGACACATGCATACCTTTGCCTATAAATAGTGGACTTTGTGACTTATTCAAGGACTTTTAGACTTTTGGCTCATTCTTACAAAATCACTTTCTCACTCTAGAATTTGAGAGCTCTTGAATTCCAGTGAGAAAAACATATCTTTGGTCCGTAATATTGGACCCTGACTTGGACCCTGACTTGAACTGTCGACTGCCGGCCCTATTCGTCTCAGTCTTGTCTCCACAGTACTGCCATCTCTCACGGCCTATCTGGGAAGCCTTGCCCTCTGCCCTTACTCCACCCTCAATGTCTCTCACTTTGTACATCTGAAAGCTGACTCTGTCTGTTGCCTTTGTGGCACCGCCACGTAGGTACGAACCCATTTTCATTGACATTATTTTGGTGACTCTGCTTGGAGATGAGCATCGTATTGCAGTCTGTCAGTCTTGCATCCTTAGCCACCATGCCTGTGCAACAGAGAGCTACCAGGATGACTAGCCTTGGCCACATTCCCACTTTACAAGAAAAATCCCACTTTAGTAATCAAGAAGAGACAAGTGCCACACGAATCCAAAATCAACCCTCAGCCACCACGCCCCATGTACAAGTGGGTGTCAGTGCAGCCATACAGCAACTTACCCCCACTCTTGCCAACCTACAAGACTCGCCGACCATTCTCATGGCCGCCATTATGGAAATATAATGATCCATACAGGCGTTGGCCTCACAACAACCCATTGCACCAGTCCAACCTTCAGGACCTGGGCTGGCTCTTGACGCTGCTCAGGCCCAGTGTCGCGACCATGCCTCATCGATCATCCAGACCCTTGACGGTAGGACTCGTGACATCTTCACTACCTGTAGCTGACACACCGCATCCCGTGATGCCATCACGTAGAACACAAGTAGACCTTAAACCAGTGTTGCAACAGGTCCTCCCTATTATCGCATCTCAACATGTGTCAGCCAAAAGCTCTTCCGAAACTCACGACTCCATTGAGATAGAACCTAACCCCTACCCAACGGAACAACATCAAACGATCGGTCAAGTGGTGGATATGTCTCGCCCACCCAACCATGCCCCCATACACTTTCCATTACCAGCACCTATCATATATCATCCTTCTATTGATCATGCTCATCAAGTTGCCCCATCTGAAGGCTCGGAGGCTCGCGGCGCCCCAGTCAGCCACCACCCATTGGTTGGTCATGAAGAACCATCTTCTCACTACGTCACCAAATCAGACTTGGACGCACCCCTCCACCGACTGTCACAGAATTATTCACCCGACCCCTCAGCCCGACTGACAGGGCGTGCGCCATATGCCAACGATATAGCCATCACACCACACCCACTCAAATTCAAGAAACCCACCTTTAACGGACGTGAGGGCAACGTCCGTGAGCACTTAACAAGATTTTCCAGCTCATTAGAGCAATATGACCCGGGCGATAGTATAAAGTTGAGGGAGTTTCACAAGTCCCTCACAAGCTTGGCATACACTTGGTACCATCAGATCCCTACGGGGACTGTCCATTCTTGGAGTGAAATGGTCCAATTATTCTTGGAGAAATTCCACTACGAAGCTGAACGAGTCACCATAGTGGACATCGCTGGCATACGCCAGAATCCCGGCGAAGAATTGAACAAATATGTGCACCGTTTCCACCTCAAATGCCTCGAGTGTACCGATTTTAGCAAGGATGAGACATTGGTTCCCATATGCATCAAAAACATGAATAACATCTACTGGGTGCATATCGAGAACCTGCAGTTGAGGTCATGGGGACACCTCAAGGAAACAACCTGACGTACTTACGAGTCGGTCGGCCCTGTCAAGCCATGGAAGCCTCGCCCGCAGCCTGCACTACTGGCCTCAGCAAATACATCCGGCACCAAGCGTAACAACACCAACAACAACAGCTACAGTGGCTTCAAGTGTCAGTTCCAAGAGGGGGACCAACGCTCAGACAAGCGAAGGCAACCCAAGCCCGCACCTGACTACCCATGTGATTTGAATACGGTGAAAGAACTTTTACCGGAATGGGTGGCAAACGACAACCACTTCCAACTACCACCAATGAGGACCAACGTTATGGAGGCGGAGAAAGCCCGACCCAACTACTGCCCTTACCATCAAGTTGTTGGACATCATCTCAAACACTGCAATAGGCTGATAGCTATCTTTACAAGAAAGGTCACGGCAGGTGACTTGAAGCTACGGAAGAACAACGATGTGCGTGGGAACCCATAGCCACACCATGGCAACAACAACCGAGAGCATCAGGTGTTCATGGCCACCACTGACCATGTCGAGACTGTCATCATTGAAGTCTCGACAGAGGCCATCCCCACAGTCCCACCTTGTGCACCTTCAGTTGGCCAGCCAGCGTCCTCCTTTGGGCAAATGTCGAAAATCAAAGGCTTTTTTTATGAAATGGGTTTTCATTCATGGCACAAACATACCTCTCAAAGTGTCTGATCGAGGTCACCACAACCTTTGGTCCTGAATGCTTCGTTGCGCTAGCCAAATTCACACATTTCCCTTCTACTGCATTCATTTTCTCGAACGAGGACTCACTGCCGGTCGAGCACCACAACCGGTTGTTGTTTCTCGAATGCACCATTATTGGCACGAGCTTCCGCCGTGCCTTAGTAAACTGCGGCGCCTCAATTAATATCATACATGTCATCACCTCGTAACAGACCGACATTCCCCCAAGAAAAATCATCCACGACCCCATCAAGATCACCGGCTTCGGGCAGGGTTCCTAGCTGACTCTCAGCCATATCACTGTTGACCTCATGGTCAAAACTGTCCATCGCGACACTACCTTCCACGTAATAGACAACGAGCCTGCCTTCCACCTACTGCTCGGCCGACCATGGATTCATGTCAACAAGGTCATTCCATCAACGTACCACCCGTGTGTGAAACTAGTGGCCTGTCCTGCGGGACATGAGGTAGCGATGATAATCCCCGCAACTAAGGCCCCCTTCGAATGTGCCGAATCTTACTTCACCGAGGCCTCCTTCTTCACCGAGCTCGTCGAGGATGGTGAGAATGCTTCTCATATGCATTCCACCAAGTTGCCAAATTGGGACGAGCATTATGGAAACAAGCCTCCCAAGCCCAAGACCAAGAAAAGTAACAATAACAAGGGGTCGACCTCGATGCCTCAGCCTGCTATCACGACCAACTCCCCACCTTCATCCCCCAAGTCCAAGAAGAAAAGGCCGAACCAACCTTTCAACGCATCGTCAAAGACGCAAAGTGATCTACCAATTATGACGGTGTGCGAGGGCTCCAGGTGGTCCGTCATCTGACCCTCTCGACCCTGACCCACCCATGGAGACCCAATGGTGCTGCGCCGTCGAGCATTGCCCGCCAGAGCCCGAACTTACCCTAGGAGCTGCCCCACCATGCTATGAAGATGGCCTTCGACCATAGGCCGAATACCTTGAAGAAATAAACATGGCTGACCCCCCAACTGACATACATTGGCACAAAACTAACCCCGAGCCAAAGAGAGGAATTGTTACCCTCCTTCGTGAATATCATGATGTATTGGCATTGAGTTACACCGAGATGCCTCGATTTGACCCTGCCTTGGGGACCCCCCATCTCAACATTGCTACCAGGTCCATCCCTGTCCAACAACATCCGCGGTCTTTCTGCCTCGAGCTTGAGTTGAAGATCAAGAAAGAGATAGAACGACTTCTGCAGGCGGGCTTCATTGAGCCTATCACGCATCCTATATGGCTGGCTAATGTCGTCCCTGTACAAAAGAAGAATGGCCAAGTCCGCATTTATATTGACTTTCAGGACTTGAACAAAGCATGCCCCAAAGACGAGTTTCCACTGCCAACATTGACATGCTCACGAGGGCTGCCGCTGGACATGACACCTTGGCTTTCATGGGTGGTTTGTTCGGCTACAACCCAGTTCGGATGAACCCTAATGACTGTGCTAAGATAACTTTCCAAACTCCCATGGGTAACTTTTGTTGGAAAGGCATGCCCTTCGGTCTCAAGAATGCGGGTGCTACCTATCAAAGGGCGATGATAGCCATCTTCCATGACATGATACACCGTATAGTGGAAGACTACGTCCATGATCTCATCATCAAGTCTAAGAAGGAAAATGGTCACCTCACTAACCTCCGAGCAGTCTTTGATCGTTGTCGCAAGTACAATATGCAGATGAACCCGCTGAAATGTGCGTTTGGAGTTTCCTCCGGCAAATTCCTCAGCTTTTTGGTCAGTTGACAGGGCATCGACGTCGACCCTTCTAAGGTCGCCTCCATCCAAAAGATGCCCCATCCCAAAAACACCAAACAGTTGAAGAGCTTCCTCGGCAAGGTTTCTTACCTCCGCCGATTCATCCCTGCCTTGGCCGAACTTATCACACCCTTCCAGCATTTGATACGCAAGAGCGCACCATAGAGTTGGGGTGCACCCCAACAGCAAGCATTTGAACATATCAAGGTAGTTATCATGTCACCGCAAACCATGGTCATGCCACAACGAGGTATCCCACTCTTGATTTACTTGACCTCCATCCCCAGGTCCATAGAGGCATTGCTTACCCAAGAGGTGGATTGGGTGGAGCGTCCAGTTTATTATCTCAGTCGGTTAATTAGAGGACCCAAAACCAATTACTCCGAGTCGAAAAGCACTGCTTAGCCTTGGTTTACGCCTCATAGAAATTAAGACTACTTTTTGGCGCACCAGATCATACTTGTCACAAAGACTGATCCACTCCGGTGCATGCTCACACGCCCTGCCCTGTCTAGCCGACTTACCCGTTGGTAATTGTTATTGGCCAAGTTTGGCTTATCTATAAAAAATCCTACAGATCTACGGAGCCAAGCACTTGCAGACCTCTTGGCCTTCTTCCCACGCCAACAATATGAACCCACCACAGATCAATTGCATGGGGAGGAGACGACCCTGATCATCGACATCGATGAATTATGGACGCTCGAGTTCGACGGCTCAGCCACTAGCAAAGGTCCTAATAGAGCACCCCTCAGGAAAGAGGGTGCCAACATAGTCCTTCAAAATCCAGAGGGTGTTACCATATCCCTAACCTTCAAGCTTGCATTCTCGGTATCTAACAATGAAGTCGAGTATGAGGCAATTGTCATTGGCCTCATATTGGCTATCAGTATAGGGGCTAAATCATTATGTGTCAAGGGAACTCAAACTTGATCATGACACAGGCTGACGGAGAGTTCGCAGTCATGGAGCCAGCATTGGCACTTTATTGTGCCTTGGTGCAACACTTGGATGGAAGACTTGGCCATGTCCAATATGAACATCATAACAAGTGCCGCAATAGACATGCGGACAGCTTGGCCAAGATCGCGTCAAAGATAAAGGTAGACGGTGAGCAGCGAATGCTAATCATCATTAAGAGGACCGAACCATGCATAGTATTAAACTTAATCACGAAGGACACTACTGCTGATGATTGGAGGCAGCCGATCATTGACCAACTCAGGGCACTATCTCTTGCATATGCCTCAATCCTTATAGATATTTGATGTTAGGAGATGTCTTGTACAGGCGATGCCCTGAAGGCACTCTAGTCAGGTGTTTTGCACCGGAAGAAGCAAAGCATAAACTTCAACTTGGCCATCAGAAGTGTTACGACCTCGACGGTCCCCTTTTATACCGTCGTCTTCAGCGCATGGGCCTTTTTTGGCCATCCATGGCCAAGGATGCTTCAGATATACAATGGGATTGTCCTGGATGCCTATATGCGCTGAATAGTGCGGAAACTCTTGTGATCAACGTCGAGGGGGACTGGCATTAGCCTTTCATCCAATACCTATCTCATGGAATTCTACCTCCTGATCGTAGCTCGGCACGATCTATCAAATGAAAAGTGGTCAGGTAATTTGTGACAAAAGGCGAGTTGTCTCACAAGGGTTTTCTCGGGGTGCACCCTGGAATCCTTGCAAGGTGCCCAGGCCATGGAAGTGATTTATGAAGTGCACAATGGTGATTGCGGGGGAGCATCAAGGATCTCAAAAGCTGTATGCAGAATTGCTAAGGGCTCTACTCGTAGTTCTCCAGCACGAAGACCTTTTCGCAGCGGGATAAGCTCGTTACCACAAAGTTATCGCCGTCTTCATTCTGGGGGGCTCCACTCGTAGTGCTCCGGCATGAGGACCCTTCACAGCGGGATAGTCTCGTTACCATAAAGCTATCGCCATCTTTATTTCTGGGGGCTCGGCTCATAGTGCTCTGGCACAAGGACTCTTCGTAGTGGGATAGGCTCGTTACCACAAAGCTATCGCTGTCTTTATTTTAGGGGGCTCGGCTCGTAGTGCTCTGGCACAGGGACCATTCGCAGCAGGATAGGCTCGTAACCACAAAGCTATTACCGTTTTCATTCTGGGGGGGCTCCACTCGTAGTGCTCCGACACGAGGACCCTTCATAGCGGGATATGCTTGTTACCACAAAGCTATCGACGTCTTCATTTCGGGGGGTTCCGCTCATGGTGCTTCGGCACGATGACCCTTCGTAACGGGATAGGCTCATTACCACAAAGCTTTCATTGCCTGGGCTGACTTACATGACACTAGGCACTGAGCTGCGACCATGTCCATTCATGTTACTGGTGATCATCGTCGCCCCCAGGACAATGACCCCCGGGTCACTCCGGGACGGGAGCAGGTCTTTGGAAGGCATCGCGCCTAGTCTGTCTGGCAGTTGGCTACAGGGGCAACCCTCACCGCTGTCAAAATCTCCACGCGTCTCTTGACGCACCTTGTAGATTCAGTAAGGGCTTGGACCAGTGGCTGGGGCAACGGACTTACTCTAATCTTACTGTCATGGTGTGGTCAGTCTTATGAGACAGGTAGAGCGACGCTGTGTGGGGCAGATAACGTGAATTTGGGAACTGGCAGTCCAACGGAGAACCGGTGTTTTTGGACCCCCTGGTGACGTGTCACTCCCAAGGGACGACATGTGGCATTTTATGATATAGGCATAACTTTGCCTATAAATAGTGTACTTTGTGACTTATTCAAGGACTTTTGAACTTTTGGCTCATTCTTACAAAATCACTTTCTCACTCTAGAATTTGAGAGTTCTTGGATTCTAAAGAGAGAAACACAAATTGGGCATAACTTTGGACCGTAACACTGGACCGTAACATTGGACCTTGACTTGGACTGTCAACTGTCGGCCTTGTTCGTCTCGGCCTTGTCTCCACAATACTGTCATGTCTCACGGCATGTCTGGGAAGCCTTGATCTATGCCCTTACTCTGTCCTCATTGTCTCTCACTTTGTACATCTGGAAGCTGACTCAGACTGCAGCTTTTGTAGCACCTCCACATAGGTACGAACCCACTTTTCTTGGCATCACAAATCATATACTTTAGCATAATGAAATAGAACCGAAATTCTAAAAAACAAAGAAATAACATGCAAGTCTATGAATTTGTCACATAATAAATTAATGCACTGCTTAAATTGACAATCTCATTGACAATAGTCGTTTAAGAAATAAAAAATATTTTAGCGTGAATTTCAGAAATACCAATCTATCATCTAAAACCAGTATTGACAGAAAAAAGGTATCATAAGTTTTGCCAACATGTTAATTGCTAGTAATTCATGTCTTCCTTCATTTCCTTATTTATCAAAATCGTTGCCTTGTATCCTTAGATTTATAAAGTATAAGTTTACCAGTGTTCATTATTATGCTATTCATACATGGCTAGTGAAAGTTGTCACTGAAAAAATGTTCAGAACGTTGCCATTTCGGTTTGGACAAAAGGGTAGTTCTTGAATATTGAACATTGATACAAAAACATGGTAGAGAGAAAATCCCTTATAGTGAAAATTTTAAGAGTTCCAAGTTAAAGGATAGTATTTACACTGTTATCAAGTTAAGTCAAGAAATTGTATCTAGAATCACCATCGTCTAATTAGGTTATTTGCTTCAATTTTGGATTTCAATCATGATTAGCCTTTTGCTACTACACTACTACCACCTCAGTCCTACTATTTTCTTTACAATACCAGCCATCATTGCTGACATTATCTCGAGTCGCCACCACTACCACCATATTAGAGTTACTATGGCCACCAACATTGTCACCATATTGTTGCCAAAAAGCTACCACACTATCAACCACAACCATCACTACAATCATTACTACTACAATGATTGGTTATTGCTAGATGCACCATTACTGCCATTTTTACGATCACCATCACCCACCAAATCGCTAATGTATTTGCCTTCATCGTCTTGCTAGCATCATTACCATCACTACAGCCATGGAGCATCCACTCCACCACCACCACATTGGTACGACCTATAGTGTATATATTGAAAAATTAAAGTAAAAGTTGGCTTAGACCTCATATACCTTTCCATTTTTCTTCCGGTCATCTACAATTCCCTCTTGTAATTTAATTTTGAAAAAAATTGGTTCCATGCTGACAATAACATGTTAGACTTAATGCATAAAACTACAAACTTAAGGTAAAACTTACGAAATGTAACATTACCTCCGATTTCATTTTCATGTTAGTGTACTGAGTGAAATTAATTATATCCTTTTTCTTTCAATGTGATAATGTATTACTTTTGTTGCTTTGCTTTTTTGAAGGTTTGCAATTTAACTTTTTACGGAATATGGTTTACTTTTCTTTTGAATCTAGGAAAATTGTAGTTCCATGCTAATTCAATTTTCTATCTAAATGTTAATGAGATAATTCATGCTATTTAATAGATGCTACACAAACAAACTAATTTTTTACCAAGATTTTCAGGAAATTGGAAGTTACATATCTCCCATTTACTTAAACTCTTTTTAGCAGAAATGTTAGTCTTATTTCCTTTTTGTTTGTATATCTGATATGCCAACATGATAGCATACATGCATGATACATCTGAGGATGACTATTTCAAGTTGTTCCTTTCTGACTTTTGGAACATATTTGCTGCTAAAAACAATAGAACAGTGATGAAAGGAAAGATTTCAACATAAACATTGAAGTACCCCAAGTATCTAACCATATGGATAAAGAAAATTTCAGATTGTTGTTGCTAGTATGTTATATTTCATATAAGTCGAGTGCATGTATTGACAACAACATATAGACAGGGTGAGAAAGAGAGTGTGAGAAGAGGAGAGAAGAAGGAAGATAGGTACGGAGTACAACTTGACTTAAATGCGAGATTAGTAAGATAATAAGATGTCTAAACTCAAGGTATAATAAAGAGATTAGAATTCCATATTAATTGAAACAATATTAAGAAGTCCAGATTAAAATTGTACATTCAAAGTAAGCTGAAACTTCACTAGAGAGCTGACAATTCTAGAGAATGACTCGTCTTTTATATATTGATATTGATGTACAGGAGACAAGTTTATCACAAACATTTGATGAAACATTTTTTCAAGTTCGTGCTCAACTTGTTTACTAGATGAGTCCAACAATTATGTTCAAGCTCGGTTCATGTAATTATTTTGTGCACGATTTTTTTCCTTCTTTTTACCGAAATGGAGAATATAACTAAGTGTGTTTCCTTTTCTGTCACTTTGTGAACGATCTTGAACAAGCTTTGAATTAATAAAGATCGAGCGCTGTTCATAAAGATTTTATAGTTTAACGATTCACTTTTTACTTAACTTGTGTTGTTCCTTATATAAAAGGACATTTCTTAACCCTATCAATAACTATAAAACATAGAATCCCCTTGTATCCTCTGAAGTTAAATACCTAATCCATTGACTATCAGCAAAATGAAAACCAATAAACAAATTGAATTAAACTTTGAAGTTATTGACATGAAGTAAATCTTTCCTTTCTCATTCATGATCTCTTTTCATGTATTGTTGATATATCTGATTTTATTGTAATTGTAATCTTTTGATGTAATTGTAATTGTTCAAACTCTTGCATAAATAGTTGATCAATGAGAAGGGTTAAGTGGCCTTTTTACTATTTGTTGGAGTCTTTTTATAGTATCAGAGCCTCACGCTCAAATGAAACAATCGATCCCAGCAGCCACCATGACCACTCTTTAGTCAGGTGACAACTCTTCCTCCATACCTTCTCCCTTTGTTCAAAATTCCCTCACCCAGACCAGCACTTTCCTCACCATCAACCCCACCTCCTAACTGCCGATCAAACTAACCAGTAGTGCAAATTTCCTCACGTAACAAGCACAGCTCAAGACCCTTTTTGTAGGGTGTGACTTGCTTTCTAGTGTCGAAGATCACAAGACAAGGAACACGTACTTCGCTTTGAGCTCAACGAAGCAAGGCAAGCCCCGAGTTCGCTTTTGGTTAATACCACGCTTGAACTGCTAATTTAGCTGCTAAAGATAACAAGGCTCATTAAAGTCATATGTTGATACTCCAACGTTTCTTCAAGCTTTCTTTCCTTTGTTGACAATGCCTTAGTTCGATGGAGAGGATGCTGGAATTTAATCTCAAACGAAAAAGAGGGAATGGGTTGGGGAGAAAATCTTCTTTCGGAATATATGAAGTCTTATTTACGCGGGGCACCTCAACTTGTCACTTCGTCGTTGCTCATTCCCGCTAGCCCGTGAGAAGCCTTTTGCACCAAGCTAAGCCCAGGAAGCTAAGGTATGCTAATAATCTCCATGGTAACCCAAGAACACGCATATCTGCCTTATTCTATTCCGATTACAGAATAGCAATCTTGGAGCTCCCATCCATTCAGAACCCAAGAACTAAAAGAAAAGAATTGCCAAAGATATCAAATACTAGTCGGCACTTAAACAACACCCTCATTTTCTCTACCTGACGTCAACCCACAAACATTAAACTCCGACACCAAGCTTGTCGTCACAGCACCAAATCCTGATTATAAACTTTGGCTCTGGCAAGACAATCTCATCTGAAATGCCATCATGGCTCCCGCAATTGTTTTTGCATGAAGCTTGGACTCGTCTTGTGACAACCTTTGTCAGTAAGTCTCAAACTCGTATATATACAGTTTACGAGAAAGTCTTACTCGTATCATTAAAGGATGATTATTAGTTTCCTAATATCTAGATGATCATTAGTCTCCTAATATCTAGATGAAATCAGATCCACTGCTGATGAACTGGCTATCTCCGGCTCTCCCATGAGACCTGAAGAACTTGTCATCAAAGTTCTCAGCAGACTTGGGCCCCACTACAAAAAAAGATGAGTGCTTCCATACACACTCGTGATACTCCCATTTCATTTGAAGAGTTACATGACAAACTTACTAGTCGTGAAATTTTTCTTCACCATTCCACCGCCATGTATGAGCAATCCATCATTACAGCTCAGTTCACTCAACGATCGAACCAAGTAAGACGAAATAACCACTCTAACATTGGCAATCGTCAATCCCTGCACACAGAATACGGAAATGGCAACGACAATACCTCGTAAAACTGGCCCCGCAACAACAATAACAACTCCAACAAACTAAAAGTCCAATGCCAACTTTGTGACAAATTTGGCCTTGTTACAAAGGTTTTTCGTTCAATGACTCATATTGCACATGAGCCTCAAGCCAACTTTGCCTCCATGGAGCACAATAATTCTTCTAATTGGGTGATGGACACCGAAGCATCTCATCACATTACTTCTGACACTAAGAACTTGCAAGCCTATGCAGAATATCATGGCATCGATGACATGATCATTTGTGGATTACTCACATATGAGATTGGTCTCATTCTCGTGAATTTATTCTCAAGAATGTGTTGTGTGCCCCTTCTATTCATAACAATTAAATTTCTTGTGAAGGATTTAAGAATGTAGGAGCCTCTAATTCAAGGCCCAAAAGAATGTCGCCTCTAGAAATATATCGGCCAAGGACCCACACCAGCCGTGTACATTGCTACCGCCACCACCTGCCCATCCCTTTCTCTCTGGCATCATAGTTTAGGTCATCCCCACGTTCAAACTTTACAAACTTTTTTTTATAAGTTTAAACTTCCTTATCTTCCTTCATCAAATAATAGTTGTAACTCTTGTCTTTGCAATAAAAATCATTGTTTACATTTTTTTGTATCTTCTTCGCAAAGTTCCAAACCTCTAGAATTGCCATACACAGATGTCAGGCGACCATCACCAATTCCATCGTCAGATGTATTTCGGTACTATTTTATGTTTGTTGATCACTTCGCAAACTATACTTGGCTATTTTCTTTTAAAAAGAAATCTGAAGTCACACATGTTTTTCTTTCATTTAGATCTCTGGTGGAGAAAATCTTTAATTTGCCTCTTGTTACTGTATATTCAGATGGTGGTGAGGAATACGATGGCTTAACTAAGCATCTTACTGACATGGGCATGCAACACTTACAATCTCCCCCAGCACAACATGACGTGTGAGTAGTCAGAAAGACAACACCGTCACATTATGGAGATCACCCTCATCTTACTCCATGAAGCTTCCCTTCCACTTCAGTTGTGACCAAACGCTTGCCAAACTGCCATTTATTTAATAAATCGCATGACCACCCCACTCCTTCACGTCCTATCACCACACCAAGCCTTGTCTAAGCACAACCCAAATTATCAAACCTTACGAACCTTCAGTTGTCTGTGTTACCCATGGCTTAGACCTTATGCTCCTCATAAGCTAGCCCTAATATCCACACCCTGTATTTTTTTGGGTTATTCAATTATATACCATTGTTATAAATGCCATGACCCCAACACCAATAGATTATACATATCTCTCCTTGTTGCTTTTGTCAAAAACAACTTTTCACGAACACCTATCATATGCATTCCCTTGCCCAAAGGAAGTTGATCTATCCCTTTGGATAGATCCCACTCCCACTCTGATGAAACACCCCCCACCCAAGCCAATAGTCCCATCAACTTTGACATTCATCGACGTTTAACCCGTGCCTGTGCCCAAGCTTCATGCAGACTGAGCCGTGACCTTGTCCGTGCCCATGTCATCACCGTCAGAAGTCCGTACTTCATTGACATATCAACCATTCACTGTCCTCCCTTACAGCTGGCCTTGGTCCATTTAAAAGTCCCGCTGTGGGTACCATGAGCAACGAAGCTCTCGTCTCTCCCTCACAGCAGGTAAGTGGTTCTTCTATCTCTAGCTCTCATTCAGCTTCACCACCCCTTCCCCCACTTTCACCTCCTCGTGCTACCACCAGATCCCAAAACCAGGTTTTTAAGCCTAAAAAGCCCACTGATTACTCTGCTCTAATTCTATCTACCGCACACCAAATTATCCCTTCGGACTTATACATAGGCAACCAAGAATCAAGTTGGCACGATGCCATGTGTGAAAAGATCAATGAAATGCTGGAAAAAAAACCTAGAACTTGGTGCCACTATCTTCTTCTTAGAACAGCATTGGTTGTAAATGGGTGTTATGTATTAAACACAAAGCTGATGGCACTTTTGAAAAGTATAAAGCTCGCTTGGTCAAGGGATTTCGCCAATGACCAGGTATCGATTTCACAGAACCTTCAGCCTCATTGTGAAGCCAAATATAATTCGGCTACTGTTAACATTTGTCGTCATATACAAATGGTATGTTTATTAACTCTACATCTACAATGCATTCTTGCGAGGTTCTCTAAAAGAGGAGGTCTATATGAGTCAACCATTCGGCTTTGCTAATCACAAATATCCATCTTATGTTTGCAAGCTTCATAAAGCTATATATGGTCTCCTGTTCATTATGCATCTCATCTTCTATGGCTTTATTATTTCAAAGTCGGATGTCTCTCTTCTTATTCTTCGAGGTAATAATTTCGTGGTATATGTACTCTTCTACGTCGATGATATTATCCTTACTGGCTCCACCAAGAAAGCACTTTTTTTAGTTAATGAGGCACTATCTTCTGGGTTTTCCCTGAAAGACTCGTCTCCCTTAATGTACTTTTTGGGCATTAAAGTTTGTCGACTCCAACCGGCCTTCTCCTCTATCAACCGAAGTACATCACTGGCCTTCTTCAATGATTTAATATATCATGGATGCCAAAGGGGTGCACACACCAATCTCTACAACGACTATGTTGAAACTTGATGATGGTGCTATGCCCACAGACCAAATCGAGTACGTAAGTCTCGTCGGTGTCTTGCAATATCTTGCCTTCATGTGGCAAGACCTTGGTTTCCCTGTCAACCGTTTCTCTTAATTCATGCACAAGCCTCCCCTCTTTCACCTGCAAGCTGCAAATCGGGTTCTTTGTTACCTCAAGGCAACATGTATCTTGCACTTATGCTAAACCAGTTATCTCCTCTTCTTCTCCTTGCCTATTTTGATTCTGACTGGGGCAACAGTCTTCATGACAGAACCTCAACCAGTGCATATGTCTTATTTCTTGGTGGCTCGCCAATTCGTTAGTCGTCGACTAAGCAATAGACGGTTGCTAGATCGTCAATGGAGGCCGAGTACTAGGCCATTGCCTACTCTGCCGCAGAACTTAACTGTGTTATTCAACTAGCCCGTGAACTTTTCCTTCCAGTTTCTCACATTCCTACTATATACTGTTACAATCTTAGTGCCACCTTTTTCTGTCAGAGCCCAGTCTTCCACAGTCGCATGAAACATGTCGCTATTGACTACCACTTCATCCGCGAACAAGTTCGTCATCAAACTCTAGTTGTTCATGATGTATAGCCAGCCTAAATTCTCTCACGAAAATTGTTTCCGCCTCTATCTATGAAGATCATCTAAACAAGATTGGCGTTGTTGACTCCACGCCTATCTTGCGGGGGCATATTGACAGAAAGTAAATATTTCCTTTCTCAGTCATCATCTCCTTTATTGTTATCGTAATCTCTTGATTTGATTGTAATCGTAATATCTTGATTTCATTGATATTGCAATATCTTGATTTGATTGTAACTGCTCAAACTCTTGTATAAGTAGTTGATCAATGAGAATGATAGGGTCGAGTATGACCTTTTTACAATTTCTTTCGAGTCTCTTCAGTAAGTTCTCTGAAACCAAGTAAGGTCAGGAGACAACAATATAAATTTACTGCCCAAAGGTATGGGCTCTTTCCGCCATTACAAGTACATCATCCACCCCAGGTAATTTTGGTTTTTTAAGTGTTCCCCCTCCCCACCTCCCGCTCCTCTTCCTCCTGCCCAAGAGGAAGAAAATTGAATACTCATTGGCCATCTTCATTCGGTCCCTAACAAACTGCTTGCACTGCCAGCCTCTTGATGACATTGTTACTACAGTCGCTAGATCCAAATGCTGCTTCTGTAACATTGATTTTACATGCCTCTTTTCCTATACAGGCCTGCAGTAAAATTACCAAATGCTGTTAATGCAAACAGTTTACTCATTGAAATACAGTAAGCACTTGTTAATGGCTAAGGTTTTACTGTCTAATACGACTAATAAAACTCTTTTCAAACCTCAATCTCTTTGCTTGGGAAAATGAAAACCGGTATTAATAGTACTAAAAAAATCAAAAACTGTAAGAGAACTAAATACCTTTTGAATGACGAACAAGGCATTGGCAGCCTCACAGGAGCCTTTCTTGAAGGAACCACATGTGCCTTGTGGATCCCCAAAGCTGGCAAATTGTATCTCAGATATGGTTTTACCGCCTTGACACGATAGCTCAAGTGTATTTCCCTCGTAGGTATTCCCGCAGGTTGATCCTACAGTTACTGTTTGGAAGGACACCTGCGAGGGATTACCACCAAATTCTTCGAACAATACTAATGTGTTTGTGTCGTCCCTGAGAAAGGATCTAGGTACATGGTACCTGATAGAAATTGATGTAACCTCACGGTTAGATATCGAGAAGACTCGGAGGTGAGAACAATCCACTCAAGTTCAGATGATATTACCATCTCTGAATAGGTTGGCCACAGTTTGACAAACACATCCCAAACGCCGTATAGTTTCTGCGATAATCACAAGTTGAGTTGCATCCCAGCTCAGTTCCAGTGACAAATGAAGGCCAGAACCGCCCTAGACTGTTCCCGTTTACCCAGGCATGCCCTTTCCCCATGCCTTGCATGTCCACCACCACAGGCTCCGTGCCTGATGGAGCCTTAAATGTGGCCTGGAAACACAAAATTATATACCAATCTCAGAAAGTAATTTGGAGTTGAGTAGTCTGAAGGTATCATGATCAACGATGTCGACATTATTGTACAATATAAGAATACGTGATCATGTGCAGTAATTTCCCAAAAAAGAAAAGGCACATTTTACCTTGTACCAAGTCATTGGTCTTGAAACTGGAAGTCGCTCAGAGGTCCATCTAGTGTTGTTGGGTTGTTTTACATTGTACAGCTCCATAGCCTCGCCATTCAGTCCGACCTTCATCCAAAATGTTTTGCAAATCAGTATATTATGTTTGATCATCTTTGACGGGAAGAGATCTTGATTTTCTCTCATACAATTACCTTGTATGACCATAGGTTTGATGACAAATCTATAGTTGCATTCTCTTTTCCAACCAACTCAACTGGACCCCCAACTATGCCTGTTGTGTTCGTATCGTAAAACGCACCATAGTTCTGCTCGAAAACGAAGTTCCATCAGAAACAAAGCTATGTTAGAGGCTGGCACTGTATATTTTTTACTTTAATTTCATCTTATGGCAATAAAAGACGAGACTGATTTTCTCTTTAACTAATTAGGACGATACATGCCTTAAGCCCGACTGCAGCACTCAGTAACGTAATGCGATTAATCCCTGGATTTAGTGTGACATTCTTCTCGAACGTGAAGTTAAATATGCCTCCGACATCTGCCCATTTGTATCCTGGCATCAAATACAAGAAAACCCCAATTATAAGGTTGAAATTGCATAATGATATCAAGGGGCTATCAATGACTCAAAAGTAGAATAGAGTACCAACGAGTTTCCCATTCACATAAGCATGAAGAACATGACCAGTAGTGTTCACACGAAGGATCGCATTGGTCCAGGCTCTGTCAGTAATGTTAACGCTGCACCAAAAAGATAACATAAAATCGGCGAAATGAGGTGATACATACTTCAACCTTAGTTAAAGCTTGATGCACAAGTGTCTACAAAACTCACCTTGTCATGTACCACAAGTAGTCGCTAGCATCAAGAGTAGTTGCTGTTTGCTCGAGAAGCTTTGGTTCGGTAAAGTCGCCCCGTCCATCAAGCCTGTCTTCTAAAGGCTCCGCTGTCCATTGCCAAGACAGTTTAGCCAATCGATTTTCAGCCCCGTCAGGTTTCTTCACCATCACAGTTTCTTGAGTACTAATCTGTATTTTGCAACAATATTTTCCGTGAATTTCTCAAGTAAATGGTCAAAACACAGACAGAGTCCCCTTTGGTAAACCCTTCTTGTTTTCTGCTTTATTTTTTAGCTTGTGATGTTATTTTCTTTCGATTTATTGGACAATCGATTTTGGAAGCTAGAAAATGTTTCGGAAAAGAATATGAAAACAGAAACTAAACGAGAGAGAGGGTCAGGACATCTCTTAAGTAGAGTTTTACCTTTGCGGAGTTGTAAATTTCCTTATTGCAACCCTCAAGAATGCTTACAGACCAAGCAGGCACAAAGTACTTGCCATCCTTTTGCAAGTCAATATGGGCATCTTGTGTCGTGTTTAAGTTGCTCAAGAAGCAGACTCTTTCTCCCGTGGCGGCATTAGTGTAAGTTGTTAACTGAGAAAGCAATCATTGCACCACATTTAGTCCCATCTGACAGCGGTCAAAAGCTGAAGATTGGGAAAACTCATGTCTGATGCATACATTAGCATTACCGAACTCTTTGGTCGTCGATGTGCTATTAGTGAGAATTTTCTCAACAGATTTGATAGCCGCGTGTAGCTGCTTTAGGTGTCCCCACTTAGGCTGGTTTAGATTGCCTACAAGTACACATGATAGTCACAACTACATTTAAATGGTGGAAGTGCTATAGGCGATCATGGTTGCTGGTGAGGTATCATAGGGTGATTCCATTGTTTTTCTTACCATATTCATCGAGTGGAGCATCGTACTCATATGATGTTGCAATATATGGCCCTCCCGCCGTACGTCCAAAGTTGGTTCCTCCGTGATACTGAAAATCGGAACATCGTTAGGTTAGGGGAAGCTACAGCCTAACTCAAAAGAATGAAGAAAAAGAATGGCAATGGGGTGAAACTGACCATATAGTAGTTCATAAATATCCCTCCCGACTGGAAGAAGAGTGCAACTGAAAGTGCCAAATCTTCAGCAGGTCTATGTGGTTTTCTGCCACCCCATCTAACAAACCTATTAGCAAGTTATACACTATATATCAGAGAAGTTCACCTAAATTTTGGACTGTAAGGGAAGAAAAAGCATTAGACAAGATAAACTGCCATACCATCCAACCCAATTTTCAGTCAACATTTTGGGATTTTTGGGATTGTTTGGCTTAAAGGTGTTGCAATAAAATCCATTGCAAGTGTTGATCTGCATGGGAAATATGTAGCAATCATAAACGGGGAAACAATGGATGATTTTGGACCTGGGTCACCCATTGGAAGAATGAAAGAAGTACCATTGGTTCTGGAGCATCCGCCTGTTTGCACATTACCCAGGGAACACCAACATTAAGCGAGACAGCCAATTCCGCGCACCATTTGATGTATGATTTCCCTGCTTCTCCATAAGGTCCCATTACATTTCCGTATTCGTTCTCGATCTGTCATGTTCAAGTACCATTTAAATAAAATCCGGATTCTATTCAAATCAAAGATCAATTCTGGAAAAACATGTTCCCTAAACAACAAAACCTGTGCCAATATAATGGGCCCTCCTTGTGGTCCAAATAGCTTTGCTTCTTTGCACATGTTGACTATCTTGGTTACAAATTTCTGCATCTCATTCTGTAAGTAAAAGTAAAAGGTTTCGATTATGCACCATGACTAGTTAATCTTTGTCCTTTTTTCAAAACTTTTAAGTATAACAACAGGTTCAATATTTGATTTTAGAACCTTGTAAACTTCATTATCGGTCCTTAGCTTAATTCCTGGCAGATTGTGCAGCCAAACTGGGAATCCCCTGATCAAGTGAAAAGGCAACATCAGGCAAACTGGTCAAATAAGCTCAAGTACCTACTATTACCTTCCGCACTATATGATTCTGCAAAAGCAAAGAGAAAGTTTTACCCGTAATTCCATTCTGCACAAGCATAGGGACCAATACGCACAAAAACATACAGTCCAGCTTCTTGGACTGTCTTGAAAAAATTTATGAAGTCTAGGTTGCCGGAGAAATCAAACTAAGCAATCAAAAGTACAAAAAAAAAAATCTTTAGCCAGAGGAATCAAGGAGAACCTTGCATAACGTGCCAAATCAGTGTTTACCTCTCCACGTTTAGGCTCATGGCGATCCCAGAAAATGTAGGTTTCAATCATATCAAGCCCACCTTCCTTTGCCTTCCTGATTAAATCTGGCCACATCTGCAAATCATATGGGTCACACGAGATTCTAGCAAAACGGGCAGTACCTTTTTTTTTTTCCCCCAACATTAGTAAATGGGGAGGGGAATGAAGCTTGCTTCTCAGGTCGTCAAGAAACTTATTTCTTCTAGCTAACCAGTAACCAAAAGAAGGGGAAAAAAGGGAGAATCCACACTGACAGATGTTTAAATAGGTTTGTTCTAGAACAAAAACAGGATGTTCATCAGGGTTGGCAGTTGGCACAATGCAGATAGAATGTATAAAATGATTCTTCTTCATCATATGAATGAAGGCATATAAGGAGGAAACAATCTTACACCCGGAGTGCTTCTCGGATAATGGATCGCACCAGAAAAAAGGACTCGTCGTTCCCCATTAATTATGAAGGCATTGGAATCATAAGAAACTTGAGTTGGCACGCCTGATGCGCCTGAACATAACAAGGCCAAACCGAAAACCAGAAGAACCTCCATCAGAGAACCAGCCATTTTGGCGGGAGAAAAGAAGATGGATATGTTGTGCTTCTTCATGAAACAAACGACCAGTATTTATGGGAAACATTGTTACCAATAATAGATATTTTAGCATGTTTTAAGGAGAGGAAAAATCATCAGACATTTGTACACATTCAAACATCTAAATTTGGGCAATGACTATATGTGAGATTTGAATTCATCCAACTGTATAAGCTTGGGATATTTTTCATACGTCCCGTCAAAGGTAAAATGCCAAAGATCAAAAGAATCGTTCATGGATTTGAAATTTATTGGTGCTTTTCTAACGGTGTATGATACTATTTTGCTAGAATTACAAGCAGGAGCCAAACTTAGTTCCTCCTTGGCTAGTCAAAATCATATGTACAGCCTGCTTATATATTTCAAAAACCTTTATTGCAATTTATATGCCCTCTCAACATACAATTCGTACCTAAAATCATGTATAGCGACATCTTTTAGCTTAGAAGCAACGAATCTACGTTGAAGGCTCAAGATAATTACTCATCAAACACCAGAAATTATTCCAACACTCTTTAAGGAAAACACTAAACAAGCTAATAAAAATGTAGCTTTCGGCCACCTTCATTGTTCATTTTTCAAGTTTTCATCCCCGCCCACCTTGGATGTTTAATTGCCCCCTTGGAATAAAGTCTCTTATTCTTTATTTCGATTTCAAGGATTACCCCATGCTGTAATGCTATTAGTGTCTGCTTTGATTCTTTTATCCCAAAGATGATGATATATTTGTAGAATTTGTTTTCCAAAATATAACGCAAATATTTGTATTTGGTATTGAAGTGTACGCTTACCATATTTGTTTTCTGCTTTCATTTTCTGTTTTCATTTTCATGATTTTCATATTCAGTTTGAAAATCCGTTCCTGTACTTTTATCATTTTCACAAAAAAAAATTTAGCTATTTTTTATATATTGGGTTAAGTTTGAGTGAAAAAAGCTGAAAACACCTTTTAGGTGTTTTCAGTTTTTTGTTACTATTTGAGTAATTTTATCCAAAACGAAAACAGAAAATGGTAAAAGTACGCAAAAAAAGAATTTTTTTCATCATTATTACTAAAACTAGAAAACGAATATGATAAGCGTTCTGACGATGAATAACAGTGCTTTGACAATGCACTTTTTTGGTTTCACTAAAATAGCCAAAAGTGAGCAAAATTACCCATAGAGAAAGCCATTTTATCCTTGCATCACATCATGATGGTAGGTAGTACTCAATACTAGACTAGTTATCGGATCCCTACCAATTATGCTACGTTTCACTCTAAAACTGTACTTCCTTTCTTTTCCTTTTCGGGGCGTTGAAATTATGATTACTTGGATTGAAAATGACTGCGATGACATTCTACAAAAGAAAAAAAGAAAAATTTCAAGTAAGAACACGTAATGCCATTATGTAAACTAATTAGAATCAATAATTTCAAAGTGTTATATACATTATCGTATCCATTAGGTCATTCTGCAAACCGATTAGAATCAATAATTTCAAAGTGTTATATACATTATCGTGTCTTCTAGAACATATAAATAGTCACGCAAAACCGCGTCAAGTTATTCTGTAAACTGTTTTGGTACATGTTAGATGTCTTAAAATTCGGAGGAGGACTCTACTTACTACACTTCGATAAGCTTAGAATTGATGTGCATTATACGATACTAAAGGCAGATTCATATGTCAACCACGCTATTTCAATATCATCATTCACAGATATATCAGTAGAAATCTCAATTCAATATATAAAGGGTAATGAGTTCTGAATTCGGTGAACAGTGTTGCAATTAATGGGAGGGTCACTCTAGCGGAGTAGCAACTACCAAGTAGGTTTTAGGTTCAGGGCTTTGAATGGGGTTGGGGTTGGCAGTTGCTTCATCCTTTTCTTTCAATCATCACATCAGCTTTTTGTGCCAGTCCAAGTAACCAATTAAGGTATGCCTTTCACACCAAAAACTTTTATGGAGTGTGCAATTCGTGAAACATGAAAAGCGACATCAAAATCGCATTTTACCGATAAGTAGTAAGTTTGTCCAGTATCGTCAACGGCCAATCATTTCGTTTTTGCTGGCAAAAGGTTTTCAGAGACAAACTTCATCGATGAAGGTTCATCTATACCGTAAATAAAAGCATGAATAAGATTAAATGGTTAATCAAATCAAGAAAAGGAGAACTTCATCTAGTCTTGCTCGACAAGAAAAGGAGTTACAAGCATACTATCATCAGCTACTCAAGGCTGGAAAAAGCTTCAACTATCAAAAATCAAGGGTCAAGGACATCAAATTGGGGAATTTCAACACTGCATATTTTCATAGTAAAGTGAAGGTACACAGAACTTACAATCAAGTCTTGGCCATTTCACTGGAAATGGAGAACAAGTGCATGGTGCTAAGGTTGTCCATCAAGAAGCCATTATGTATTTCTCTACTTTCCTTGGCCAACCAGTGAAAAGGCATAGCACCACAAAGGCAAGACTGAATGATGTATTAAGGAAGAGAGTATCTAGTGTAGACTAGCATATGCTAATGGCAAGGAGACTGTTTTCAACGAAGGCAAATAAAACATCAGGGCATGATGGTTATACAACAGAATTTTTTCAACAGAATTAGGCAATGGTTGGAAGGGATGTAGAGAATGATCTAATGGAATTCTTTTCAAAGGGTACATTTATACATCATTTTAACAACACTGGACTCACCTTAATCCCGAAAATCTCTTGCCCTAACACAATGAACGAGTTTAGGCCTATTGTTTGTTGCAATGTGGTCTAGAAGGTCATATCTAAAATACTATGCAAGAGAATCAAGGAAGTGTTACCCAAAATAATCAGTAACAAACTCTCAACCTTTGTAAGTCACAGGCATATAGCTGATAACATTCTGTTGATGCAAGAAATAGTGAAGAATTATCATAAGAAAGGGGCATGCCTAAATGTGTTCTGAAGGTGGATATTCAAAAGGCTTATGATCCAATTGGTTGGGATTTCTTGCATGATACTTCAGAAATCTTTGAATTTCCTTCAATCTATATAATATATAATAAGCGAAACGAGAAAGACATTGAAAACTTTTTTGCGCGACACAACATCGCTTTTTTATATGACACGTCACCAGATTAATTCTCTTTTATATTAGTAAGTCCTATTTAATTTAAAAATTAACTGTAATCATTCTAAAATTATGCCTAATCAATATACTAATATATTAAGACTTCTTTTTGACAATTATGTTCTTAAAATTCAAAGACTAATTCTAATTATTCTCAAATTCAACCTTTTCATTATACTAACTTATTAGGACTTAATATTCACTATTGTATCTTCAAAATTCTCTCTAATATGAATATAAAAACTCATATATATAAAAAACAAAAATTATACTTTCGATTTAGAAAAAAAAATTAATTTAAAAACCAATTCTAATCCTTCTAAAACCCTATCTAATCAATATACTAATCTATTAAGACTTTGTTTTGACAATTATATATGTTCTTGAAAGTGTTTTCTAATATGAAAATTAAAATCCATAGACCCAAAAAATAACTTATGAGATATCAAATAAAAATGTGATCTAATAATTAATTTAAATTTTGATAGAATCCTAATTTTTATGTCTAAATAATTTTGCAGAGTACTCTTAATCTAACTTTTCAAGCTACTAGACTTGGTTTTTAAATAAATCAAATTGGGCCACTAAAAGAACTTAATAATAATATAGTCTAGACAAGTTACTTGAAATTGTTAAAAAATAAAGTATTAAAAATTTCTTACTAACTGCACTTATAGTTTTAGCAGAAGTAGATGTTTTTTTCCCATAAGATGTAAATCTCTTTTTGTTTCTTGAAATGTGGTATTCATTGATACACTTTTTGTAACTTTTTAAAATATTTTTTTAACTTACTCAAGCTTAACTCGAAATCCTGAGCTATAATAATTAATAACTGAGGCGAGAAATGCAATCATGAAACCTTATTGCATTGTTTTTTCTAATATAATAAGAGTTATAAAAACTAATGTTAAACACATTAATATTACTAAAGATCTACAAACATTATTTTGAACAGGGTCCTTAATTTTGCAATGAATTAAATCAACAAATATAGTCGACATTTAAATAATTAGCCTTATGCAATTCAAAATATTTAAAATTTTCTAACCAATATAGTAATATATTATGACTATATTGGAATATTATATATCGAAAAAGCTCTCTAATATGAAATATTAACTTGAAAAAAATTACTTAAGAGATTTAATAAGAAAAAATAGGTTCTATTTCAAATTCATATTTAAGTTTTCTCTAAATTCAAATATGAATCTAACTTGATAACTATTTTGATTAAAATTTTGGTCAGTAATTTCCTTACTCTAAAGTTTTGTTGTATCCTATTTAGTCGCATTGGTTAAATGTAAAAATACCATAATATGCAGATTCTATATGAGATTCATTAAAAAAATAGTGTAAATTTAAAACTTAATTATGTAAGCTTTTCTTAAATTGAACTAATTTTATGTTGAAAAAGTTTTGAACTAATTTTTTTATGGTATATTTATTGTGAGTAATTAACTATTAAGCATTCTAAATTCTGCATTAGCAATATACCATTTATGATTTTAATTATGTAACTTTTATAATTTTGAATAGAATTGCATATAAAATCTAAAAAGTGTGATGAATGTAGACTAAAACTTGGATTGAAATCCTATTATATCTGAAGATAAATCTTACTTAGTAAGCATGCTTATTGTATACTTTGTGAAATGTTGGTTAAATTTTGTTCAGCAATTTTCTTACTACGAGGTTTTGAGCTATCGTATATAGTTATGTTGGTTAAACTTTATATAATTACTTCATGCACTGATTACTATTTTCTCTTTTTCTAAAAATGTCACACCATCCATACTTTATTAGTTGTGTTGATTAACTTTTATAACATGCTATAAACAAATATATGGACCAAAATTTTCTCTATCAAAATTAAACTAATATATAACTAATGTTATGGACAACTCATTCAAAGGTACAAAATTTTTTTTTTAAAAGATACATAGAAAAATAATAAAAATGTCTTATGCAATAGCAAATTGATCTCAATATGTTCTCCGCATTTTTTTATTAGTAGAATTTACTTTTTTTTTTGGTACTACATAAGCTTTTAATTTTTGTACATCTATATAGTTACCCAATCAGAATTAGCAGATATGCACAAGGACATTGCTTATTGATATTTGACCAGAAATAAGTTAATTTATTTTATTACAGTAAAGTTCAAGCCAAAATTAAAGTAACTATCTTTGATAAAATAAAAAATTATAAAATTGTGCAAGATATTTTACTATGCATTTCAAGACTATTAAGATAAATTATTGTTGATAAATTGTCCCGTGCTTGGCACGAGATTCTGAGCTAGTATATATATAATGGATAATGAAGTGTGTGACTATAGCTAAATTCTCAATCAATTGGAATTGTGGCATGGAAAGGTATTTTACAGGTGCTAAAGGGTTGAGACAAGGTGATCCATTTTCACCTTATCTCTGCCTACTAGTTACGGAAGCTTAATCAGGTTTATTATATGATTGTTCTTCTAGACTTGGATTTAAAATTCACCCTAAATTTCAAGATCTCCAGATTAATCATCTATGTTTTTATTGATGATCTCTTCATCATGACCATTGCTGATCACACCTCCCTGTGCTATATCAAAATGGCTCTAGATGAATTTGGCATGTCGTCTGGCCTCTATCCTAATCTGGCTAAGAGTTCCACATGTGTAGCTTGGGTGAATGAAGAAGCAAATGCAGAGATCTCTCAAATATCGGTGTGTCACATGCTCAACTTCTTGTTACTTACTTAGGGGTGCATCTCATCTCTACTAAGTTGCACATAAAGGATTGTCAAGTACTTCTAGACAAATTAACTAAGAAGATTAACTGTTGGATCACTAAATGTCTCTCGTATGCTGGAAGAATGTAGTTGGCCACATCAGTACTAAGTAGCATGCAGGTGTATTAGTGCTCAATTTTCATCTTACTGCAGAAGATAATTAAACAACTTGAGGCCAAAATGAGGGCATTTAATTAGCTTGGAAAATATACAAGATGCAAAGGGGCTAAAGTTGCATGGAATGACATTGGTGTGCCTAAACAAGAAGGTGGCCTGGGGATTAAAAGGTTAGTTGGGTGGAATACAACTGCAATATACAAGCATATTTGGGATCTAGCTCATAATAAGGATTCTTTGTGGGTGAAGCGGTGCCATCTATACATCACTAAAAACCAAAACCTATGGAACTTTAAACCTCCAGTGATTTTGTCTTGGACTTGGAATAAAATTATAAAATTCAAAGCTCTGGTACAGCAGCATGTATGGCATACTATAGGGAATGCCCAAAAAACCTGGTTGTGGCATGACAATTGGATGCCCTATGGAAACCTCAATGCAAAGTTTGGAAGTAGAATCATATGTGATTTTGGTTTAAGGAAAGAGAGCAAGGTCAGTGAGATCCTAGATGGAAACATTGGAAACTCCCTCAAGCCAAATCTCATGCACTCAGACCATGGCAAGACGACCTTACTAGTTTGCAGCCTCAAGTGGACAAAGAGGATCAAGTGATATAAAAATTAACTCAAAACACAAAGTTCTTTGTGAAATCATGGCATCAAGTGAGAACAAAGAAAGCTACAGTGCCTTGGTGGAAGCTAATTTGGTTCTGTGGAAATATACCTATATTTGTAGTTATTTTATGGATGTTGTGCAAAGGTGGATTGAGGACCAAAGATAAATTGATGAAGTGAAATTCTACAATTAATGAAAGGTGCAATCCTAGAAAAACTGTTATTACAAAATCAATGGCAATCATGGAACCAATTTTTGACCTATGCCTCTAAGAAATTCAGAGGCAAAAGTTTTCATGCAAAGCTATGCAAATTAGGTGTAGCTGTGTATACATGATATGGTCTAAGAGAAACTTGAGGATTTTTTAACAACAACAAAGGTCCAATGAAGCTATGATCCTACAGATTAAACAATGGATTAGTGTGTTTAGAGCTGGAAGAAAGTCCCTGGACATAGTAATAATGGAAGGCAGTGCACACTTGATTAGTTCCTTACGTGGTTCTCTTTGATAAGTTTGTTAGAAAATGATGATCTAAAGAAGAGGATGCACTCATCTCTCTAAACTCGTTGTTTTAGTAATACAATCTAATATTTTACCAAAAAAAAAATATTAAATTAGTAATCTTCTTCTTCTTTTTCCCTTTAAAATGCTCTTTCTCAATTGAAGTTTTTGTAAACGATTAGTGGCGACTTGGAGTGTTTTTGACTTAATTTTTTTTTCATAATATGTCCTTTTTTGGATTAAACTGTAATTAAAAAAAATAAGAATGTTTTTTTATTTCTCATACGATATCAAGTCTCTTTCCTTAAAATACCCTAAATGAAACATATATTTTTATTAAAATTAAGGGTTGTTTTGACCTTTATTAAAACAAAAACAAAAAAAAATCTTATGAAAGCCCTCTGATTGCTGTAGACTTTATCAAGACATACCTTCACTCACGTTAAAACTAAACTACTTAGAGCTAGTATATCTTCTCCATCAAGTTCGATTAAGGAAAACAACTAGCAATAACAGAGATTTTTGTAGCCTGTAGGAGAAATTATATTTTACCCTTACCTAAATTGAATATTTTTTCAGTAATTCAATACTTTTTAATTTCGTTACATATTGGTATGTTGATGTGTACTTACACTTTTAAAATATTATACATTTATACGGATTTCAAAAAAACATATCAGTATATTGCAGCTATGGTAAAACTGAAGTTTAAATTTAGGTTTTCAATAAGGATTTACTGGTGTAAGGTACCTATAGTAAAACTAAAGCTTTCTAAGATTTGTTTAAATGCATATGTAATGATGACTTTTAAGTATCACTAGAACTTACCACTATGCTCCTAATAATGATTTGGGTTCGTGGCAAACAACTAATTCGAATTTCATATTACAGTTATGTAGGTGAAACCCAATTGATAAAAACCCAAATTTATTTGAGCTTCAAATGATTAATAATTTTTTTTTCTTTTTTCTATTTTTCTAGCTTGAAAACTCCCAAGCTAGGGGTTCAACGGCTAAATTTTTATTTTTCTTAAAATACTCCTTCTAAATTTAAAAGGCTTCTTATAATTAAGGGTGTTTATGACTTTTAAAATGATGAGGCTAAATTACAGCCTTATGAGCTAAATTTAAACATTTGTCACTGAAGAGGTTAAAAGATCACTAATGCATTTTTTAGTCACAAAAGAGTGTGAATTTAACTCAAAGAGATGAGAATCTAGCCCCACCATGTAAAAATGATCACAAGGGATTAAATGGCTAAACAAGTTTTTTCTGTAGATACCTATAGCGAACCGCCTCGGAAAAATCCTCCGAAAGGAAGAATTTTAGGGAGTCGCCAACTTATTTTATTGAACAAAGACAAATAAGAAAAACCCAAAAATGATTTAAAAATGTCCTAAAGACTAGTAATCTATTGAAAACAAGACAATGGGTTCGGAGACTAAGTCATACGATGGGAAAGTGTTAGGCACCCGTCATTCCCTTTTGGTCTCTACTTCATTTATATTATTTTTGGCCTTAAAACACATAACACATGCAAATATACAATAACATAAACCCTAAACTTATTTCTAGATTATTGGCTTGAATTCGACAACAGGAGTCGAATGGCCGATGTACCGGCCGGACAAACCGGAATCAAAACCATCGTAGTTCGATTCTGATCTTACAGGAGATGTCCTACACTTCGATCTTAGACCTAGACTAAGAAATAAAAAGAAAAACACTTTTAGATAGTTTGTAAAATGGAAATATGATCGCGGGGGGGGGGGGGGGGGAGGGGGACACTACTTAATTTAAATTAGTATAGAAATCCATTAATATACCTAGAGAATGCACTTGCCTAGAACACTTAGAAACTCTTTATGATGAATCCACGATGCGAGTGACTTAGACCATTTAGAAATGAATATGAAGTGCTAAATTTTTCTTAGAGATGATCTACCACTTCTAAGAAAGAAATGGTATAGAAACTCTAGAAAGACAAAGTTTGTTCTTGAAAATGTAGTCCAAACACCCTATTTATAGAGGTATGGGTGCTAGAAATGATAAGAATGACTATCTTAGTCTGTGATTTAGTGATAGAGCATAATATTTTATTAAAATCGAAAAGTTGAAAAAAAAAGTCAACTAATCGATTGCTAGTCAACGAACCGCCCGTTCACGCCAAAAAAATATTTTCAATAAATATATCTGAAAATACTGTTTGGATGAACCAGATTCGGGAATTATCTCCAAATTTCATATAAATCAAGGATTAATCACATGCATCAAGGATAAATCACAAGATAACCCTAAATCATCTAACAAATTACAATCACTTAATTGGATATGGGTATAACCTAACTAACTGGACTGGACTCTAACTGGATTGAACTCAAATAATTGGATTGGACTGGATTACTAGAATGGGTTGGGCTGGACATTTGGACTGGATTAACTATTCGACTTAATTAGATAAATTAAGTTTTATATACTATTAGGCCTACACCCATAATTATAAATCCTAATTATCAATAAAGCTTAAAAATTAAATATAAATAAAAAGGACTATGAAAAATGGGGTCTTTGGGTAAACATCACAGTAAATGGATGACAATTTTACAGTAGAAACACAGAAAAGACCATAAGACTTAAGACAGACTCAAAACTCCAATAGATATGAGGTCGGGCCTTTGCAAGGTTTTCGACATATCCGTAGCAAAGTAATCAGACCAACGTAGTTCAAAAAAGGTGGGGATATTGTTCGAAGTCGGAGTCAAAAGTAATTAACAAAAATTGGTCGTCGAAGACTGCGACAAGGGAAAGTGAAGTAGAATGTTGTCTAAAGCCTGAGCCAACAGTAACAACAATTGGTCGCCAGACAAAGGGTGCATCCTTTGAAGCCAAGGCCAACGGTAACAATAATTGGTCATCTAAGGAAGCTGAAAATAAGGGCTGGAATTGGAATTGGGGCCAAAAAAGCTCACTGCCTAAAGAGCAGGAGCCAATAGTAACAACGATTGGTCGCTTAGGTGAATGAGGAGAAAAATGCATCTAAAAGCCAGAGCCAATAGTAACGATGATTGGTTGTGTAGAGACACTGGAGGTTTAAGATTAGGAGCCTGAGCCAATAGTAAAGACAATTGGTCGCTTAGCCATGCAGCGTATACACTTAGAAGCTGAAACCAATGGTAATGACAGTTGGTTGTATAAGAATATGAAAAAGAAAAAAAAGGTATCTAGAATCCAGAGCCAATAGTAACAAGGATAGCTGGTCTAAACATACCAAAAACTTATGACTAAGAGCTAGAGCCAACAGTAATGATGACTGGTCGCTTAGCTGAAAGGCGTATCCTAGAAGCCAGAGCCAAAAGTTACAATGGTTGGTTGTCTAGGAACACTAGAAGTGATGTCTAAGAGTCGGACCAACGGTAACGATAATTGGTCGCTTAAACGTGATCAGGAAAGCACATCCAGAAGCTGGAGCCCATGGTATAATTAGTTATCCAGATGCACCAAAGGCTTATGACTACAAGCCGGAGCCAACAGTAACAACGATTGGTCACTTAGCCAAAAAGGCATACCCTAGAAGCCGGAGCCAATAGCAACGACAATTGGTTATCTAGGAATATGAAAAATTCACTGCCTAAGAGCTCGAGCCAATAGTCACAATGATTGGTCTTTTAGACGAATGAGGACAAAAGTGTGTCTAGAAGTCGAAGTCAATAATAACAAAGATTGGTCATGTAGACACACTGAAGGATTATGACTAAAAGCCGAAACCAATGGTGACAACAATTGGTTGCTTAGCCATAAGGTGCATCCTTAGAAGCCGAAGCCAACAGTAACGACAATTGGTCACCGAAAACTGGAACTGGAACTGGAACTGAAGCTGGAAAAAGTCACTTCCTAAGAGCTGGAGCCAATAGTAACAACAATTGGCCGCTTAAACGAATGAGGAGAAAAGCGTATCTAAAAGCCGGAGCCAATAATAATGACCATTAGTCGTCTAGGCACATTAAAGGCTTATGACCAAGAGCCAGAGCCAACAATAATAACAACTGGTCACTTAGTCATAAGGTGTATCCTTAAAAATCAGAGCCAGTGGTAACGATTATTATTCGTCTAAGGACACCAAAACTAGATTGAGGCTGGTAAACGGTATCTTCGTGCCAACTTGACCTGAGGGTTTCTACCCTCAAGCATAGATTGGGGTTAAGATTGGGACTTTTTTTTATTTATACATACTAACGTCAATTAAGGGTTAAATACCCATGGACATCGACCTAGACCAGAAAATGGATAATGTACGTGATTTTCATGTACATGACCGAATTAAGGGTTAGATACTTCGAACATAGACATAGATTTGCAAATGACTGTGCCTACTAAAGGTTGTTTACACACCCTCATCTAGAAGGGATCAAGAATATAGCTCGGCTGGATATGAAAAGGAGAAAGAACGTGACTTCACGTACTAACCTAAAATGAGGATCAAATACCCCCGAACATTTAACTGGATCAGAAAATAGGGAATGTATATGACCCTGATCCCAGTACTGACATGAATAGACCTTGACTAAAAATAGTTGTCCCATACGACGGTTGCCTATGTACCCTCATCCAGAAAAGATCAAGCCAATTGTAGTTCGAATTGGATCTAGAGAGAAGACGATAGGTAAAGGGCTAGAGAGATATGTTGACTCTAACCTAGAGTCAAGAAGGATAGGAGCGTGACCTTAATTCACAGCAAAAATCAGATTTTCTTTTTTTAATTTTCTTTCCAAATTTTTATTCTTATATATATATATATATAATATATATATATATAAGAATAAAAATTTGGAAAGAAAATTAAAACTAGACTTAAGACATAAACTTAGATGACACAAAGAGACTGGCCTTGACTGTCGGGATAACAGAATCACATGGAGCCTTTAGACAAAATCCAAGGAGGAGGAACTAGTCGTGCAATGGAGTGACCAAACAAGGACATACATCATCCTGACTGTCAATAGAAGGGAATCAGAAGAAGCCCCTAGAAGAAATACATCTAGATGAAAATAATAAATGAAATGTACTGGGCGAACAAAAAAAACATTATCCTGACTATGAGGAGATGGGAATCACAAAGAGCCCCTAAACAAAATGCACGCAGACAAAATGGACTATACAATGACTGGAGAAAGACAGACACTATCACAATTGTTCTGAAAGGGAAATCACAGGGAGCCCTTAGAAAAAATGCATACAATCAATGATGAGCATGCAATGGACTAGGGGAACTAAGGTAAACATTACCAAGACTATCATAAGAGGGGAATCCCAGTGAGCCCCTAGACAAAAATGCGTGCAGGTAATGCTGACCATGAACCACAAGACGACTGTTGTGAAAAGAGAATCACAGGGAGCCCTTAAAAAAATGCATGCAAAGGATTATGACCATGTGATGGACCGAAAGAACTAAGGTAGACATACCACAATTGTCGTAACAGGAGAATCCTAGAGAGCCCTTAGACAAAATACTACAGACAAACCTGACTATGCAATGGATTGGATGAAGAAATGTGATATTACGATTGTCGTGAAAGAGGAATCACATGGAACCCCTAGACAAAATGTATGCAAAAAAACTGACTATGCAATGGACTGGGTGAAGACAGGCATTGTCACGACGGTCGTGAAGGGGAATCACAGGGTGACCTTAGACAAAAATGCTTGCAGGAAAAACTAACCATGCAATAAGCTAGATGAAGACTGACAATATCATGACAGTCAGGGAATGGGACTCACATGGAGCCTCTGTATAGAGATAAAACACATGCAAAATAGACACTGTCCAAACTATCAGGAAAAGGGGACTACGGAGCCCTTAAGCTAAGTGCGCGTAGAGACACTGATCATGCAATAAACGGAACAAACATAGACATACACTATCGTGACTATCTTGATAGGAGACTCGTATGAAACCCTTAGCTAAAACCAAGACATTATCCTAATTGTCCTAATTGTCCTAAGAGGGGGCTCCGAGGGAGCCCCCAAACAAAATATTTATGGATAAGATGGACCATATACTAGACTGGAGAAATACTGACTCTATCATGACTGTCAAGGGAGGGGACTTCACATGGAGCCCATGGATTAGGACAAAATGCACGCAAATATAGACATTATCTTGACTGTCATGAAAGGAGACTATTCAGAGGCCCCTGGACCAAAAATGCCGATAGTGTAGCGTACAAGACTACCAAAGACAAATATTGTCCTAACTGTCAAGGCACATGACTCACATGGAACTCCTGGACAAAAATACAATTAGAGTCAAACTTTGTAAAACTATAACAAAAGGGAATTACATTAGAAAGCCCCTTAAAAACATCGACAAAGAAGAACATATGATGAAGTTAATATCCTTTTACAGTTCGAGAGATTGTTTAAGTTGAAAATCATTTAGACTGCCTGATATGGTAAATTGACCATTCACTTCAAGATCTATCCTTTTTTTATTAAATCATTTTATCACTAGAATCTCTGGCAATAGCACCCACTATGTTGAAACATCTATCTCTACCCAAAAAGAGGAAGATCGTTAGAGTTTTTTTTTTATCGAAAAACATTTCAATTTCTTTCCATTAGATGTCATTTAACTTAAAAGAAAAAGTTGGTTCTTGATTTCAACACACGAGTTTGAATCCCTAATACTACCACAAAAAGGTTGGGCAGATGTAGGTGTATAAGCTGTGAGGCTGATGTATATGATGTGGGACTATATAAGCGGGAGGCTGGTGAGATCTTGGACAATAATTAGCCAAAAGATCATTATATAATGACTTGGCTAGACCAAAGTGACTAACTATTAAGTGTGAGATAGAAAACTCATATGGCACGAGATAAAGTCATAAGACTTCTTATATTATCATTGAAAGGGTAGCAGAAATATCAAGCTACCATAGAGAACAGGGTAGGCCAGATAGGTCATGAAAATCAGTGGGTCGTCATCAAGTCACAAGGAGGGAAACACATCAGATCCAAAAAATTAAGAATTGATGGGTCATCAAACAAGGCGTAGAGAAGCGAACACGTGTCATAATGTAGTAAGCTCAAAAAATGCTTCGACTGTTATCTCCTCTCTCTCTCTCTCTCTCTCTTTAATTTTTTTGCGGGTTTTTTACGACCTCATAAAAATGTAAAAAATCATTTATCTCTCTTAAGTAAGCATAACCTCATGGATGACTTTATATATGGGACACAATGTAGGCCAAGGCGTGGGCTTACCAAACGAATACTAATAAGGCTCAACAACCCAAACATGAAACTAAAGCCCTAGTGTGTGCCCATGAAAATTGAGCCTAGATGGTGATTAAGCTGCCTACATATCCTTATCAGGGGATTCAGGTCGGACATAGTTTAAAACGGATTTGTTGGATATTATCCTTCCAACTCAATCGATGACAATTCTATGCGCAAAACATTAACAATCATTCTCCTACCTTTCTTCTTCTTCTTCTTCTTCTTTTCCCTTTCTTCTTCTTTTTTTTTTCCAATACTTCTCCTTTCCTTCGAGATAGAAAAAATGATCATCACGATTTCAATCTTCATCTACCTAAAAGACTTTGGTTCCTATAAAGAGGAACCCTTTCCATGTTAAGTTGTCTTTGCAGCAATACTTGTGACATAGGCACACAATAGGAGACTACCTATTTCAAGGTTAGAAATATAGGCTTTCAAAAAGAAAGGTTAAACCATTTAGTCACAAAGGGGTAGCTAGTGAAAAAATTGAGTATTGGGTAATTAGGATGATATGTGGTGGCCAAACGATGGCATCCAGTCATCGAGAATGCTCATTTCAACGAAAACTCATGCAGATCTGCATTATTTTGAGCTCTCTCTCTCTAAATTCTACGTAGACCATCCTTTTAAAGGGTTTTCATTCTAGCGGTTTCTTCTTCTCTTTCCTTTTCCTTTTATCTGTGCCCTAACTTTTGCCTAGACCACCATTTACAAGGTTTTTGTCTAGTGGGATTTTTCTTCCTCTCTTTCTCTTTTTTTATCTTAGACAAATGGTCCAAGTTAGGAGAGGGAGTAAGTGATCCTTGAACAAGAGAAAGTCTTGACATTAATATGACACTTCTATCTTTAAGGATTGGGCTTGTTTCTGGTGAACGAAAGGTTGGCCAAGAAATTAAGTCGCGGTCTTTTCTTAATAATCTCTTATATTTTCACCTGAATGTTTAAATTTCAAACTAAATTATTCCAATAAGTTTCTGACATTCAATTTTAAAGATACTAAAAATCTGATTTTTAAGCTTGAAAATAGAAGGACCACTATCCCTCACCCACCCATCCCCCCACCCCTGAAACAAGAAATGTCAACGAGATAAACCACTAATATTAAATCCAAAACTAACTTTCTATAATATCCCTAAGTGATTGGTCAATTATATATCCAACCGGTATGAAATTGGGCAATTATCTCTTACTTTGAAAATTGTTATGCTCTCGACTTGCTAAGGATAGAGTCCTAAACTTACTAGAAGTACAAATTTTATTTGACTCAAACTCTAAAAGAGACTTTTAAGAATAGAATATTCTTGACTTCTTATTTCTTTTTATTCATCATCACCAGCATCAGACTAAATCGGCCAACAAAGACTAAGCAAAAACAATGAGACACGCACAATCACAAAAACAAGTCTAAATAATAAGTAATCTAGAAAATTCTTGACACATTAACAATCAAAAGAACAAGTTTGAATAATAAATAATCTAGAAAATGCTAGGAAAACCATCCAAGGTTCCATCTCGGATCGTGAAAGTCTTTGACCATTAATCTAAGAGCTAACAAGTCTTATCTCATTATGGGGTGATTTGGCTAATAATATCCTTCTCTTATTCGAACATAGAAAGATCTAGCATTGGAAGAGATGTCTTACTTATGCTCACTTGGTGCGCCGACAGAGATTATGTCTTCATATTGGGTCCGACAAAAAGGTTTGCTTCACCTTTGTCAATCAAGTCTTGGAATGGGGGAGGGCCACACACTTTTCCTTGTGATGACTGGATCTTTGATGATAAGCATAATGAGGTTGGGCATATTATCCTTCGGGTGAAATAACCGATGCAGGAGTAGGTGGCAACTTGACAATTAGACATCCTTATTGTAACTATTTAAAGACTTTTGTCAGTGGGAGGCTTAAACCGGTGAACTGTCGTCGTGGCCTGGGAAGGGCTTCCCAGGGGCACTACTTGTCGAGACCTTGCACTTTTGACGTTATTTACCCTAGCTGGCTTTGAAAGAGCATGGCATTCCTCCCGTTAACTTGATATACTCTCGGCTTGGTCTCTCAGATTATGTTTGCCTTATTGAGAGCATCTTCAATTTGAATTAGGGATCCCATTGTGCCAAAAAAGATACTCATGGTACACCGATAGTAAGTCATTCCTTACCATGTTAACTTGTTGCTTTTCTAACGGGTAGTTAACCTTCTGAGCAGCCTTATTCCTCCATCGCATTATAAAGGTTGAGACTGACTTGTTAGCTCATGTTTGGTAGTCTCCAAGTCTCTTCGAGTAATATCCAAATTAACATTGTATTGGTACTGATTGACAAATTCCCTAACCACATCATCCCATATTTGCACTCTTGAATCGTCCAGCGTGAGGAACCATCGAGCAGCGACTCCAGTCAAGGTGCAAGAAAAAATTGAACCAAATTATTCTAGTTAACTCCATAAGGAGCTAATCCACGCATATACATATATATATATATATATATATATATATATATATATATATATATATATATATATTCACATGAATCCGTGGATCCGTCGTTCCACTGAATTTTTTCATATCCTACATCTTATACTTTGGAGGGAGTCTATCCTCCGGGCTCACGGTAAGGGTACTGAGGTTCAGTAAGGTATCGGTCTTTTTCACCTTAGTGATATACGACTCAAGCATCTCCAACTTTTTCTCCCATTTCAGGGCAATAATCTCCCCTTCATCATTGAATTCATACTTGCATATGCTTCGCGTCCAGGCTTTTTCCTTTTCTTCCCTTCTTTTTGTTTTGCTCTTTTTCCATGAGTAATCCTACATCAAGGTAATTTTGGTATGTTAAATTGTTAGAGCAGTGAGGTTAGCTTGAAATTCCTTTCTTAGATCACAAAGAATTTGGATGAGATCATTGGGCTGAGGGAACTTTACAGCACCACTTTAGTTTTCAGGGTGTATTCAAATACCAAAGCTTCGTACTTTATGCCTGAGTTTGTTATCTTTCAAAAGAAAATATTTTGGATTTTTTTTAATTTTTGAATATTCCACTTCTTTCTTTTCGAGTTTCTTATTATATTTTATTTTGGTTTTTTATCAATTGCATCATACTAAGCAAAAATGACTATTTTAGCAATCAAAACAATTAAAAAAAGGACAATCTAGGAAGTGCTAGGAAAACCAATGGAGGAAAAACTAAACTAAAGTTCGGTTAGCATCATGCTCAGCATGGCATCAGGAGAGTCTTTGACCGTAGGTCTCATCTCAAGCTAAATATCAAATATCCTCTTCCTGGTCAAACATAGAAAATTCTAACGCCTGAAGACCCCCCCCCCCCCCAACCCACCACCTTGATGTACAGGCATAAGTTTTTCTTTCACATTGGACTCGTTAGGAAGGCTGATCAAGCCATTGTCAATGAGATCTTGAATAACATGCCTCAAGAAAATACATTGCTATGTATAGTGTCCAAATGTTTTAGTAATATTCACATCGAGTATGCGTGTCGGACCCTTTTGGTGTAGTAGTAGGGGGTAACTTGGTAATTACACCTCTACTTAGTAGCTGTTCAAACACTTTGTCTATAGGGGCATGCAAATTGGAGAACTTTCGCCTAGTGATAGTTGGCTCCCATGTAAACATCTCGGTGGAGCGTTGGGATTCGTTCGACCAGTCTTGGCTATTGGCATCACATCTTCAAGTATTGTGTTCTTGTTGATAGCGTCTTTTATTTGAGTGAGAGAATCTGTCAACACTGTGAAAGTGGTACGGATGGATCTTCTCTTCTCCGCGGTGTCTTCTTTGAGCAATTCTAACTCTGTAGCCATCTTTGCCAGTTGAACGGCCAAGGCAGTTAGACTTTTCTAAAAACCTTTCAACATATCTCCGAGGATTAAGATAACATTATGGATTTGAGGGTAATCTTCAGCCATTGGGATGTGAGAGAATTCTCCATATTGGTCCAATGTCAGAGCTCATTACCTCTAAGAGAAAAAAAGGAAAATATATTGAAGAAAAATGACTCAAAGTAGAAAATTATAACCTAGATATGACCAAACAATCAGAGCACATAAGTACACCATGTTAAGCTGGGCGATTTATACCCATACATGAATTGAACATTGATTAACTGACCGGTCAACCTTATGGCTTAACCGTCCGGTTGTACAGTGGGTAATTCTGGATTTTGAGAGAAAGCCTAGAAAAATGGGGTATTGACTAACCGTTCGGTTAGCCTTATGGATTAACCTAGCCCGGCAAGTTGGTCAGTCAAGTAATCATGGATTTTTAAAAATATTTGGGAAGGTCAGGGTTCTAACTAACCGTCTAGTCACGTTGTAGGTTAACCTGCCAGTTGGTCAATGAGGTAATTTTAGGAATTTGAAATTTTTGTCTGGAAAATAGGGTTTTGACTAACCGTTTAGTAACCTCATAGGTTGATCGATTAGTTGGTCATTGGGGTAAATTTTAGAGTTTTTGGAAATTTTTAGAAATAGTTTGGCTGATATCTAACCGTCCAGTAACCTGGTGGGTTAACTGGGCGGTTGGTCAGGGGGAAGCTTTGAGGACTGGAAAAAAATTGGGGAGGTGTTGCTCCTGACTAACCGTCTAATCAACTTGTGGGTAAACTGGCCAATTGGTCAGTAGGTCTAGTATTTTTTTTTTAGACAAAGTTCTGGGGTAGGAAGTGTCTCACTAATCATCTAGTCACTTAATGAGTGAGTCGCCCGATAGGTCAGTAGACCTAGGGTTTGTTATGGACAAAGTTCTGGGACAAAAGGGATCTGAGTGACCGTCTGGCCACCTGGTGACTGAACCAGCCATTTGGTCAGTAGGTGTAAGGTTTGTTTTGGATAAAAATTTTGGAAGGAAGGATCTAATTAGCCGTTCGGTCACTTGACTAAACTGGTCGGTTGGTTAGTGGGTTTGGGGTATAAATCGGCTAGTTTTGAACTTTTCAAGTACTGCATTTATTGACTAACTGTATGGTCAAGATTGAGAAAACTGTCCAGTTAGTCAGAGTCTTCCCTGTTTGCAAGATTACCAACTGGCATACATAATATTGACTACTTTTCATGCCAATATTCCATAAGCCAATACAAGTGGTTTTTCTCTCAACATTGGTATAAGGTCACTCTTTCGGCTCGACTTATACCATATACCTCCCGCTCGTAACTCAGGTAGTTAATAATGGGTGATTACCAGTACGTGTACTAGCCAGTTAGTATACCAAGAAACCAAGAAGTCTTTTGGTACAAGGCTTTGGAGCTGAGGGTACAATTAAAAGTTTGCCTTATAACCAAAAGTTCAAGGGTTTCAACCATTGCCCTCGAATGGGTGGGTTAGAGACAAACGTGAGTGTGTGTGAGGCATAGAAATAAAAGCATAAGTACCATAGTTATAGCACATTATACATGTTATACAATACAAAGAAAATACAAAAAGGCCAAAAAGAAATAGAAAATTTTCAAGTATAATCCTCTTAGTTTTTAGTCCTCAGTGAAGTTGCCATTGTAACGAACCTTGAAAATATCCTCCGGAAGGAAGGATTATATGGAGTCGCAATCTTATTTAATTAAATAAAGAAAAATAGAAAAACTCTAAAAATAAGTCGGAATGTCCGAAGGACTACAAATTTATTGAAAACTATAAAATGGGTTCGGGGACTAAGTTATATAACGGGAAGGTATTAGGTACCAGCCATACCCTTTCGATCTTTACTTTATTTTTATCATTTTTTGGCCTTAAAACACATAACATATGTAAATATGTGTTGCTATCCCATCATGGCTATGCACACTTGTATCTTTGTTATCCCATCTGATGACCTCGGTTGGCCTGCCCCAGTCGGCCGGCTGCATCGCTCCGTTGGACTTGGTTGACTTCCCTGCCCCCGGTCGACCAGTTACATCAATCGACTAGCCCTTGTTGGCCCACTGCCCAGGTTGATCGGCTATATCGAACAGCATGCCTGCCCCACTGGTTGTACATATTTAAACCACTCATCCGCACATCGACTCCGAGACACAGGTCGCCCGCACTCACATGCCAACTCCATGATGCCCGTCGTCCGTGCTCGAGCACCGTTTCCATGTCGCCGGCACCGCACACACTCCATCGCACCCATGCGTTGCGCTGCTAATACAGTTATGTCATCTGGCTCTCTGTCATACGACCATGCCCCGTGTTGGTCCATCCTTTCACCACACGATGCGCATCTTACCTTGGTCATGGAACATGCTTCGACCCACTCTCCAGAATGTGCAGCATCCTGCGGGGATAGGTGACTCCTCCTAGACACTATCTTTGCCAGGGAGCTCCAAGTGCTCGAGTATGAAGACTCTCATTATGCCATATTGTAGACGGCTCTTTTGGGATGTTACATCGGCCCTTCGGGTAGGCGTATCCTCCAGGACACTACCTTAGCAAGCTCTGAGTGCTCTGGCACAAGGACTCACCTATGGGGATAGGTGACTCCACTGGACACTATCTCACCCATGGAGCTAAGTGCACCGGCATAAAAACTCCCCTTCCACTAGGTAGACGGCTCTTCTGGGATGATACCTCGGCCCGTTGGGTAGGCGAATTCTCCATGATACTTCTTTGGTGCTCTCTGAGTGCTCCAACACAAAGAATCACCCACGGGGATAGGCGACTCATCCGGGACACTATCTCTGCCAGGGAGCTCCAAGTGCTCCAGCATGAAGGCTCCCCTTCTGCCAGGTAGACGGCTCCTCCAGGATGCTACCTCAGTCGGTCGATCGGGTAGGTAACTCCTTCGATACTCTAAGGAAAAAATGGTATAAAAGCTCCTGAGAGAAAAAGCTAGTCTTTGAAAATGTAACTCAAAGACCCCATTTGTAGAGGTCTGGATGCCATAAATGATAAAGAGAGCAGAATATTTGATGAAAATTAAAAACTTCAAAAAAAAAAGGGGTAGACGCGGATGATCCGGCCAGTTCGCTAGTTAACTCCAAAAGAAAATTTGCCAAATTTTGGGACATTATCTTCCCTTAATTCGGTAATTATCTCTGAAAATACAACTCGAATGAACCCGATTCGGGAATTATCTCCAAATTTCATATAAATTAAAGATTAATCACATGCATCAAGGATAAATCACAAGATAATCTTAAATCATCTAACCAATCACAATCTCTTAATTGCATCTAAACAAAACCTAACTAACTAGACTAGTTTAACAGACTGGACTCTAACTGGATTGGATTACTAGACTGGACTTGACTGGACAACTGGACTGGATTAACTATTAGACTTAATTAAATAAATTAAGTTTGATATACTATTAGGCCTACACCCCTAATAATAAATCTTAATTATCAATAGAGCCCCATAATTCTATATAAATAAAAAGGATTAAAAATGGAATGTCTACGATGCCCTTTTTGAATATAAATGGTTTACAACATTAAGGGTTTTTTTTTTTTAGATTCTTAAAAGGGTGATGTTAAACAACAACATTTTGCTATATTCTTCGCTAAAAAGGTTAAAAATCCACTAATGTATCTTTTAGTGACAAAAGAGTATAATTCAACCAAAAATGTTTGTGGATATAGGCCCACGATATAAAAATGATCACAAGGGGTTAAATGGTTAAACATTTTTTTTTCCATAAAATTACTCCTTTTAAATTTACAAAGTTTATAAACATCAAGGGTGTTTTTTACTTTTAGAAGGATGAGGCTAAATTACAGTATATTTTGCTAAATTTAAACAATTTGTCACTGAAAAGGTTAAATGTTCATTAATCTATCTTTTAGTGACAAAAGAGTTTGAATTTAACTAAATCTGAGGTTGATCTAGCCCAACCTTATAAATATGATTCTAAATCTCAACTCACTTTTGAAGAAATCCCTATCAAATCCTAGTATTAGCACTTGCCTACATCAAAATCGATAATAAAAACATCCAAATTTCCACTAGTCTTTAGAAAATCGTTCATGTATTACATATCATGTTCTTTTCATACACCCTTTTTTTAGGGTGGACCGGCTATTGCATTCTACTAACTTTAGCATGTAGCTGCAAACTTAAGTTTATCACCACAGGACCAATTCAAATTATCTACATGTTCGACTAGGCTTTCTTTTTTCAACCTTTATCATGATTTATGTGTTGTTTTTTTTGTCTGACAAAATAATGGGTTGTCATTTTCTTAAGTCTCAAAACCTTATGCCATGAGAATATATTGGCTTTTTAGGTGAGTAGGTGCAATATTACCATATAAATCTATGTTAAAAATAAAATTGATGAACATTAAACTCTTGTACCGTGGAACATACAGTTGTGGTAGGTCCCAAAGCCTTAGGGTATGCAACCATGGGGTTCTTAGCCTCAGGCTAGAGTTCAGATGAAGATGGCTCCTTATGAAATCAAGGAAGAGACCACACGAAGGTGTTCCGTAGTTGAAGTCCATTTTTTTCCCCTTAAAGTATCATTTTTAAACTTCAAAAGTTTTTTAAAGTAATTTTTTTTCTTTTTTTTACTTTTAAGATGGGAGGCTAAATTACAACTTGTTTAGTTAAATTATATCTTTTGTCAGAACCTGTCCCAGCAACAAATTGATCCCAAGGGTTAAATGGCTGAATATTTTTTCTTTAAAAACACCATTTTTTAATTTAAAAGGTATACAAAAATTAAGGGTGCTTTTGACTTTTAAAAAGGCTATGCTGGTGTTGGAGTGTTCTTGATGGTATCGAAAATTCGTAAATAGCGCAACAAGATGAATTTTCAATGGGTTTTTCCATTTTGTCAAATATGAAGGCTTTTGTTGAAAAATTGATGTGGAAAATATTTTGAGATACACTTGAGTGGACAAAGAGTCATTCTTTGATGCAGATGACATGGGGAAGTAATGTCTAAAATGAATGGTCAAGATCAAATTTTTATACAGCTGAAGAAGAAATGTGGCTTCTTCAGCATAAAGATGATCCACAGGTTTTAGTTGCACTTAAAAGGAGAAGCTATGAAGGTTGCTGCCATTGAAGGTATTGGATACGATATGGTAGCAATTTGGCACCATTATTATCAAGCCCCTCAGTGATGAAGAATTCTAGTCATTGACCAGTTCCACAAGTTACGCGATGGAGACGGGCACCTAAAATGGTTTTTCCTACCTGTGTGGCGGCCATTTTTTGTCACTATAATTACTTCAACAACTAAAGATGCCTGACGAAGCGACACTTTTTGAAACTTTTTTATCACCGAAAGCCTTCTAGTGGTATTTTGTAATCAGCAATGGATTCAATTCATGCTTGAAAAACACAAAATCACATCAACTTTGGGTCTATTCTAGCAGGGATCAGAAAATGAAACAAGAGGAGAAAGCAACAACAAACACCATGGCATCGATCAGTATAAATTTCATCATCATTGACAAGTAGTTGTAGTTACATCAGAACCAACGGGTAACCTCTTTTTTTACAAACATGTCACCCCATATTTGGTTCAAGGGATCCCACCCCACAAAAAGGGGGAAAAAGAAAATGAAGTATCCACCTAAGGATTGAGCCCCTAGCAAGCAGCTTGTACTGCCAGCCTCTTAATGCTGCTGCTCCCACAGTTGTTGGATCCAAATGTTGCTTCTGAAACATTAATTGTACATACCTCTTTTCCCACACAAGCCTGCAGCCAAAAAATGAAACATTTATGTGATAAATGTTCAAATATATGGAACTTCAACAAGAAACTAATTGAAATGTTGACACCCTTTCTGCTTATCATGACTGTCATTTCTATTTTTCGACTTCAATTTTGCTACATCTTGGTAAGACTTCAAAGGTATTTTGATGCAGTATGACAAAGAAATCACACTTAGAGAATTGAATCAAAAAGGATGATCTGGAGCGTTCTTACCTTTTGAACGATGGACAAGGTATTAGCAGCCTCACAAGAGCCTTTCTTGAAGGAACCACATGTACCCTGCGGATCTCCAAAGCTAGCAAACTGTATCTGAGATATTGTTCTCCCACTTTGGCATGATAACTCGAGTGTATTTCCTTCGTAGGTATTGCCACATGTTGATCCTACTGTGATTGTCTGGAAAGAAACTTGTGATGGATTACCGCCTATTTCTTCAAACAGTACCAGCATGTTTGTTTCGTCTCTCAGAAATGATCTAGGGACATGGTACCTAAGACAGATTAACGTATAAGCACTGTTTAGAAATTGAAATATCCAAAGATTTGATGGCACCATTTCTTATGAAAGTTACACACCATCTCTGAGAAGGTTTGCCACAGTTTGATACACATTTCTCTGAAGTATAAGTTCCGCGGTAATCACAAGTTGAGTTGCACCCATCACTTGAAGCGAGGAACGAAGGCCAGAACCGCCCAATGCTATGCCCGTTTACCCAAGCATGCCCTTTCCCCATGCCCTGCATGTCCACTACCACAGGGTCTGCACCCAATGGAGCCTTGAATGTGGTCTGTACACATGCAAGAAAAAGATGTAAAATGGTTGTCCTGAGAGATGTTGAGAGTTGTCTGGTGTCACCAGACTAAATTATATAGGCATAATTCTCATGGTAAGATATGACATCATATGAAGCAAAGTTATCTTACACCATTAGGATTTACCTTATACCAAGTCATCGGTCTTGAAATTGGAATTCCTTCTGAGCTCCATCTAGTTTTTCTGGGTGATTTTTCATTGTACATCTGTAAAGCCTCGCCATTCAGTCCGACCTTCACAGAAAACATTTGATAAATCAGCATATATTGTTTGATCATCCTTGATTGGCACAAAGAACTCTTGAATTCCTTCTTGATCAATTACCTTATATGACCATTGGTTTGAAGACAAATCCATACTGGCATTCGCTTTTCCAATCAACTGAACTGGACCCCCAACTATGCCAGTAGTCGCCAAGTCGAACCTTGCACCATAATTCTGGACAAAGTTGAAGTTTTATCAGAAACTAAAGTTAAATGCTGGAACTTCAATACAGTTGCCCCTATTATAAATCTTTTGCCAGTACTTTCTAGAAATATAAGTGATTTTTCTGCCTCTACAACTAAGAAGATACATGCCTTCAATCCGACTGTAGCACTGAGTAAAGCAAGGGTGTTAGTCCCTGATTTTAGTGAGACATTTTTCTCGAACGTGAAGTTGTACATGCCATTCTTGCCCCATTGAGATCCTGCCATAACATGGAATTGTTAACATTATAAAACTGCATTATGTTTTCCCATGAGTACAATTAACCTTGACCAAAATTGAAAAAATGACTTGAAATTGAGAGTACCAATGAGTTTCCCGTTTACATAAGCGTGAAGAACATGTCCGGTGGTGTTAACCCTGAGAGTGGCATTAGTCCAACTGAACTTATCCTCGATGTCAACCCTGAATCAAAAGAATAGCGTAAAACCAGGGGATAGGAGACGATTTATATTCTACTTATTGAACTTTGATACAATAACTATGAAACTCACCTAGTCATGTACCACAGGTAGTCACTAACATCAACAGTGGTTCCCTTTTGCTCAAGAAGCTTTGGTGCGGTAAACTTTCCCCGTCCAGTAAAGCTGTCTTTTATATGCTCTGCTGCCCATTGCCAAGAGAGTTGAGCTGATTGGTTTTCAGTTCCTTCTGGCTTCTTCACCATCACAGTTGATTGAGTATTAACCTGAATTTCGCAACATTATTTAGTTGTGTAATGATTCTAAAGAAGCTGGTCAAACTTATATATTTCCCCAATGGGTTACCCTTCCCATTTTCTGGTTCATTGCCTATCATTTCTGTTTCCCTTTTTCTATAGTTTTGTTATGATAAACAAATCTGAAGAGAAAACTGAAAAACAAATATGAGAACCCTTACTAAGTAAGGCATAGTGTTAGACCATCTCCTGTCATTTTACCTTTGCAGTGTTGTGAATTTCCTTGTTGCAACCTTCAAGAATGCTTACAGACCAAGCAGGCACAAAGTACTTGCCATCCTTTTGCAAGTCAATATTGGCATCTTGCGTCGTGTTTAAATTGCTCAAGAAGCAGACTCTTTCTCCCGTGGCGTTGTTAGCATATGTAGTTAACTGAAAAAACCACCATACAATCCCATCAACCACCCAACATTGCAAGAGCTGAACACTGGAAAAGCAAAGTTTGACTGCTACTTACGTTAACTCCATTGCCAAGCTCTTTGATTGTCGATGTACCATTAGTTAGAACTTTCTGGACGGATTTAATAGCTGCGTGGAGTTCTTTTAGATGTCCCCATTTGGGCTGATTTGGATTACCTATAAACACTTACCAGTTAGAGACTTTCATGCTGAAATTAGGCAAACAGGATATGGGGTATGTACCGTTGCATAGAAATAGTTAATGGTTTTCCTTACCATATTCATCAAGCGGTGCATCATAGTCATATGTCGTCGCAATATATGGACCTCCCGAGGTGCGCCCAAAGTTGGTTCCACCGTGATACTGCAAATTTGAAGAATTTGTATGGTTGGATGAAGCTACAGCCCAGATCGAAGTGAAAGAGAAGAGAAACATGTTGTTGAAAAACATGTCATTGAGCGAAACAAACCATATAGTAATTAGTGAAGACCCCGCCCGTTTGAAAGAAGCGTGCAACTGAAAATGCCAAATCTTCAGCAGTCCTATGCGGTTGCTTGTCACCCCATCCACTAAACCTGATAGAAAGATAAACATACCGTTTTAGGGAGAGAAGCCTGACCAGAATTTTACAGGTTACAAGGAGATGAAAGCGTAAAGAAGATGAGCACTCATACCATCCTGTCCAATTTTCAGTCCACATTTTGGGACTCTTGGGATTGTTGGGTTTGAAGTCATCACAATAAAATCCATTGCAAGTATTGATCTGCATTGATCACGATACATTAAATTATCGTAAGTCTGAGTTAAATTATGGTAAGTATGAGTTACGATTTTCAAAAATTTTGGCTTGAGATGGATACCATTGGTTGCGGAGCATCATCCTGTTGGCACATAATCCAGGGCACACCGGCATTGAGCGAAAGAGCCATTTGTGCGCACCATTTAATGTATGATTTCCCTGCTTCTCCATAAGGTCCCATGATATTTCCATACTCATTCTCAATCTGTCATGTTCAAATACCAAATTAAATACGTGTTACTCTGGGGAAATCATACATTTATACCTAAAATCAGCTCCGTGAGACAACATCCTTATAATGCTAACCTGTGCCAATATAATCGGACCTCCCTGTGGTGCAAATAGCTTTGCTTCTTTGCACATGTCGACTATCTTGGCTGTGAATTTCTGCATCTCATTCTGCAAGCAAAATGGGAAAAGATATGATTTGATTGTTGCTGTTTGCATTGACCAAAATGGATAAACGTCTATTTATCAAATAGGACCTTGTAAATTGCATTATCAGTCCTTAGCTCAATTCCTTGCAAATTGTGCAGCCACACTGGGAAACCTCTGATGAAAGGAATGGTGGCTATAAGTATTAGAGTCAATTAAGATAGAATGTGTTTAGTGCTTATACTAATATTTGGATCCCAAGGAAAAAGAGGAGGTAAAAAAGTTTACCCATAGTTCCATTCTGCACAAACGTAGGGACCAATACGGAGAACCACGTATAATCCAGCTTCTTGGACTGTCTTGAAAAATTTTATGAAGTCTAGGTTGCCCGAGAAATCGTACTATGGAACCAAAGATAGACGAAAGACTAATTAGCTTGAGGAATCTAGCCAATGTAAAAAATGTTGCACTTCATGTTCAACTTCAATTTCTACGTACCTCTCCTTGTTTAGGCTCATGGCGATCCCAGAAAATGTAGGTTTCAATCGCATCAAGCCCACCTTCCTTTGCCTTCCTAATCAGATCTGGCCACATCTGCAAATCATATGCATATTGACATGAGATTCTACTAAGGCAGTGGAACCTACATTGTGGATCAGTTAGTAGGACATGCACATGATTTACAGCAAAAACAACCTTCTGGACAATCTTTATACGTGTAACTGAATTATGCCAGGCCATACCATAGTTCTTTATATATCTGTGGCAGATAAATGATTTTGCTCTTTGTTTTCTTATTTATGAAACGCTACACGTAAAATCCTTCTATCCAGACAATCCACATGCATAGCCAGGAGTTTTGATGGATTTGTGCTGATATTCAAAGTTCAAATATCTGCACACGTGATTTCTGAAAGAATTTTGCATGAACGTACGGTGATTCTTATCAAAAGTTGCACGATGCAGATGCAACATATACAAGGATTATGATGGTGACCAAAGATTCTCCATCCTGTGAATCACGATTCAACGTAGATGGAGAGGTGAAGGAAACAATCTTACATCCACAGTGCTGCGCGGATAATGGATTGAACCAGAAAAGAGAACTCGTCGTTCACCATTAATCACAAGGGCGTTGGAATCATATGAAACCTGGGTTGTTAAGCCTGATACGCTAGAACACAATAAGGCCAAACTTAAAACCAGAAGAACCTCCATCAGTGAACTTTTGATTATAGCTAGAGGAGAAAAGAAAATAGGAAGTTTTGGTTTCTGCATGAAACACATAAGGGTATTTATAGGAAACCTTGGATCTTTTAACATGTTTTAAGGAGAGATAAGAGGAAAATTCTTTGGACATGATAAGATATCGAGGAAAAAGGTGACCCGTCTACTGCACATTCAGATATCCAATTTTAAGCAATCGATAAACGTGAGAGCTAAATTTATTCAAACGCCTAAAGTTGAACATGTTTTTAATCTAGATCTCATCAAGGTAAAATTTTCAAAGATCAAAAGACTCGTTCATTGGTTTGAATTTTTACGGTGCATTTTCAACAAAATGATATCATTCGCTTGGCGTACAAATTTAACCTGCAAATTTAACCAAGACGCCATCAAACATGCGAAACTATTGAATTATATCTTATGATTGTCACAGTATCTCTAACGAACTATCTATTGCTTTACCAACACATAGAAAAATATGGAGCATTCAATAAATTTGTAACACTTCAGCGCTTGGCCTATAGGAACATTAAGGTTACACAAAGGACCGTTTCATTGTTCAAGAATTGGATTCCAACTGCCACACACAAACACCCCCTAACCAACAAAATGATGAATGACTGCATAGTTGCTGGCTGCATCATTGTTACATTATTGTACAGGTAAAGCATAAGATCTTGATCCCATTGTTGGTGTTGGACTTTTCAGGGTACCTAATTTTTAGTTCGTGGCTGCATCATTGTTACATTATTATTGATGTTGAACTTTTTATTGGTGTACTGCTATGCGTTATGGTAACTTTTTCGAATTTTGGGTATACGAATGAAATAGTAATTTTTATCTTTTCAAACTCCAACTGTCCTATACGATGAATTTAAATGTTATTTCATGGAAGATATAGAAGATAATTTTTTTCTTACACCTACAATCCCTGCATAGTGATTATCAATAATCACCAAATGCAGTTAATGGCATTTTAGTTGACACTTCTACAATTCTTAGCTTCATTTTTTTAGGGTCACTAAATAAGTGTTACCCCGTATCATATATTGTCACTATATAAAGGTTTGTACATATCTTCTTGCAACTCAAGTAACAGCTGAAAATTTTCTTTAAAATGTAACTCAATGAGGATAAATTTTTGCTACTACTGTAGCTGTAAGAAAATATTTATAGTCCCTTTCGCTATCTAGAGGATTGCAGCTATCTTCCTACAAACTAGCTAGCAGCCACAATTTTTCCGCTCCAGCCTATTCGTAAAATCAAAGGGTGAAAGAGATGCCATCAAAGAAATTTCGGCGACCAATTGTATAGCAATTGTCGCTAAAAAGAAAATTCATGTATTTACTTAGCCCAGACCAGCAGAACCTCAGCTATTAGTTTTGTAACAGCACCCCCGCCCAAAGGGCACTGAAAAAGCGGGTCTAAAGCCATGGATTTTCTCAAGCATGGCATGTCCACAGTCTCCGTAAGAGAGGTTAATTCAATTTGACTCTGTGTAATCCACATCTCAACCAATAAACACTCCACTTTTCAATCACTCAGCCCTTTAATTACTTCCCTAACCAACTCCACAATCTTCTCTCTGTTCCTTTCTCTAAAGTCTAAACTTCATAACACATGCATATTCATGTTCATGCACACGTAAAGTCAAGAGGGAAACTGAAACAAATACAGCGAAAATGGTTGAGGCAGGAAACATGAAGAAGGCGGCGGGAGTGGACCAGGCGTCGCCAAAGATGCCAGGGCCGGGGCCGCACACGACTCAGCAGGTGCTCCACCAGCGAGCCAACGCGTCATTCAGTCCCGCGAGGTTCGCCATTGGAGGATTCGCGGTCGCCCTTACCATCGGTTACTTCACCTTGTACTCGCACAAAAAGCCGGAAGCAACTGCCATGGATGTCGCCAGGGTAGCCACCGGAACATCTAATGTTGCAAACACCCGTCCGCGCAACTAGATTTGCCATGGTTGCAGTCCTATGCCATGCCTGCACCTAGATTTCTTTCTTCTCTTTCCTTTTTGGTTTTTCTTATGTTTGTGTCTTTGTATTTATTGACAAACTTTGATCTTCTTAGGGTGATTATATTTTTCGTAAAAGGAATAAATATTGCACATGTATAAGATATTGGAATGTCTACATGTATCGAAGAGTTGTTTCTCATTATTGGAGGTTCTTTATGTTAGAGAAATATACTATGATAAACTCTGGGGTTCGATTATTTAAAAAGAGAAGATTTTAAAGATGCAAGTTAGCATCATTCTTTCTATTGTGTGTTATGAAAAAGATAAGAAATCTTGTCTATATTGGCTGATTCATGTCGAAGGCATAACTTGTGATGCTCCCCCTCAAGTTGGAGCATGAAGATTGGAAATGCCTAACTTGGACCGGAGAAATTGAAACTTGTTACGAGAAAGGGATTGTGTCAATAAATCTGCAAGTTAAAGGACGAAGGAAACTTTGGTCGGGTGAATCTAGCCTTGTTGGAAATTTTCACGAACAACATAACAATCAATTTCTATATACTTGGTGCGGTACATGTTAGCAACAAAGTGAGGTCATAAATTATGACGGTAGCTAAGTGATACTAAAAATGCCACTATTGAGCCTTCGCTGTGATTTTTTTTTTATCGTTATAGGGGGCAGAAAGGAAATTTATTCCGACCAGAGTTCGAGCAAAAATTTGTCAAAATTCTGAAAGATAGGGTTGGGAGTTATATGTAGAGCAGCTTGATTGTCGCGATAAAAGGGATAATTAAGGAGTCGAATAAGAAAGGCCAATATCATGAAGAAGTAAGATAACCATGTAAGCTCACAAGTTACACCATCCATAACACGATACTCGGCCTCAGCAAAAAAGCGAGATACTGTATTTTGTTTCTTTGACTTTGCTCTTTTCTATACTAGTGTGATGCTTTGTGCATTTTGATGTTTGGGCTCCTTGCCCAAAAGCTTCATTTTCCAGTGCCCGGTAACTTTTAATGATCGTTGATGATTAATCTCGCTGCACTTGGATTTACTTAAGAAAAGTGAGAATGCAAAAAATTGTTATATGTTAAAAGACTTACTAAAGAATGTGGTTGTTTGAACTCACAGTTGAAGATGGATTGATGTTGGTAGCCGAGCACTAGTGGTCTTTTAGGTACGTCGGTGGTGAACAATTACAATTTGGTCGTGCGTTGACTGAAATAGATGAGGTGGAGAATGAGGAGTTGCTGGGGTTTGGTAAAATATTATCAAGAATAGCTGCATCAGAATCATCAGGTGCGAGAGGCGAGACTGGCGAGTTGGAAGGAATTGAGAAGTAATCCTTCTCAATAAAGTAGATTATAAACCTCCAGTAAAATGTCCCGCCCATAACCCAGCGGATGAAGTACATTACATAGTGAGGCAGGGCATTTTCATGAAAGTTGAAAACGGAGTCCGCGTGCAATATTAAGGAGACGGCAATGTTTTCGCTCGACTATCCCTTCTCGTTTCGGAGTAGAAAGACAACTACACTGTTGAAGCATGCAAAGAGTGCTATAGTAATGAAAGGTTTAGTTATCGAAGAACTCTCGAGCATTGCAGATCAAATTTGTCATACATCGATCGACACTAAATAGGGTTTTGATCATCTGAAGTAAATAAGATGGTTTACTTTAGATTTAGCATGAATTAAGCAAATTCAAGTGCAGCGAGATTAATCATCAACGATCATTAAAAATTACCGGGCACTAGAAAATGAAGTTTTTGGGCAAGGAGCCCAAACATCAAAATGCACTGCTCCAAAGCATCACACTAGTAGAAAAGATCAAACGAGTTTATGCTGCTAATGAAAAAACTGTGCAGTTACATCTATTAGAAATGGAAATACTATTTTATAAGGCCTTTAATTTACAAGATAGAGAGAAAGGCGTCATGAATTGAATGTCAATGCCAAAGGCCAAAGTGAGAACCATGAGTTATGGTGGATGCAAAAGATGGGAGAGATGAATCCAAAAGATAAACACCACCACACCGTCTACCTCTCACGAAATCTTCTTTATCCATCCGTCCTGAAAAACACATTTATCACCAACAACAAAAAATTAACAAAACATATGGAGGAAGCATGACTTTGCTAAGAGACAATAAGTTGAAGCGAAAGGACGGAACATATATCACATCAAGAATACAAACAAATTGATGAAATAGAGGGAATTGATCCACTCCGGTTCAACTAAGACATGGGAACCATCTAGAAGACGATGGACGAGGGACGAGGTATTTTCGGAGTGTAATGAAGAGACTTATATCAAAGACCATGTGGTCTGTGGCACTGGGCACTGGAGTCTATGATCCATGTAAGGGTGGAAAAAGAAGTATTTGCGAGACATTGATTTACCAACACGATTAGGCAATGGGTGAGTATTACCAGATGGAAGCAAACAGAGCACCTATTAAAGTTGTGTTGCAGTAGGTGTGGTTGTATGAACAGTAGCTACTGGCATAGGCAAAAGTCTATGAGAAGCAATGTTGGCTTGAGAGAAGGCACGGTTAGAACGCGAATTATTGTTGACGGTGAAAGGGACTGCTGGCGGTGAAAAAAGCTGCTTGGGTAATCATAGAGGCTCTGTCGGAGATGGTGGTGGCTGTTATGGTCAAATGAAGGCTGCGGTTGGAGAGAACCAATGAGAGACAATGAGCCGTGAGTGTGTTATGTGTAGTCAAATCTAGGATTTTTATGTTTTGTTTCTATAGTAACCCTTTTGGACCCGCGGGTCGAGTCACCCAACTTGCTCAGACGCTTATTGATATGAGTGTGTTGTTTGGTTTGGGTTGAAACAAGCGGATTGGGTTTGATTGTATGAGTTGGGACGTATTTTGCGAGTTCTAATTCTATGGTAATTTTGAAAAAAGTTGCTCGCAAAATAAACATTAAAAAAATTGTACTTGAAGCATATTCTAGTAATATTCACTAAATACAATGATATCAAGACTTACCTATCGTGTGAAATAATTTATATTCTCGTACCGGTTATCAATTCTTTCCAAATTCAACATTTTTTTTTTCACTATACTATAAATGTATTCTTTATTTATGCTATAAAATGTAATAACATATATTTGCCTCCAATTGACCTAAAAATTGAGATTGAAATTGCTACACCATCCAATTCATCCATTTAATTCCGGGACTCGAATTTTCACGAACAATTATCAGCAACAATTTTTAGTCTAAATGTTTGTTCTTTCACTCTAGATCTATTTCTGAGTGATTCTTATTATCATTAGTCCATGTCATTCAGTATAGCTACCGGCTTTTTGCTTGTACAACTATTCTCCCATCGATGTACGTGTGCTTTTATGCTTAGGTAATTTTCTTATTTTTTGTACCTTAGATCGAAAATTTAGTATGGACTCAGCAATGCTACCAAAAAAATTGACATTGACGCTCACGACGACGATTTCATAGGGAACGATTTAAGCGGGCTAAGGTTATTTTAGGAATTTTTGTGTAACTGGATTTTTTTCATTACCATCATTTGTCTATGCCATTTTTATATATCTTACGTGGTTTGAATGGATACCTTTATTATTTGTTGAAATCACAAAATTTTAGTCGGTGCACAGACGCTCACAATAAATTGATTCAACTTCTGGTGTTCCTGCGCCCGCTACAAACTGAGGTTTAGTCAGCTATCGGATTGAGCTTAGCACTCGAGGCCTCGTACGCCTTGGCTCATGGCCAAGACGCATGTCAAATGGCTCCACAAGTGCCGCTTGAACCGACAGGCTTATGGCGTCACTTGGATAGGTGTGTCCTGGATCCAAGTCCTGCAGGCGTACGCTGTCAGATCAATCAGCCAACTCCGTCATTTCCACACATCCAGCATTGATAAAATGTGGACGCTATCGACGACAACATTCTCGTTCAGCAACCCATGGAACGGCACCCAATGTTGTTCAACAATGTGGGTCGTGGATAATATGCTCAACAGCAAAGAGGCTCACCTCCAGTTCACCTTAGTCGCTGGCCTAACATTCGTACCTGTGTTCTGGCCGATTCTCACGTACCACAGTGCTAGTCTTTCTGCAATGCGATCCACAATGGTGAAGCCCACTTGATGGACTTGATGGTTTCTGCTAGAGCCCAGGGAAACGACATCGCAATGCGGTTCTCATCTCGCGCCAAAAAGCAAAGACATTTTGTGCCACCATGGTTGGCTAGATTCAGTCCTGTTATTCACTTATTATCATGTCAGTGTTTGTGAACCAATGCTTGTGTCAGTTTTCTGAAGAGAAGAGGAAAAATAGAAAAACAATACGAGATGCATGTCTCAAAGGTTTCCCCACCTCTGCCCAACTGTACAGCTTGCCTTTTGCTATCGTGAAGCTAATCAAATTGCATATTCATTAGCTAAATCCGCTACCTTGACGACTCTGTATGTAATACTTTTGATCATGCTCCGGATGGCATAACTCTCCTCTGGCATTATAATATGTATGGTGGAGTTTTGCCACGACGGACACATGTTATGTAAATAACTTGTTGTAACGTAAATCTCCTTAGTGTTTGACCAAACAAAACAAAAAAAAGGGTTCTGCATTATTGTTCCACAGCCGGCTGATGAATAAACTAGAAAGGAAGGGAGGAGAATATAACAACGTAGGCCAGTATTTCTCAGAACCGGGGAGGACGGGAGTGTTAAATTTGTACTGACGCAATTACTGATCAATATGCAAGTCCGACTAGTAGATATACAAATCCGTGTCAGCTCGTAATCCTAAGTTTAGTACTGAAATTCCTACATCTCAAATGGATGTCTGAGAAGCCTACACATTCAAGGACTACAGCTTTGGGAATGGCTAAATCCAGTATGGTCATACATACCTTCTTTAACTAAGAGACTGATTAATACATGATGGACGTAAATAAGCATACTTGGGAGGGTTTTTAGGCGCAAATAGTACCTTCTCAAAGTATATGGGGACACGTGAGACTTGGTAGCGGAGAAAAGTGGTGTGATTGAGACCCCAGGCTTCTTCACAAGATTCAGTCTTAAGGTTAACAAAACCAAACTTCCAGAGTCAAAGAAGTCAATCACCTCGTCTAATACAGTTAGCTCTGCTCTGGTTCTGAAGAAAGTTCATCAAAAATATGTTGCAATTGCCGCAAGCACATGCTGATAAAATTCAGATGTTCCGTAATAACAAAATCTGCAGAAAGAAACTAACATGTCAAATCTCGACCGGGAAAGGGGAACAATGTTCAAGAAAACTTAAGTTTTTGACAAATGTAATATGAGGAGGGACCCATTAGTTCTAAACAGAACATTCTCACAAAATCCGGATCCTCTGCAGAGCCTAGTTAGTCCAATGGACTCGGCAAATATGGCCCTTACCAGCCCATGACCGGATGATGACATAAGGTCTAGCGTGGAACTTATCAACTACTCCATCTGGTGGGCGGGAGGAACCTAAAGCTACTATATGAGATTTGAGCCCCCAGAGGATCTCAAACAGAGTAGACAGTACTTTGGGAAACAAAGTAGTACAAAATACAATCTATTTGGCTAACTGTAAATATCAAGCATCTCGTTCAAGCTTCTAGACTGTAAGACTGTTAAATAGAAACTCAAAAAATGCCAATTCATTGAAGGTCCGCATGAGATCCACAAAAAGCCACACGAGACTGGAAAACATGGTACATACATCATTTGCTGTCAAGAGACCCCTCTAAAAATCAGTAACTTAATTGAAATGGAAAGCATCAAAAGAAACAAACCCAACAAAACCAGCAAAAAGTCAAGACCAGCAGAACTGCAGCACGTGATACGCGACCGAATAGACTTCTACAATATTCAAAGCTAGTTGATTTCCTTACTACTGGCATTACTCATGTTCTTTCAACTTTTTTCCCAATAACAAGCTAGCCACAACAAAAAATGGTGAACATAAGTACGTCGTAAGATATGACAGAGAAAGGTACAGCTCCCAAAAAAAAAGAGAACAGCAATACCTAGGAAAGTTAGAAATCAGCAGGCAGATAAAAAGAGAGAAACATGGCAAAACAATCATACCTTGTAGTCAATATTCGTACGATCAATGTTTGGCATAATACAAAATTTGTTACAATGTATCTTTAGCTTGACGTATAAGCTCCTCTGCAATTATAGTTCTGGTCTCACTACATAATATGTCTGCTTTATTGCCTTCCACAGGCTGGTGAATGATAACTTTAACTAATCCTGGATTCAGTGTACTCTCCATTCCTGCAGGCATTATTTTGCCAGTTCCAATAAGAGTGATTGGAACGACTGGTACTCTGGCTTTTGCAGCAATACTGAATGCGCCTTTCTGCAAAGCACCACAAGGACAGAAGCACACACTTCATGAATTCATGATGAGTTCCTTTGCAGCAAAACTTTTTCAGCAATCCCAAAGGGGGAGGGAGGGAGGGAGAGGGGGAGGGAGGGGGGAGAGGGAGAGAGAGCAAGTTGTTATGACATTTCAATTATTCAAAAGGCTCTCAAACTCCTTTGGACATCCTAAAGGATAGTACTTTCGCAGAGTAATTCCTAGGTTATGTGAACATCAGCGCGGCAACCCTTCAGTACAAAACGTCTCTAGAGAGGAAGCACGCACACGAGTATTTTCTACGAAGATACATCTTGGCTGACGGTTGTACTCTATGAAGTTTATATACTTCTATAGAGGACACCTGTTGACCGCCAACACTTGGTAGTTATCCGTGACAATATTCAACATGTCTGGTAGAATTCTTTAATTCAGATACGATTCCTAGACTTATGAGCACTCTTCAAAGCGTCTCCAACAAAATGGATGTTTCCATATGACTCTCTTACTAACCAATCAATTGAAGAAAGAAAAGAGAGGATTATAGAGGTACAATAAAGAAACAGACCAGAAGACCTTATTACAATTTAAGATAATAGAAGATAGTTCTGTAATGCCCTTTGGAAGCCACGTAACCAAATTCCTGACATAGATCTCACCTTGAAATCCCCTAATTTTCCATCTTTACTCCGAGTACCCTCTGGAAAGAAAAAAACAGATCCTCCCTTCTTGACAAGATCCATGCATCGCTTAAGAGATGCCTGCTTTCATGAAAGCAATAAAAAACAAAGTCAAGTTCTTAACGAATACCGAATCCCCGGGAGGGGGCCTAATAAATTTCAACATTAAAGCCTTTACATGATAACTTAAACAAGGGGAAGGAGTTACCATATGGCTTCTACTGTCCATTCGCTTCAAAGGAATAAGACCCATTAAATACATCGCCCATCCAATGACAGGAATGAGAAAAATTGCAGTTTTGCTAATAAACTTGAAGCTTCTTCCCAGAGTGAGAAGAGCGTATATGTCCAAAAAGCTCTGGTGGTTGGAAACATATACAGCAGGAGTATTGGGTGGAGGCAGGTTCTCCAATCCCTCAAACTCGATCTTCAAAAACGGAGTAACGGCCGAAAGTGCCCAAATTTTCGCAATCAGGTGATGAGCTGTTCTACGATATCGATCCAGTAAGAGCACAAAAGGATGCACCACCAGCATCAGCATGAAAAGAAACAAGGCAGCTGAAGCATTAACAGCATAAAAGCATATTCCTCTTACTTTTGAGCCCAACTGGAGTTCTGCAGCTCGTACAAGTATACGAGTAATAAGTAATGGATCGAAATAAAATGGCTGACAATGAAAAATGGAGGTGGCTAAGCTTTCGGGAAGAACCTGATAATTGATAGGCACCATCAAAAGACCCACTTCCGGCAACTTCAGACCTAACTACAGTATACCTTGATAAGTTATCCCGGTTATACAATTTATAATCAAAATGTAGTCTAGTACACTTCTCTTTTGGGTCAAAAGCGCACCAAGCTGCGGATATGTATTTTCTTGTACTGCATACATTGTTACCTGTAACACAAACTATAAAGATTAGGCCCATAACCAGATCATCAGAACTCCATTTTCATTGCATACCCTTTAAAAATTTGAGTCCAGACAAATAACATATTATATGAGGAACTGCTTTAAAAACTAACCTATTTAACTTCATCAGCATACATGCATGTGGTTACGTAATATGCACATGCAAAGATTTATGTACATATAAACACATGTACACCATTTCTCCAACTTTCTTGTTGACGATGTTATGCCTAGCCTGACCATCACAGTCCTCCATTAATAATCCTCTTTGAAAAACTTTAATATACAAGCTCAGTCAATCCGTTGTGCGAAACTACCAGGGCATGACCTTACTCACTCTAAAGCTGCCTTTAACTAAGGGATGTTAGATGGAATACACCCTGACCCCTGACCCTCAATAACCCCTGCACGACCAAGTGGAAAGAAAGCATGGTCAGACGCCAATTTTAAATGAGTGGATTGATAACGTTTTTTACAAGAAGAATATGGTGTAATTTCATATCCACGTCCTCCCAAACACAGCAAAAAGCCACCTGAGCTTTGCAAGGTGAGGGATTTCAGCTTCTGGCAACGATGGCTTAATTTAAGATCAATCAAGACAAAGAAGTCCAATGCCAATGTCAATAACAAAGTCGAAACAAGTTTCGACACTACTATATGTTCAAATATTCGCAAACTAATTTTATGTAAGAGGTCATATATTAGGGCATTGGCAGAACTCTGCTAAACGACAATCAAAATGACACCCTTGAGAAAAGATAAGCAAGAGGGCTACAGTTGTTTTCCTTGGGAATTGGGAGTAATTGGAGGAATGGAAAAAAAGTGGCTATCTTCCGTGGTACAACATTATATGAAGCAAAGAAGAACAACATAGAAGGAACATAATAATATATAATCGCAAATTATTATTTGCTCCAAACTGCCAAAATTTTACTATAATGCATTGGTCATATGTAATAGTGCCTGCCAAAATAGTTTTTGTCGGAATATTTGAAAAAGAAAAGTAATGACTTACAAGTTTGTGATGTTTTCCGTATCCTCTGTTTTAAAGGAAAGGACCACATGTAAAGTCCTTTATGAGCACAGAACTGCCAAAAGTGAATCGTTAGTAAAATGATAATCTAGCATACTGAAGACAAAGTGCATCTTCTCAAGGTCCAAACTTAATTGTTGCATTCGAATTATTTAGGAGTACAATTAAAGAAGAATGGTGTAAAGGATGAGCCACGAAGTATGTTACATATAATCAGCAACAACAACCCCATTTGAGTAATGCTAGGGAACCGAACCTTGTGCACAAGAGAAGTACATCCCAAGTGATGTGGCAGTGGCAACCTCCCAATAACATTAAACACTGGGCAGACTATCTTCTACCCAACCTAAACATACAGGAAAAAGGAAGATTCTTACAGCTGGGGGGGGCGGCAAAGAACCAACCAGACTGACCTAGTGGATCGAGGTGCCAAGGGAGGGAGGTGTTAAGCGTGATTGATAGTGTTCGGCCCATCTTCTACTAGCTTAAGCTTTTAGAGTAGATGGTAACTTAACATGGTATTAGAGCGCTCATTGCCGAAGGGCTTCGGTTTGATTCTTCGCGCTTACATAATTGGTCCCTCTTTATCAGAGTGCAATTTGCACTCTCTGTTTGTGCACTTGGTGACTCTGCACCTTGATTTGTCTCTGCACGTGCAATTCAAGGCTTGCACGTGATAAGCGTTAAGCATGATACATATTATTGGGCCCACCCTCTAACAACTTAAGCTTTTAGAGCAGATGATAAGTAAAATGGAGATGCATGCACTGATACTCTTTGAGACCATATGACATCTCCCATAGATAGTGCAAACCTCCGAATTCATATACCGACGAGATAGAGCGGGAACCAATGTAAAAGGAACCAAGAGTTGGAGAGCTTCTAGCTGGCATGAAAAATCCATGGCATCATCTAGTTTGTGTCAAATGGCACAACAAACATAAATATGTCCAAAACTTGAAAGTTGACTAATCATGAGGTTGATACGATCTAAAAACCTCCCTTGCCGTGGGGTAAGAACAATAGATCCATATGCAACTGGACCTCTACAACAGAATACTGACTAAATAGAGGCCACTTCTCTAGGGAACTAGGCAAGAACAAACAGAAAGGAGGTATCAGAGTGAACCCCCCATCATCCCTGCCCGTCGACGGCTAGTGTTACTCACTCATCCTCAAGTTTCAGTAAAAATTTGTAAAACTTCATTCTATGGTAGCTTCAGGTATAAGCAAGAGGCATGTCATGGTTTAAATGAATGCAACACCCATATGAACAGAATGTAAATGTGTATATATGCATGTATGTGAACACCCTGCAGCATAGCATGACATGCAGATCCAATGATATCTTTGTCTACAAGAGTTGCTTCCTTCTCTAAGGGCTCAAACCAACGAATTAATAAAGGTATATCATAGATTGTGGCCAGATCGTACTGTCACATATCAGAATATTAAAAAGGATGTGCTTCATTGTGCTCACGAATTATAGATGCTAGTTTTGGTTAGGATGGTTCTGAAGCACATATTGATTATTTTATGTGGGATTCCTTAGATCCCAATAAGAGCTACGACCAATGTCTACTAGAAGTCTCATCTTAGAAATATATTATGAGTCTCGGAATTAGAGGGTGTAGCATGTGAAGCCTCATCTGAAAGTGAGCAACTCTGAACAAAGTCAACATTCTACAAGTAGTCTCGAAGCAAAAGTTTCCAAATACCTTTCGTTGTGCAATACTAAGCTCTCTAACTTAAAAGCAGCTACGTGGCACCCATGTTCAGAGCCAGAGAGCACGCAAAGATGCCCTTTTCTGTCCCCGTGAAAGCATAAACTTAGAGGCACAACTCCTAAACCTGCATACCGCTCTTATGTATATACACAAGGATTCTTAAAGTTTGAAATACTCAAAACATGCTTCGTTCCAACTAGTCGCTATAATCTTGGTTACCACTTAACAAAATACACCCCCATTTTTAGCTTCAGTGCTCTCAAAATCGTCCTCCAGAATCCCATTTATTTGTCATTCCATCCATCGATCCCATTCCGCTCCTACATGTTCATTTACACTCCCTCCGCTCCACTGGATTCTTCCTCTGACTCTTCTCAAATCCTAGTATAAATCCGGTACATGTAAACATTGAACTTCACTCATCGTTTTTATTTAACGTTTACGATTTAACTTTTATAAGTAACGGGTGTTCACATTTCTAGCTTACTCGAACTAAAACTTCAGCATTGATGCAGCAAGGGTTTCATAGGGCAATCAATATTCATAGCGTCTGATCAAAAACGGATATTGCTGCACTCTAGATAGACAAAACAACAAATAAGATCGCGTAATGAGCAAACAAAGAGCTCACCATGGTGGTTTTTGAGCTGGCGTTGACGGCGACAGTCACGTTGATCGGCGCTACAATTTCGCGGTGGTTTTACGGTTGGGTTCCGATGCTAAACACAGTGCACTGTAGTGGGGTTACTAGAGATTGAACAAATATTTGGGTCTCGTACTATCGCACCTCCGCAACAAAATTCCCGGCTTTATTTCCGCTAGCTTTTGCCGTCTGAGTGATAAGCAAGAAGATATGACGAAATAGGATGGCACAATTTCCTATGAAATTTGTTACCCCTGACTGATAGATAAGACTAAAATCTTTCCTAACAAAATTAAGAAGAAACCGATAAAAATGATTCTAATAAATAAAACTTTCATAATGCTTATATTACCCTTGGGATAAGACTTAATTTTTAAATGCTTTTAGGTCTTGTAAGAAACTTACCATTTAAAGTTTACAAAGGATTGATTATTTTGAATGTTAGAATTAAGTCTTAACTGATTTGTTTTACTTTTGATGTGACATCAACAAGATTTAGATGTCTGGATCTATGTAGTCAAATCATGGCTCATTTGTGTTTTTTATTGTGATTATTGTGATAGGTGTAAGACTTTTAATAATAGTATAGTTCAAACTATGAATGATGTCCTTGATGATTAATTTATTTTTCTCGTTCTTTTTTTTATCATACTTTCATAATATTTGTTAAAAGTATCACAATATGCTATAAGAGTATACTTATAATCCGATATTTTTTTTTATTTTATGTTGAACTCATAAAAAAAGATAATAAATACATGATATTTTATTTTCTCTCTTAAACTCACAAACAAGAATAAGAAAAAATGTATTCTCTTCTCTTCATTTCTCTTCTCTTCCGTTCTTTTCTTTTCTCTCCTCTCAAGATAGGCTATTTAGGCCTATATAAATTTTTCTCATCCCCAAATTAATCCAAATGTATTTTAAAAAACTTGACCCAATTACGTGTTCTTTTTTCTCCTTTCTCTTCCATTCACACATGTAACGCCCCCGAAAATCCAGAGCTCTGCCACCCCAAACTCCTGGGTCGTTAATCTACCGGATCACATCAAACCTGTCAAATCTATTCACCAACACATACTTTGAAGCATCTGATCCAACACCGATCCAAGTTCCTTAAAATACAAGATTTCAACAACTATTCAAACTTAACTATTAAAACCTAGGTTCTCAATAACCTTATAGAATGAATCGACGGTACAGATCGACTTGCGTAGGGGCCACATTACCCAGTAATGATGGGCTCATCAGAACCTCAGACAGACTCTAACTCATTCCCAAACATGCGACAGCTGATCGTCACATGTAGAAGGGATTCAAACGAAGGGTGTGCTTTTGAGAGCTCAGTAAGGTCGTACACAAAGCAATCTCGGAGGGAGTTACCACAATTCAAAGACAAACAGTTAAGAGATTTCAAATAGTTATGACAGTCTGACAAGAACTGGGAAGCGTTTCGCTCCGTCCCTTTTGATAAGATATTCAGACAATTTTTCTCAGACACTCTTGAAGTGATCAATGCAGACGTAATGCACATAAATTCCGAAGATACTGATCATGGGTGGTAGCGGTGCCACACAAGCAAGGCTCAGAATATGTACACATGCATGATGTACCTGAATATTAGTCCATTTAGGTACTAACCTACATTAACGCCCGCCTCTGAACAGAACAGATTCCTATGTCAGTATACATAAAACATATATCACATAATCAACACACGATCAATGCTCAATATGCAACAAAAGGTGAGCATTGACAGAAGTTCAATAATTGAATCAGGTTCAACATCAGGGTTCACTTGGCAATAACAAATCGAAATCAATGCATACTTAGAGTTCAACAACGGTCATAAATAGACAAAAGAATAATTGCGAAAGCAAACTGATGGCTCGAGGTTCGGATAGAAACCCTTACCAGGATCCGCAGTTAATTTATCATAACCGGAAGTCTTTAGCTTTAACCCTAGGAGGTTTTTCCAATCCCTTTTTCCTCTTGCCCGAATCTTCTCTTCCTTCTCTGTTTTCCATTTCTTCCCTTTGCTTCTCCAGTTTCTCGAGTACTGCTTTGGCTTTCTCTTCTGTCATTTTTTTTCCCCCCCAAACTCTTTCCCGAATTTCTCTTTTATTTTCTTCTTTCCTTAATTCCTTAGAGATATTATCCTATTTATCTATATCTTATAATAGCCTCTCAAGGTGGCCAACTCATCCTCAAAGTTTGACACATCATGCGTACTTTCAAGAATTGCAAATTAACCCCTTAAGTTTCCATAATTACAAAATAGGCCCAAATTTTTCATAATTGCATTCAATCCCCAAAGTCATTCTAAGCATTCTCAATTTGATTAAACATCACTAAAAATATATACTAACATTCATTTTATTATTTTTCATCGCTAAAACCATTAATTTACCATTATGCCCCCAAAATTTTCTAAAATTATATTTTTGTCCCAAAATTCTTTTAAGCTCCAATTCGCTAATAATACTCGGTCATTGCCCAAAATTACCGTCCGTTTATTTTTGAAGTCCTGATGGTTGTTTTAATCGGCTCCCGAAGTTTGGGGTATTACATTCTCCCCCTTATAAAAATTTCGTCCTCAAAATTTGCTCGCAGATATCCCGTCACTTCTAACATCTAGGTACTACGCTTCCATTGCATCACTCAGATAATTGTCGCACTGTAGGTAAGTTACACCTAATCTTCGTGCTCCCATTTGTTTCCAAAAATACCCGAACGCAACGGTTATATTTTGATCATAATGCTAAATGCAATCCGATCAAATTATCACTCGTGCTCTCGCCGTTCCCGTATCTCACGAACAATGACTTAGTTAATATCACACTCGCCGAGCTGAACCTACACCACTCTGAATTCAACGCATACAAGTTGAATTAAATCAAATTCTAATACCAGAGCTTCCACCTGATTTTATTGTTTCTACATCAGAGACTATACCGTTGTACATTCCACTCAATGATGGTAAGCTTAACTTCGAGCTTGAGGTGTACTAAAATGCCAAACGATGGTCATACCCAACTTGCACTGCACACTTTAATACCTCAAAACAACAAGTCTAAATTATTGTCGAGTTCATCACTGATAGACGTGTTATCTAAACATAGTTATGTATTGCATGCTAACAGTTATGCGTATACTTCACTGAACAACGGAAAACTATAACTATCGTGGTCTCGTTGTGTGCTCCGGTGTCTTAAATCAAATTGGTCCAAACTGTTACCAGAGTCATTACAGAGAGATGTGTTATCTTAACACAACGCGAAATATGATTTTGCACTCACGTGTCTTGCACTTCCACCAAAGTTTAAAGCCCTAAATTATCATATCACTTCTGATTCACAGTCACATTATTTACAAAAATCTTATAATCTTATCCTTAAATCATCTGTTTCAGCTAAACCGTTAAAATCCTCCGGTTTCAGAAAGCAAATAACATAATGTCTATTATCATATGTTCAACTTCCAATCATACTCCAAATCATCAAATAGCTTATCCAAATCTTATCCACATTCTCAAAACCTACTCTCACTCACAGATTATCTGAGTCTTAGGAATCTACCTAATCTCATATCCAGGTAAGGGAAACGATGCAAATAATAATAATAATAATCGCAATCAAACAATCAAAACACAAAAATCTTTAACAAAAGTCATGCATATTGGCTCTCAGGGTTCACAACAAAATTATGTGACATCCCAAAAAAAATGACGGACACAAAAACGATGATGTAAGTCTAGCGAAACGAAGTCAACCTAATGACCCGAAACAATCAAAATCAGAAGGAGTTATTAGTCCTTAATAAGATTCGCATCTTTCCCATGGCCAGTGGGTCAGATACTACCCTATCAAATCCAAATAGATTCGAAAAAATAGATAAATATTTCAAAAAAGAATAAGACAACTCAGCATGAATGACATCTTCTCTGATGTCTCAACATGAGCTGACATTCAATTAAGTCGTCTTTGAATTCAATACGAAGAACAATGAATGAGATGATAGAGTTAAATTCCAGGTTCCTTTTTGTACCCCTAAACCAAATTTTTAATCTTAACCCCAGTCATTTTCCAAAACACTATTCCTACTCATAAATCAAATCACCAACCTAACTACTACTCATACCTTATAAACTTCCCAGATACGACTAGTATTTTCCCTGATAATACACCGATGCGGGATTAGCAAATCACCAATTTATACCTAGTATGATATCAAAATCATGAGCAACAAACAGAGTGAGGTCCATAGAAAAGTCTATATCCCACACATAGATTGTATATTAGAGAACCATAAAACAGTCGAAAACTCTCCCAACGGAGTACTTACCTCAATGTCAGTTCTTAAAGGATGGATCTTCATCCTCAATCTCTATGCCAAAGTAACAGATGTAAAAATTACGATGCTCCCAACTTAAATAGTATAGACGCATCTAATGGGTTAACATGTAAAGTGTCTAACACCACGTCATCGGACATGACAATGTCATAGCCTCTGCCCTTACCAACCTTGTCATCTTTCCTATCAAGGTATACTACTCGCTGTTACATCAACAATAGGTACACGATAGATTATTTTTCACAAGCACTCAGTTTCAAACTTAATGCTTCACACTGCCATGCCTAACACATCATCCGATCACTTTATTGCATAACTCACGACTATGTCTTCTATCACACTCACCACATGGGATGGCCAGAAATTGACCCACCACCTTGAACAGTACTCTGTGTAGGTCAAACTCTAAAATTGTATAATGATTTATCTCTAATACCCTAAATTGATCGAGCGCCTTCACCCTGCGCTCCCCCAAATTTCATATCATGCCTCAATCGAATTTCAGAACTCCGTTTAGATCACAATATAACAGAACCGAAGTGGGTCTGAATCCCTGATCCTGCCTCAACCTTTAACCTTGGGCATCGTGCTGTGCTGAGTGTAAAAACTTTTTGCTGACAACTATCAGCTCCCACTAATCTGTTTTCAAAAAATTCTTACTCGTTTCTCTTATATCCGCCCTATGTTTACTCGTGCCTTCCTCAATTATCAAACTTAAACTGTTCCAAAACATATACTCAATAAAGACACTCCATATAGCTCGTCAATCGAGCCAAAATCACCGCATCTCTTAGTCCAAGCCTAAGCCCCCCACTCAGGCTTCCGGCAGCTATCTGCCTCCATCAATAACATCCTTAATGCAAATCTAGCAAAACAAGAAATTTTATCTCAACCTTGTCTATTAATTCTAAATCTGTTATTTCATATTAACAGCTCCCTCATATCTGTTCACGAAATCTCACAAAATACAGGTCGAAAATAATTCTCTAAAAGGTTCCCAATGGCATAAATCAATTTTTGGTAAGTCAGATTCTTCGCTACCCTTTTTTTACCCCTGATCGACCTCGCCTTTCAGTTTATGGACAACAGATTCAATCTTTTATCTTTCACTATAATTCATTGCTAAAAAATTTCTAGATACTGATTAGCCAGATTTTACGACATCAAGTCAGATTTCTAAAGTTCAAAACTGTAGCCATCGGTTCTGGGTTCTGCTTTTCCCCCTATTAGGTAGAGGTACCCACATACAATCATAAAACCTCCATACAGTACATTACCCAATCTAAAGATCGTCTGGTAAGGTCTTTCCAATATCGGGCATAAGATCCCTACTCATCTTATACAAACCTGTTGGAATCTCATCTATCGAGGACCCCTAGGCCCTCCGTACCATCTCTACTGCCAGTGCTTCGAGTGCAGACCACACTGATACAATGTACAGTGATCAGGGTTATACCAACATGGGTATAAAGAACAACACCATGACTAGTCAAAGGCAGACTTCTTTAACTCTACCATCATCCTACCCCGCTCTCGTTAACTAGAATACCATTCTACAAAATCGTGTTACCCATACTTTGTGGGTCTGTGCCTATTGAATCATATACCTAAACTTATAATACCAAAAGACCAAACTACTCTGATACTAACTGTGACGCCCCCGAAAATGCGAAGCTCTGGCATCCTAAACTCCCGGGTCATTAACCTACTGGATCACATAAAACCTGTCAAATATGTTCACCAACACATACTTCAAAGCATCTGATCCAACACCGATCCAAGTTCCTTAAAATACAAGATTTTAATAACTATTCAAACTTAACTATTAAAACCTAGGTTCTCAATAACCTGATAGAATGAATCGACGATACAAATTGACCCGCGCAGGGGCCACATTACCCAGTAGTGATGGGCTCATCAAAACCTCACACAGACTCTAACCCATTCTCAAACATGCGACAGTTGATCGTCACCTGTAAAAGGGATTTAAATGAAGGGTGAGCTTTTGAGAACTCAGTAAGGTCGTACACAAATTAATCTTAGAAGGAGTTACCAAAATTAAAAAAACAAACAGTTAAGAGATTTCAAACAGTTACAATAGTCTGACAAGAACAGGGAAGCGTTTCCCTCCGTCCCTTTTGACAAGATATTCAGACAATTTTTCTCAGACATTCTTGAAGTGATGAATGCAGACATAATGCACATAAAGTCCGAAGATACTGATCATGGGTGGTAGCGGTGCGACAAAGGCAAGGCTCAGAATATGTACACATGCATGATGTACCAGAATACTAGTCCATTTAGGTACTAGCCTGCATTACACTCAGGATTTAGACCAGTCTTATAACGCCCACTTCAGAACAGAACAGATTCCCATGTCAGTATACATAAGACATATATCACAGAATCAATACACAGATCAATGCTCAATATGCAACAAAAGGTGAGCACTGACAGGAGTTCAATAATTGAATCAGGTTCAACCAATGTTGTAAATACCGTACCGGTACCGGATATACCGGCCGGTACGTACCAGTTTGGGCTTATTCCGGTACGGTAAGGGTATAAACTTCGTACCAGTTTAAATACCGGTTGTACCGGTTGTACCGGCCGGTACAACCGATATCAGCCTAGAGAGATGTTCCGCCCGAAAATGTTGGTTTTGTACCGGGTTTCTGGATTTCTAGAAGTGGCGTATTGCATTGCATGTTTATTGGACAATCTGGTAATTTAACCATCTAGACTAGGGAAAAAAACCCTAGCCAATCTGTATCTGCTAATCTAGTATCAAAACTCGTAAAGCACCGTCAACAAGACTCAAGAGCAGCAAGCCAGCAATACAGCAATAGCCTCCACAAAATTCCAAGTGTACCAAATTCAGGTATTGGTTGCTACCTATTACCACTCTTCTATATGTTGATTGATTGACACGTTAGTTAGTGAGTATAGCAAGAAACATGCAGAAAACTAGAATGATCAAATAATGTGGTTAGTTGACATTGGTTGCATAATATGTAAGATGAATTTGAGCTTTCCACTATATTGTCTCACTGTGTCGGCAATTAGTGTCTTCTCCACTAACAAACCGATAAGCATCCTCCAGTCCACTATGTAGCAATTAGTGTATTAATGTGTCGACAATTAGGGTTTATAAATTCACACAGTTTAACATATAAGTGCTGTAGTTTTTAGTTTTCCTTACATATGACAATTTTGACGACAATATAAGTTTTTTTTCTTTATAAGCAAATAATGTGTAAAGTGAACAAGTATACCAGATTCAAGTCTTAGGATTTCATTGCAACTTGTGTGGGTAAACTTAAAAAAGACAGTTGGTTGGATCGAGTATTGCTGATAGCCTGATACTGCAAGTTGATAAGAGGAATTGTGGCTTTTTTAGGTTATTTGATATTTTAGAATATGCTGCACTTTTTGAATTTTATGTGACTACAAGTTGATGAGAGGAAACAAGGGTTTTACAGTCATGACCACTATCTTTATCTCCTACTGTTGGGTTCATTTAGATGCATGTAAAAGCTGACATTTCCCCAACCCCTAAAAACCCACAGCTATATTATGTTGCTGAGTACGTGATTTGATAAATTCTTGTGGTAATCTGGCTAACACCCTATGCGCATATAGTAATTTTGTAATCATCATCAGTTTTTGTTTGATTCAGAATATGTTTTTTTAGTACTGATTAGCTCAATTCTTGCTTGTGCCAGAATATGACAGATAATTCTTCATCTATTGCGTCGGCTCCAGCTAGATCTGATGATCCTGCATGGGCTCACGGTAAAGTGGTTGAGGGAAAAAGAAACAACACCATCTGCATTCATTGTGACAAACACCTTAAAGGTGGAGGAATAACTCGATTAAAGATGCACCTTGCTGGGGTCACAGGACAAGTTGAAGCTTGCAAAAAAGCTCCGCATGATGTAAGATGGCAGATGAAACAATTGCTTGAAGGGTATCAAAAAGCAAAAGCAAGGAAAGAAAAGTTAAATGTGAATATTGGCTATGGTGATTGCATTGATGTAGATGATGACAGTGAAGATATTGCTCTGTCGGCTGATTCTGTTGGTAATGCTGGAAAAAAGAAAGGGAAGGAAGTTGCAGTTGCAAGTAAAAGGAAAAAGGTTAGTAGCTTTTTTGCCCCAAGAACAACTCCAGGGTCTCAACCTTCTATAAAAAGTGCAATGGCAACTAAAGAAATGGTTGAAAATGCTAAATTAGCAGTTGCACGTTGGTGGTACGATGCTAATGTACCATTTAATGGGGCTCATTCTAAGTATTACCAACCAATGTTTGACGCTGCATTAGCTGTTGGACCAGGATTTAAAGCACCATCTTTCCATGACTTAAGGGGAAACTTGTTGCGTACTTTCGTTGATGAGATCAGTACATACCTAGATGAATTTAGGCCGATATGGGAGTTATATGGTTGTTATGTTATGTCTGATGGGTGGTCTAATCGTAGGCAAGAGCCTGTTATCAACTTTCTTGTTTATTGTCCTAAGGGTACCATGTTTTTGAAATCAATTGATGCATCTAGCCTTACTAAGGATGCTGATACACTTTATGGCATTTTTAATGAAGTTGTTCAGCTTATCGGTCCTAATTACATTGTTCAGTTCATTACTGATAATGAGGTCGCTTATAAAGCAGCTGGGAAAAGGTTACAAAGGGAGTACGGATTTTTTTGGGCTCCTTGTGCAGCTCATTGCATAGACTTGATGTTAGAGAACCTCGCTGATGTTAGACACTTCCCCACTATTGATGCTACCATTATAAAAGCCAAAAACATCACAAAGTATATTTACAATCATGGGTTTGTTGTGAATATGATGAGAAAAGAGTTTACCAATGGTAGAGAACTGTGTCGGCCTGGAATAACTAGATTTGCAACTAATTTTCTAAGTCTTCAATGCTTGCTCAAGTTTAAGAAAGAGCTTAGACAGATGTTCACTTGTGATAAGTGGGTTAATTCTAAGCTTGCCAAAAGTGTTGTTGGGAAGAAAGTTGCGAAATTGGTGCTAGAAGATAGGGACTTTTGGTTGCAATGTCAGCATGTTGTGAAGCTTAGTGAGCCTTTGGTGAGGGTTCTTCGTCTCACTGATGGCGATGAGAAACCTTCTATGGGGTACTTGTATGAAGCCATTGATAAGGCGAAGGAGACAATCAAATCAAACTTGAAGAACCGGTTATCCTTTTATATGCCAGTCCTCAGAGTGATTGATGCGAGGTGGGATAAACAACTTTCAAGCCCACTTCATTCAGCCGGCTGTTTTCTTAATCCTAGAATTTTTTTCAAGCCCTCTTTCAAGAAGCAAAAGGAGGTTACTAGAGGCTTACTTAGTACGATTACAGCTTTAGTGCCTGATGATTACATGCAAGACTTGATCAGTTCACAACTCGAAGAGTACAAGCAAGCTATAGGTGACTTTGGTATGCCTATTGCTGTTCGTCAGCGTGAAAAGCTAAATCCGGGTTAGACATTTATCATTCCATTTAAGCTCTTTGTTGAATTGCAAAAGTTTTTCAAGTACTAGTAGTTATATTCTTATAATTAGATAGTTGATAAGCATCTTAAAATGCTTACTACAACCGATTTTGTTTAAAATTCTTAACGTGTCAAAATTCTTTTATTTTCTAATATAGTTGCATGATGGGAGCAATTTGGAAACAACTGTCCAGATTTGCAAAAGTTTGCAATACGTGTACTTAGTCAATGTACTAGTGCAACGGGATATGAAAGAAATTGGAGTGTGTTTGAGTTTATCCATTCCAAGAAGCGCAATAGATTGGAGCACAAACGACTAAATGATCTTGTTTTTGTTCGTTATAGCTTGAAACTTAGAGAAAGGTAACACTGTAATAATCACTTTGCAATTAAAATACGTGACATGTACATTATTTGCAAAATTCTTTATCAACCTCTTTTTATCTTGTAAATTTAATACAGGGCTATTGGTCGAACAAAAGAAGCACTTGATCCGGTTAGCCTTGATAACATTGATGTTCTTGCTGATTGGGTATCCGAGGAGGAATCTGTTATTACCCAAGAAGATCTAGACAATGATGGTGGATGGGATGTCCTTCAACCAGAGCCTGCTGCAGTTAACTTAGAAGATGAAGAAGTACATTACGAGGATGAGGAAGATGCACTTCATGACATTCCTAGCCAATATGATTGGGAATTCGGAGGGGAGGGAGATCCTTATCACAATATCGAGTGATCGATCATAAAGTTTATTGTTTATGAACTTTGTTATCTTATTCAGCTTAAAGGACTAGCTTTATGCATGTTTTTTGGAATGTGAACTTTAGTGGACTGCAATAAAATGTCAGGCAATTTGATTGTTTTATAATATATATCTATATGTATATAAGTAATGAAAAATCCGAGACGGTACCGAAACGGTACCGGTACCGGTATGTTCCATTTTATAGAGAAAACGGTACGTGCTCCGATACGGTATTTATAACTATGGGTTCAACATCAGGGTTTACTTGGCAATAATAGACCGACATCAATGTATACTTAGAGTTCAACAACGGTCATAAATAGACAAAAGAATAATTACGAAAGCAAACTGATGGCTCGAGGTTCGGATAGAAGCCCTTACCTGGATTCATAGCTAATTTATCCTAATCGGAAGTCTTTAGCTTTAACCCTAGGAAGTTTATCCAATCCTTTTTTCCTCTTGCCCGAATCTTCTCTTCCTTCTATGTTTTCCATTTCTTCCCTCTGCTTCTCTGTTTCTCGGGTACTGTTTTGGCTTTCTCTTCTCTTTTTTTTTTCCTTTTCTCTTTCACGAATTTCTCTTGTATTTTCTTCTTTCCTTAATTCCTTAGAGATCTTATCCTATCTATCTATATCTTATAATAGCCTCTCAAGGTGGCCAACTCATCCTCAAAGTTTGACACATCATGCATACTTTCAAGAATTGCAAATTAACCCCTTAAGTTTCCATAATTACAAAATAGGCCCAAATTTCTTATAATTGCATTCAATCCCCAAAGTCATTATAAGCATTCTTAATTTGATTAAACGTCACTAAAAATATATACTAACATTCATTTTATTATTTTTCATCGCTAAAACCATTAATTTACCATTATGCCCCCAAAGTTTTCTAAAATTATATTTTTGTCCCAAAACTCTTTTAAGCTCCAATACGCTAGTAATACCCGGGCACTGCCCAAAATTACCGTCTGTTTATTTTTCAGAGTCCGGATGGTTGTTTTAACCGGCTCCCAAAGTTTAGGGTATTACAACACAAACCTCCATTGCCCTCAACCACCTCCGCCGACCACAACCTGCAGCCACCATCGACAACCACCTCCTTCAGCAGCCACCGCCAATGGCTACCTTTGGCAACAATTATCGCTAGTCACCGTTGCAGTCACCTCTGCCAACCATTGGCCTTTGATGTTGGCCACCTCTAGCAGCAGTGTCATCCATCGTCATGGCCACCGCTATCAGCAACTAGACTAAAGAAAAAAAATTCAAAAAATAAAATTGACCAGTTTAAAAAAAGGGATCGAAAACTACATTAATGCGTATTGAATCGGGTCAATTGGGAAGGGCACATTAAGTCAAAGATGGAATAACAAATTAATGGGCAAAATGGAAATGGCGCGACTTGGGTTAGGGAGGGACTGGTAACCACATATTGTCATCCTTATCAGAAGTATAGATGGAATTAATAGCTTAGTGTTTTGATTTTGTTTGCCCATGTACCAATAGCCCGAGGAAACCTTTGCACGCCTTCGTAGTATTGGCAGTTCTGAAAGCATTATACTTAGATAAACATCAAAATTTCATGCATATCATTATTTACACGAATTTAAAATGAATCTTGATTAGATGTTCAGGAGATATCATTAGGGTTATAGCTGCCTCAGTATTATATGACATTCGTACATTTCTACACATCCATACACTCCTGCAATGTGATACTAGAAATCAAAAGAGAACTGATTGAAGCAGTCCCTAAGTCACTTTTACATGCTGAGCAATATAATATATTCCACGGATTAGTCCCCAAGGATTACATATTGTAGATCTAACTTAGTGAATACTGTCAGGATGTAGCTCCATGGATTGTGATTGTAATAGTAGTTTGATGAATTGCCTATAGTAGGGATGACTTTGTAAGTTCTTTTATGTTGGTGAATGTTTCCACTATTAATCAAAATTCGGGAAAATGATTGGAGCTATCAATGCCTCTAGCATCACTTCGGTGCTCAAGACGGCTAATTCCACGTGAACCCTAGAACCAACGAAGAAGAAGCTAATCGATTACTTTGTTTGCAACAATGAAGGCTATCACGGACAGGATGGGGAGGCTTGAATCAGTGTGAGGGTAGCAAGCTAGCTTGTGCTTTGATAGCACATCCACACAGAGTTTTGCCCCGTCACGAGCTCCTTTGATATATGTTTTATCATTTTTCTCCATCCCTATATTTTGTCACCGCTAAAATGTAACTAAGGTGTACTAATTTCCATATATAACAATCGTTAATTGTTGGATGCAATTACATGTCTGAACCGTAGGACAGCCCGGATTTAATCAAATTGTATATTAAAATGTCGGGCCATATAAAAAACTTCTTACAAAAATCATTCAAATTTTCAACTAGTTGAAGAAAAGATTAAAGCAACGGATTCATCGTATCGACCAATAAGAAAACGGAAGTTTTTAATAACTCCGAGGGTGCTCATAGTAGCTATTGAAAACAAGACCAACCAAGACGAAATGAAAGATTGGGTCCGTTGTTTTACACTTAGTTGGATATATGTCATCCTAATTACCACTACAAAAAAGACCTTTTTTGCGACAAAAGTAATTCCGTCGCTAAAAGTCCTTTAAGCGATGGGTTAAACTGACGGTAATAGTCTATCGATAAAAAATTTTACCAACGGAATGATCCGTCGCTAAACGTATTTGACGACGGGACAACCGTCGCTAAAAAGGTTTTAGGAAAATTTTAATTTTCAAGGGTTTTTAAAAAAAATTAAGCAACGGAATTCTATCGTCGATAAAAGTGTTAAAAAATACACTTTTACCGACGAACGTTTAGTGACATTAGAATTCTGTCGCTAAAAGTCATCACTTAAAACACACAGATCTGTTTTTCTTTCTCTCCCCGTTTCTCTCTCTCTTATCTCTCACCCACCCATCGGCGTTCTCACATGCGGCGACCCCTTCTATGGTGCCCCACCTCTGGCGAGACCCATGTCCTCCCCCCTACGCCCCCCCCCCCCCCCCCGTGAGTTGTTCCACTGCCACCACTTGCGGTTATTCAGTCCACCACATGCTGCTACCGGTTGCCTGAATTCTGCCATTTTCACACAATCTCTTATTCTAAGTCCGCTGGATTCTTCAAATTAAAGTAAGCTTCTCACTTCCTCACATACGTCGTGTATTTAATCGATACATTGCCGGCTATGAATGTACCTATCAAATCTAGATTCGAGCAGTGCTCTAAGCCATAAGAATGAAGGACTTACCTTAGTATCTGATTAACAATACATATCGAAATCTATACAAAGTCATACTTACATATCCAAAATCAACAAGCAATCAAGTAAATCAAGCATTGAATAATGCTTTTCACAGCCATATGTATTAGGTGTTTATCACTCAAAATGCAAATGACTTAGCATTAGTACTATAAATTTGAGGATCGTTTCAATTTACTTCATGGTATATTCCAAAGAAGATAATCAAATCAAACTGATTAGTAAAAACAACAGAAGAGAAACCATTTAACTCTTGCGATTTGGATGGTCGGGGTCGACTCGGAGGGGTTGGTGCCTAGTAGGGCTCGAGATCTGGGAGTTGGTTGGTTATGGTGGTGTTGGTAATGTCTATATCTTAATTTATATTCCTTGTCTTTCTTTCTGAGAACTATATATGTTTTCACCTTTGAACTAGTCCCCCAACCCATCAAATAAAAAAGAAACAATAACTAATTTTTTATTAAGGGCATCTGAGACTTGAGAGGGTACAAATTATAATGCACAAAGCATGTTGTGTGATTAAGGGCATCTGTGACGGAGCGACTACTAGTTTGAAAACAATCGGTGGTGTTTCTATGTGTGTGCATGTGATAGTAGATGTGTGTGTGTGTGTAGTTTTTTATGTGTTAGTGGGAAGGGGCTGCAGGGTTTAAAAAGAAAATTGGTTGTGAGGATATGTGGGTTTAGAGGGAGAGAGGCTGTCATAGGCAGCCTATATGTTGGTGTTTCTATGTGTGTGCATGTGTTTGGATGTCTTGTGCACACATGTGTGTGCTTGTTGAGTGTTTTGAGTGGTGTGTGAGTTGTGTTTTGAAGTGGGTGTGGCTGCATGAGGGGGGGTATCATTGTTGGGCTCTGTGAGTTGGTTCTTTGTACGGTGAGTTATGCGTGATGTAGTGTATGTGTGTGTAAAATGGGTGAAAACTAGTGAGTATACGTGTGTGTATGTGTGGGTGAGTGCAAGGCAGTGTGTAAGTATGTGTATTGTGTGCTTGTGTGGTTGTGCATGTGGGTTGTGTGGTTGTACTTCGTGCAAGGCAATTCTTGTATAGAATGAGGAGAGGCCTTAGAAATTAAGAGACCAAATAAGAAATTTTGTTCAAGCTATTAAGGTATGTGCTTTACTATAGACTAATGAACCTCAGTGGGTTTGTGCGCGTATTGAGACGCTATGTTAACAACAACTACACCGTCTGGACGAGTGAGGGTGAGATATTGTAGTGCACCGACAATGGAATGAAATTTGGTAGGATCAGAGAATGGAACGCCCCCTTCTTTTGACAAAAGGTGGAAGTAAAAATAGTGGTATGGACTGGTTTAGTGTTAAACATACCAGTTTATATAAGTACGTGTTAACTATCGACTCTTGAAAGCTCGGATATGTCGTCTAGTATGGGTTGCTAATGTGAGCCAGGTGTGGTTCACTTAGCTAAAGAGAAAGTTCACGAGCTATCTGGGACTGAGCCTTAGCAATAAGGCTAATGGATAAGCAGGAAAGATTGTGATATCCCAAGACTCTAGATTTGACTAATGCATCCTAAGATAGAGTGTCTGATTAAACATTCATAAACAGTGCAGCAGTATGTGGTTCTCTACATTATCTTAGATCATGTGCCTACTTTTGCGAGAGATTAAGGCGGTAGAGAATTATTTGATGTTGATTTGCTTAACTGTGCATGGTCTCTATCTACTTTGTAATCGACAATTCTAATTGTTAGACTTCTTTATATCAATTTTCATTCTTTATATAGGTTTGTAACTGTGCATTTGAGCATTTGAGAATTGAGATTGTTGACGGAGGATGGACACAATTGGATTGAGATATGTGTTAGGTAGCACGGACACAGACACCACGTTTGATCGACACCGACACCAAAATGTCATATTTTGGCTTTATACTTGTGGACACTTCTTCAAGATGTGTCCGACACTTCTTCAAGAGGTGTCGGACAGTGTCCGGAGGTGTCGGTGAGGTGTTGAGGTGTCGGACACCATACCTCGACTTATATGAGGTGTCAGTGCTTTCTAGGATATCTATGATTTAGTTCTAATTGGTAGACTTCTTTATATCAATTTTCATTCTTTATATTATTTTGTTAATTGTGCATTGTGCATTGAGCATTGAGCATTTGAGTATTGAGAATTGAGATTGTTGATTGTGCATTGAGAATTTGAGATTTCTGCAATGTTAACTGTGCAACGATCTTTATGCAATTTTGATATTTCGGAAAGATTCTTGCATATGTTACCAATTTTTGAACGCATGCATGCATAAAAACCCTTAATTCCCGTTCAAAGGTACTCATTACAAGGTAATGCTTTGTAATAAGACTTTGGATGTCCAGTTTGGACAATTTGGAAAAGCTAAGTGTTTATAAAACAGTGTATCGACTCATGCTCTGTGCTCTATGTCGTGGATATTTGGTACACGTTCTCATGTGTTTCTCCGGGTGCATACAGATCTGGTGTTCTAACATCCGTTAAACCTTGCAAGGCAAGATTAGAGGAATGTTAGAACACCTAATCGATGTCGTGTACTTGAAGAAATATGGCCACTTAGTACACTGATTTATCCTTAATTTTTATCGTCATCCACAATAGGTTCAGTCAATGGATAGACCAGTAACCTCCTGCTTGAAATTACTAGCTAAAGGCCCTAATAAATAAGCATCATGTCATGGAGGCTATATCATCAACGAGTTTAGGTTTAACGTAAGAGATGATGACCGAACAAAACAAACCCAAAACAGTGGAGTCTTGGTCAACGGCGACTGTTATGACGAGAATTGCATAGACTTTTATGGAGAGCTAGATGAGATTGTTGAGTTAGCATATTTGGGTTCCAAAAATTGCCTGTTAGTATTCAAGTGTACATGGTTCGATGTCACATGCAGTAGAGGAATTCGTGTTAGCTCTCAAGGGATTGTAGATGTCAATGTCAAGTCAAGACTTGCATCGGATGAACCGTTTGTGTTTGCTAGTCAAGCTGCACAAGTCTTTTACGCGGAGGACGTCGCAAATCCAAAATCTCATTGGTATACAGTTATCAAGTCCAAGAAATTGCCCGTGGCATTTAACAGTGAGGTAGATACCTTTTAAGCCGACCAACCACCTGTCTTGGTACCTGTTGAGGTGAACAATGAGGAGGACGATCTTCTTCTTCCAACAACACTTCATGTAGGAGAAGAAGTCGTAGATGATGACGCGGAAGACGTGGAAAGTGTTGAAGATGATGTGACTGAGTCTACTGATGAAGAGGATGAATTACAAGATGAAGAGGACGACAAGTCCCACGAAGAAGAGGATGACGAGTTTGGCGATGAAGATGATGATGATTCCCAAACTGAAAATGATTGACTTGTACTGTTGTAACATCACGGTTGTAGTACTTAATTGATTCACATTGTGTTTTTATACTCAGTTCATATAGTGTTATAACATTTTTTCTGCCTAATTATAATTTTTAATGTGTTAATTTCTTTGCACTTTATCTATACAAAGTCAGTTATGGATAAAATACGGGCTATTCGTGGTCGGGGTGGACGTCAAGTTGCCTTCTCCCCGGTGGGTCCCACCTCGTCATTGCCCGCTGATGACAAGGCATAGAGTGCTCACGTACAGAAGACGGGGCCCCAGCCCTTGCCGTCGCCGGAGCCCGACACCGATTCCTCCCATACGTGCGTTAATTCTCCTTATTCTGTGGGTTCTACTTCAGGTATATTTGATAATGGTTTTTAGTCAATTGTTGCTAGCCTTATATTTAAATTATATTTGAACTGTATTAATGTTGGTGTTTTGTAGGATCTCGACGAGGCCGAGGCCCGACACGCGGGTACGCATTGACCCCCAGCGTAAACAGAGAGTTACTCTCACCCAGGAGGGCCAGTAAGTAAAAAAAAGCACATCATGCAGTATACACATTCGTCAATTCCAATAGTTATTACGGTTCACTTATTTAATGCATTTATTTCTTTCTTTGGTAGGATCCTGGAGAATCAGGCGAAGACGAAGATCAGTGTTCTTGTGAAGGGCCGATTCTTTGAGCCACGGCTGTACTGGAAGGATTGGAATGCCAGGACGAGGGAGTCCCTATGGGAGGAGTGGCTGGTACGATTAACTCTTTTTGTTTGCGATAGTATTTGTTTAATTGGAATGTAGTATTTAAATTAATTTGTGTAATTGGATGCCTTATAAGGGGTTCGCGTTTGACTCGCCTGAGCAGCAGGCTGAGGCGACATGCATTTTTTGCCTATATCGGTAAGAACTACCGCCGATGGCTGCACGACGCACGTGACCGGGCGAAGAAGATGCTGCCTGAGGGTGCCCTGATGCAGAAGTTGAAGAAATATCCCCCACATTGGATATCTCCTTCTTTATGGGGGCAGATGATTGATCGGTGGGATGCTGATCCAAGCTGGGACACCAAGAGCAAGAGTGAGGCTGAGAACAGACATGAGAAAGATCCGACGCACACGGGGGGTCGGTGGCACACGACGTCATCCGTCACAAGAATGCGGTTGAGCACCCGGACCAAGATGAGGATGAGGTCATAGCTCTGACGTACAATCAGATGCACATGAGGAAGAAGGACAAGGATGCGGCGCACCGGGAGGGGGACTATTTTTTAGATATTGCCCGGCGAATCAATGTAAGTTCGAGTCAATTTTTAATTTTTTGTCTTTGTATTCAATGTTTGTTGCGTTAATGCCCTAACATATTTTTAAATCATTGTTGTTGCAGGCCTCGTATGAACAACTTAGGGGGTCCCAGCAGCAGTCCGAACAGCCATCAGCGTCCACAAGTATGGGTACAAGTACTGGGGCATTGAAGTAATGGCTGGATACACCAGAGGTCGTCAATCGGCTAAAACGCGGCCTACCTAGCACGACCGCACGTGCCATGATAGGAGTGTCCCCACCCCCCGCTGCCCCTCCACAGACACAGGCACCGGCTACACAGCATCCGTTGGACGAGGACAAGATCCTTCGCATTGCTACGGAGGTGTTCAGGATGATCAGGGCGCAGGATTAGAAGGGCACTGTTGCTGGACATGCCAAGCCCGCTCCGGATCAGCAGGATCCAGATCCGGGACTCGGCAACCCCTGATGAGCCCCCTCTCGTGCCCTCCCAGCTTGTACTCCCCTTCCGCTCTCATGCCCTCCCGACTTGTACTCCCCTCCCTTAATCTATTGTATCCGGTTCCCGTGCCTTCCTGAACTGTATGTACATTTTATTTTTCATTATAGTAAACATTTTTTAGAGTTATATAGTTATTTTGTGTTTGTTTTAGGGTTAAATAATTGCTGATAATTACTGATAGATCAACAATTATTTAACCTTAATCTGCATTTGGGGGATTGTGTATTGTTGTTGAGAACTTGAATTTGATTTCAGGTTTGGGCATTAAAAAAATAAAAAAATTTGCCTTTTAGCGATGGATTTATTCCGTCGCTAAAAATTTAATCTGCCGCTAAATATATAACGAAATAAATTATTTTCAAAAAAGATAATAAATTAAAATACGAAAAATACATTTAGCGACGGAAACTCCGTCGCTAATGTATAAAACAATTCGTCACTGAAAGTCCAATATTAGGCGACGAATTTTGGAATTCCGTCACAAAATTTTTAGCGATGAGCTTTTATACAAGGGACTTTTAGCGACGGGCTGTCTGTCGCTAAAAGCTTTTAGCGACGGATGCTATGATTTTAACGACAGATTTCCCAATTGCCAAAAGCCTTATTTCTTGTAATGTACCAACTTCTTGAAAAATATTGGTGTTTGACATGGAAACGTATCATCTAAATTCAAAAATTTTAAATTGATATCCAAACAAGTAATAACATATTTATATTTTCTCTTAAAAATTAATATGATACTTTTATGTATGTAAAAAACATGAAAATATAAAATAAATGGTACCAGTGGCGGAACCAGGATTTCATCCTAGAGAGTGCTCAAAATATATCGAAGTCACTAAATTTTTACTGACTTCGATATAGTGGAAAGAATTCTAGTGGCAAGTTTGAACAGTAACCTAACTCGTAAGCAACTATATTGAATTTTTAATTACCTAATGTGATGTGCAATTAGTTAGTTTTAGTTTACCTGAGAAAGATGCACATTACGTGCCATATTGACGTTTAAAATTACTGCTTATTTGCACTATTTTCTTTTATTCTGAGCGGGTTTAATATTTGCAGGACATGGTTACTTTTCTTATTAGTAAAGCCCTAACGCCCTTCTCTTTTTTTTCTTTGTTTTATTGGAAAAATTAATCTACTCTAAAAATGATTGGTTCAATAGAGTTTTTTTAGTTCAATTCTGAAGTAAAATTATCAATTTTTTTTAATCTTACCACATGTTCAATCACATTTCGTGTTAAAAATAAATTCTAGGTGCAGCTCCTCTCAGAGTAACCTCATGTTTTAAGGAGCTATACCATTCATTTCTTTTGGTGTACCTTGCTTTGTGACTCTTGCTTTTAAACAGAGTATGCTAACCCAACAAAATTAAGAGTTGAATATGTACTAGTATGTAGAATTTACTCCAAAACACTAACAAAGTCTTACACTATACCTATTCTAGCAAGAATTTATTTTCAATATCTAGATGTAAGCTAGAACCCTAGATCGTGGTCACTGCTATTAGAGAGAGAAAGAGAAAGAGAGAGAGAGAGAGAGAGAGCTCGCCGCAAACCACTGTTGTCGTCGGCGTCGGGAGTGGGTGTTTGCTACTCTGATGGATGTTGTCGTCTACGATTTCCCGGAGTGGCCGAGTGGGTGAGGCCATGAGGGTGAGACTCAGAGAGCTGTCGCACAGAGAGAAGAGAGAGTCGCATACCTGTGGCTCTGAATTGTGTAATAAATTTTTCTTTACTTTTCTTTTTTTCGAAAGTTGAGTGGGTAAATTAGCACCCCCACCCCCACCCTCGGCCGTCAAAGGCTAGCTCCGCCCCGAATAACTTTTGCTATTAGAATGAGTAAAATTGAATTTTGGGGTGGGGGTTTGATTGATGATGGTGTTTTATGACTTCATCTTATCTAGAAAAGGGAGGAAGATCGCTTTGATCATGTTTTCGAGAAATAAGTGGCCTAAAAAAGGCCTAAATTGCTTGAAAGTTTTCTTCTAAGTCCAGTAGGGGGGGGTCCATAAAAGTACTCCTTGGAATAAGGTATTTTTATAACTCACTTTTAAGAAACGAATGCATCTTCACTTGCCATCCAACCTAAAATCATGCAATTTGACTTGAATTTGAATGCAGGGAGCACTAAAAGAAATTTATGGCTTCTGCTGTAAAAGATAAAAGAAAAAAAAGCTTAATAGGTAGACTCTATGGCAAGCAAATGAGGTCTGGCCGAAGCAAAAGAAGGTTTTGACCAAAAGTACAAGCCAAATAGCTTCACTAATTCCACCTTAAATTAAAGAAGTTGATTATCTCCAATGAAAGGAAAAAATGGTTGTGCCCATGATACATTGCTAAGATGATTTAGGGCATCGTTTCAGGAATGAAACATTTGCCTCTGCTACCTCCGGCATTCATTGGGCTTTTGGCCTTCAAGAGAACTTGGCTAATATCCACGGTGACTTATATCCAATCATTCAAGAGAATTTTGCTGATTGTGCCCAATAATATCTTGTGACACAAGAGACAATAGAATATTCAAACGATGGTAGATGATATTTTTGGTCATTTATCTTTGCCCCTATGTTCAAATTGATCCTTTGTCTAAGACATGTTTCCAAGTGATCTTTTATCTTCACTTCCATCATCTATTTGGTCTTTGGCTGTCAAGAAAGTCTGTGAGTCCCTTAAGTTTCCCATTTAGACATTACATGAGGTTTATTGGCTTAACACTATTCAACCGCCTCAATTTTGTTCATTTTGACACATAGTTCCCTGCTTCCCAAATCGAGCACTCAAGTCCCTTAGCTTAGAAGCATCATTGCAAATGAGTCCATATCTTTGAGATTTAATCATTTTGACAACATAGCTTCAATGTACCTTTCTGCTTCTTTATTTATCCTTGAAAATATTACTATATACGAGCAATTCTAATTCAAGTCCCTTAGCTTAGAAGCATCATTGCAAATGAGTCCCTTAGGTTTCATTTTTGTTGTTTTTTTACTCTTTGTACTACCGACCGTCACATATTTGTATTTCTCATTTCCTTACTCCATTTTCATTCTTTCAAATTTGATTCTAAAACTTCAGATTACAACAAAACAAAACAAAAAAGCACGAGTAGATCAAGATTAATTCTTTTTTTAGTTTAAATTCTTGTATCATGTTAACTTATACGTTACTATTATACTCATATAATTGATAATCACATTAGTAATACATATATACATTAAGAATTAAGCTTCTTTCATGCAAGATTAGGAATTTGTTGTTGACTAACCTTAGCAAATTAAATAAACCACTATAAATAGTAAAAATATATGATTAGTAGTTAAATTGAGAAATTTATTTTGCATTTAATGTAATCAACAGTAAGCTAATTATAATATGTTTTTGATTTTTCATATTTTATGTGAATTTGAGCCTTCTAAATTTTTTTATGTTAGCCATTAAATTTTATTATGACTTTTTGGCTCCCCGCGATTAGACTTTCTGGGTCAGCCCTTACCTTCATCAACACAACAACCACCATCGATCCCGATCCCAATGATCTTGCCTTAGTCCACAAGCTATCAGTGACTCCTCCATCTATGTTTCTCTTCGTCCTTACCAAGTCCGTCATTGGACACACAACACCCATCCCAATTACCCCCTCCTCCTAGACAGGCACATGCTCTCCATCGCGCGCACACAAATGATTAGGTCCTTTTGGGTACAAAGTGCTTACTAGTTTTAGGAATGCAACCAAAATAACCAAAAATTGTAACAGATAGGCTCGATTACAATCTTTCCTCAACCACCAAGCCACCTTTTTTTGTTCTTTTCTTTCCTTCATCATATATATAATTGTTAAGTTACCATATGTCCTCAACTCAGGCTCAAATCCGTATTCAATGTTAACAAATTAAAACCCCAAATAATAAGGGCATGGAAGGCAAAATGAAGAAGACGGGAGAAAAAAGTTATCATTACAACTTTTTTTGACTATATGTCAATCTACACTATGTAAGGATGTTGATTTATGAGATGTTAGGTGTTTCGATTGGAATGAGACATGATTCTTATTTTTTGTTTTGAGCAAAACTTTGACTTTCCTTTTATTTGTCTCCGAATGGCATGTACTAGTTGACCGAGTGATGTTGGCAATGGTGCTGGTTTAGAAGGCGGTTTCTTTTTTGCAAGCATCATGGCAGTGGTGGTGGATAGGGGAAACTTAAGGTGGTGCCTTGTCTAAAAATAAGACAAGGGGAATGGAGATGATTGTTTGAACAAAAGAAAACTTGAAGGGATGTAATTGTAGTGTTTACCTTAGTATTTATAAAATTATTTAATTAGAATTATTTTTTGTTGTTATACAAAATTTTCCCTCATGAACCCTCACTTAAGAGACACAAAATCACAAAGTAGGACTCAACTGCAGTATGTTTCTAAAATTTGAGAGATTAGTGTTCAATTTGAAAATCTAGGTGGTTATAAGCCACATAATTAAAAATTCAAGGGTTAAATGGTATTAAGCCACAACTTTATGTGGTGTCTAGGTGCAAAAACTAATTGGACTTACATCGCTCTTTTTACAGCCAGGGACAAAATAGGTGATGAAAGTGAAGATAAAGGATCAGTTAAAAACAAACAGAAAAAGGATTAATAAAGGATCAAAAATCAATTTACCCTTCAAACTTTCAGGAAACTTAAAAGATGTTATCACAGTTAAGGTTGTGCTCTTGGAGGGATCCTAATTCAGTAAGTTTTCTGGCCGGTAATCCTCGGTGTCGGACACCGATACTACATAAAACTTACACTCATAGATCATTCCCCTAAAGAGGGGGGAAAAAGAGGGACATAATGGGTGGCCACCTCCCTCTGCACGCTTATCTTACATTCTTATTATATGCTCTTCAGTTTCAAAATAATTGCATCATTAAGACTATAAGTCAAGAGTTTAATGAATGGTTGTTTGAGTAATTAGGTGCAAGGATCATAGCGTTACAAATGACTCGAGACGATCTTAGGAGAACGTGATGAAATGGAGGGAAAAAGCTCGACGGACTTACATGATTTATGGAATCATATAATGTGTTATTTTGAAATATCAAGTAGTGTTGTGCTAATTTTTTATTTTTTTTTTGTGTTGTGCTAATTGAATGTATGCCATCATTCTCTTTAGGTTTGCATGTAAGGTATTACTATCCAAAGTTGATCAAGGTGTGTGCTTTGATCCTTGACATTATCTACCTTAGTCCTCCAAAGTACAACTCTTCCAAAATCACATCTGATATATCTCAAATATACTCCCAATAATTTACCGGCACTCAGTCATACTGGACATTGGGGATTATCTATCAGAGATCGTGACGTGGTCCTCAAGAAACCTAACACGATCCTAACACATCTAGCCTACGGCCCAGTCCTACTGGGGCTCTTCTTCCTACCATTATATAAAGTTGTCTACCCACAAGTAAAAGGGAGGACTACACAACTACACACATTCATGCTTTTTCAAAGTCATTATCATGTAGATGCGCTCTGACTTAAGCATCTGAGAGTTTTTCTGTCTTGCAGGTCATCGGTCCAGGCTCGGGTTCCGCAACGTACGTGGGACATATTTTTAGTAGCAACAACATCAAAGCTACGAGTCTACCGCCCACAGACTCAAACACGCACTTCTCTCGACCTTAAAGGTTGCATTTATCATACTTGCTCACTAAGACTTTTAAATTGTATCTACCACGAGAACACCAATGTTCTATGAACAACCTTAATACTACCTTGGGCTCATGTTGCTATATTGAAGCCCTTTATGGTTCTATGCAAGAACAATAGGGCACTAGTCATTCTATGAAAGGCCTCCTCCCTTGAGCTTGTATTGCTTTATTGAAGACCTTTACGGTTTCGCTCAATGACTAAAGGGCTGGGCTTTAATTATAATATGACAATTAGCATGCCAGAGCTCAAGACTGCTAGGACCAAACCTCTTTGATGTAATTTTCCCTTTGTTGCTAAGACCAAGCCTGCCCTTATCTTCAAAGGGACAGTGACGAAACCATTCACTCCAACTAACCAATTAGATCAAAATATCTATAAACTCTACATTTTATGCAAAGTCACAAGGCGTCGATAATGAAAACAAATTGTGGGATTTGGGGGTGGGGGTTGAGCTTTGTATATACATATGAATAGTTGAATTTGAGTCAACCGGATGTTTAATCTATCTGAGTCCTCTGAAGTAACTTAAGTAACTCCACCAATGAAGTTCTTCTATTTTGTTCTTAAGTTAGGCCTCTTCAAATTGTTCAAACGCACGCATGGAAATATCATAAAAAATAATTGTGTACAAAGGGTTAATTGACTAGACTTACCTCAACAAATCAAAATAGCATTTTTCTACCATAAATGTGGCAACGTTTTGGGAGGTAATGGAGGTAAGTTTTTCTATTAAGTGGAAGGACATTTTTGCCTGTCACTTAGTTACATGGTATAAAATGCAACAAAAATGTTACGGAACAAGTTCCACATAAACCACATATCTATACTACCTATAAAAATACTAATGCTGTAAATCTGTTTTGGTCGATTATGCCATCTGTTAATTACTCCAATGACCGTCATACCGTCCCTTTATTACTCTCTTTTAAATGTGGTTGATGTGAAATGAACATTGGATGATGAATATAATATAAATGTTGGGAAATGAAATATGTGGTAAGAAAAAGATTAAAAAAAGAAAGGAAGCCCTTTAACTAAAAGGGAAGAACAAAGCAAATAGTTAAGTAGGCCATTGAAAAATTGGAAAAGAAAAATAAAGCAAAGAAATTGAGATATGCCAAAAAAAAAAAAAAACCTAAAATTTGAAGCGTGAAAAATCAGTTAAGAAAAAAAGAAGGGTATTGGGGAAAAAAAAAAGGACAAAAAAAGCACCAAAAAAAAAGGGTGGGTTAAATATGGCACGAATAATAACCAAAAATTGGTTTAGTTGCTGAAGTTGAAGATCATGTGCTCTGCATTTCCTTGTCATGGTTGTTCTTCGATGGTTGATCGTATTCTTTTTAGGATTTTCCTTCATGCTTGGTGGGTCATGCTCTGTGGCCATTGTTGGGGTCTGAGACATACCTAAATCAGTATTACTTGCGAGAATCACAACAATTGAGGTTAAAAAAGACAGTACATGTCTATCGCCATTTAGAAAAATGAGGGATACAATAATTGTGACCCTTGATGGAATCCTCACAAATGCACCAACAACATCTCAGGTAAGACAAATATACAATCACACGCACGCGCGCGCACATATATATAGGGTCTTCCCTTGCCTTTGCAGGCAGTTTAAATAAATTACCAGCGCGATCTGGTCGTCCATCCATAGTGGATGGATGGACCAAATCTAACTTTAAAAAAAAACGTCGTCCGCTACATTATAATAACAGACGATGATTTTGACAAAAATACCTCGAAAGTATTTAATGAGTCGGAGGGATTCACTAGCAAATAGGGGGAGCAGTACTGTAAATTTTACCATCCGCTACATTATATGGTGGACGCCAAAGTTTACTTAAAAAAACAGATATGGTTTGTCCATCAGCAATGGATGGACGGTCAGATGACACTGACAACTTAGCTTAAGTTGTATGTTATGTCATTTTATCAGCGCATATATATCTACCGGTGGAGAAATCTCTATTTCTCACACTCCGATCTGGCCATCTACGTCGCTCAATGGACGGCCCAGATGTTAATTTCTTTACAATATTTCGCTTGACCGCCACACAGTGGCGGTTAGCAACTTTTACAAAAATCCCTTATGTCTTCCCCACGTTTATGTTCTCCCTCTTCCATCTTCACCATCACCGAGCCCACCAAACCCCACGTCTCGTCGTCCCTCCTCCCCTGCCCCATCTTTCTTTTCCCCTTTTTCTCCATCACCGCACCACCACTACCCAAGTGCACCACCGAGCCCACAACCATTTTGCGCCACCACCGAGCGTACCAAACACACTACCAACACCAACATACCTGTCAAAAACCACCACTGCCAACATGTTTGCACTTCATCGGCGATAACCAACTCGATGAGTCCCTGTGAAACCTCGCCATCGTGCCGCCGCCACTACGTCAACCAGGGCCCCAAATCCGAAGTTCACAACCACCTCCCTAATTCACCGCCACCTTACCAACACGTTTATCAACTTCTCTCAATTTTTCGAATGATTAATCAAGTTGAAGTTCCAAAAAAACACATATCAATAATTTGTTGTATTTTGCATGAATTTGTAAGATCTATCTGTTAATTACCTTGACTTTGACTCATATTTGCTTTAAGATGGCAGTGTGTATGATTGAGATGAATGAGTGTTTGGGTTTATGCAACTAAATTGGTTCTTTGATGGAGAAAAGTGGGGAAAAGAGAGATAGGTAAAGGGGAAGAGGGAAGACAGAAGGGTTTAACCGTGATGGGATCCACGGCCGTGGAGGTTGAGTTGTGCCAGTAGGTGGCGGTTTAGCTGTGATAGCGGTAGTGATTGGAGATTGCCAACGGCCGTCGATTGTATACAATGGTGGAGTGATGAATAGGCTTGCAGCGGCGGTGGAGGAGGGAGATGATGAGGTAGTTGACCCATTTGCATATCATTAGAAGGATAGAGTGAAAGATGGAAAAAATTTACAGAAGAGAAAGTACTGAGGGGCAGAGATAGAAGAATTTGCAAAACATGCTAACCGCTACACTTTGTAACGGTTACGCGAAAAACTTTTAATAAAAAGCCATCTCAGCCTTCCACTGCACGAAGTGGACGGTGAGATAACATATAGCGGACGACTTTTGATTTGACAACATGCCAGGCCAAAAGTTATCCGTTACATTATGTACCAAGCAGGTATTGTTCCATAGAAAGAACGGGGATCTGGGGGCATGTTAGAAATAGGGATGGCAATGGGGCGGATCGGATGCGGATCTTATAGATCCGCACCCGCCCCGCTACCCTTGAAATCCCACTCCGCCCCGTACCTGCCCCGCACCGGGTTGTACAATCTCAAATCCATTTCCGATCCTAAAATGCTTTTAAAAACCCATGACCGCCCCGCCCCGCCTCGCCCCACAGCGATGCGAAATTGGCAGTAGATCACGGCAGTGAAATTGGCAGCAGATCACGACTTGCTGATGGCTGGCTGTTTAGTCCTTCGCCGACGGTGCAGTTAGGTCCGTCGCAGCCTCGTAGGTCAGTCGCCGACGGTGCCGTTAGGTCCGTCGTAGCCTCGTAGGTCAGTCATCGACGATGCCGTTATGTCAGTCGCAACGGTGCAGGTCAATCGCCACGATGCAGTAACGTCAATCGCGACGGCGCATGTCAGTCACCACGGTATCATTAGGTCAGTCGCATCGTCGTAGGTCAGTCGTCGTCTCACCAACGGTGCGAAGGAGAGGGAGAGAAGATGAGGCGCGACGGCGGTGCGGCACGATGCAGTAACATCAATCGCGACGGCGCAGGTCTCGCATCCTCGCAGGTCAGTCGCCGTCTCACCGACGGTGCGAAGGAGAGGGAGAGAAGATGAGGCGCGACGGCGGTGCGGCACCATTGTTGTCGGCAGAGAGAGATTGATTGGAAAATAGGGTTTTGGGGAATGGGGGCTGATAAGGGCTAAAGGGCATGTTATATATGTGTGGGATGGACGGCTATGATTAAAAGATGAATAAGGTTAATATAGCGGGGCGGGTCGCGGGGCATCTGGACTAAATACCATATCCGCCCTAACTCGTTGCGGATTTTTTTTTAAAAACCATACCCGCCCATGATCCCGTCAAAGTCAAAATAACCCGTTCCTACCGGGGCGGGGCAGAGATCTGCGGGTTCTGATTTTTTTGCCATCCCTAGTTAGAAAAAAGGACCGTCCACTACATTATGTAGCGGACGCCCTTTTTTTTGGTAAAGAAACTAGATCTAGTCCGTCCATTCTGCGGGCAACTTAGCTGAAGTTACTTGCGCTGTCAACGGATCAACTCTCATATGTGTATGTGTGAACACACGCGCGCGCGCGTGTGGGGGGTTATTTCTTGGTTAGGCCTTGGGCGATCTGGCGAAGAATAGACTAATAAAGATATGGCATAACCCCCATCCCCCATATGTATATATTTATATATACATGTTATATACACACACACACACATGCGCGCGCGTGTGTATACGTATATGTGTGGGGGGTGTGTGTATATATCTTATTCTAATCCTTACAAAATGCATGTGAGAACGTTTAGTTGATAGTTTGATGTAACCTTCTTTTGGAGTTCTTTTAAGGTATTAATAGTCAAAACTAAGATTTCATTTACGAGTACATTGATAAAGTAGCGTTTAGAAGGTTTGAATTTACTTTGCACATTTTATAGGTCTACTATTTGTCACCAAGGTATAATTCTTCCAATAAATACCTTAAGTGCTATATCCTCTTGTTAAGCTTATTATTCTAGAATGGAAGTTGATTTATAGAACTATTATCAAATGCAAACATCAATCACCAATCATAGTTATAATCAACTCTATTTTACTAAAAAATATGTTTTAAAGCTTTTAATTAATCTAAGATTTACTAATCAATCTTAATGTTCATGTAAATCTAATTAATTATAAGAAAATACTCCTTTTATTGGTTAATTAGGTCCTGTCAAAAATAAATTATTGGTCTATAATTGATTACAATAAGCTTTGTAAAATTACATAAAAAAAACTAGGGTTAATTACTCAGGGCACCCCTGAGATTTACCCTAAATTATACACGGACCCCTCTAAGTATTTTTATTACACTAAACTACACTTTTTTTATTTTTCCGTTCAAAGAGTTAACAGAAGTAACTAAATGACGGTAATACCCCTCATAAGAATGTAAATTTACTCAACCACCATAACCACCAATTCTCTACCACCACAATTTATTTTCACCACCACCACTGAACAACATACTTCATTCTTGTGAATCTTCGCCATCTTCAGCACGTTGCGTCAATGGAAAAATCCAAACATATCATTAACTTGTAAAGGTGTTCATTCTTGTACGAGAAACCAAATTAAAAAAGGGTTGGCGGTGAGACAATTGGGTTTGCCATCGTGTAACTCGCCGATCTAGATCTAGATCTGACTCCCAATGGGGTTCTATGGATGCTATTCCAATCGGAGTGGGCGTGGAGGGGTTTACGGGCCGTAGGTGGCCGGAGCAGCAGGGATTGTATAATTTCGGAAGAATCAACCGACGAATAATAATCCGGCACTTGACCTGCCCCTTTGGGGGACCTAGTTGCTTTCTCCAAGAATCCCTCAATTCTATTCTTTGCCCCTTCCTTCTCTTCTCTGGCATCAGTCGACTTAAACGAGTTGGGGAGCGAAGCAACTTCCGGTAGGCGAGTAAGAGGAAGGAACAAATACCGAGTCGTAGGGCGGCCTGAAACTGTCTTCATCAAACGAACTGGCCCGCCCTTGCGAGGTGGAACCACAGCCTCTCGTTAGGTCTTCACTGAAGGATTGTCCACTTGCTCAAGCGGCTCTAAGAGAGAAACTGGCTGGAATGGAATCTGGAAATCGAAAGAAAGCAGTCTGGGCGTATTACACGTGAAACTGAGGTATATGGAATTGAGTATGAGATTGGAATTGCATGGATAGAGATGCGTTTTGAAGAATTGAATTGTCCAAATAGGCTGTTGCGCATTGAAAAAAGAACAAAGACGAGTCAGTGAGTGAAGTACGGATTGAGGATGAAGGACGGTGGTGGATGTCGTGTGTAGGCAGTGGCTTGGCGTCGACGGCAGGGTTGCCTGGGCTTGTTTTGGGCAAGAAAGAGGAGGAGGACGAAAGATTGAGGGTATTTTTCGTATATCAAAATTAATTTATGTTGCCCTAATTTTTTTTGACGGTGCTCTAACGGAAGTGGGTTTTGTGTAATACAATGATAAACCTCAGGGGAGCGAAGTGTAATTTTCAACAGATAGGGGGGTCCGTGTGTAATTTAAGGTAAACCTCAGGGGTGCCGTGAGTAATTAACCCAAAAAACTATTGATAAGGTTATACTGTTTCTCAAATATATTAAAAATAATTTCAATTAATCCTTTTTTTTTTACCAAAGCTTATATTTGATTTGTTTTTTAAATCCTTATATGTGGGATATAGCCACTTTTTTTTTTTATTCAAGGTCTTATTTAAGAAACAAGCTAATCTAAAATACATCTATAAATTTCAATTATCAAACTATTCATGTTTTACGATGACTATCTTTTGTGTGTGTGTGTATACACACACACGTGTATATATATGTATGTGCACATATATGTATATTGCACACTCACGCGCGCGGGCGCACATGTGTTATTTATATGCATGACAAACTCTAATATATTTATATCAATTGTAACATCATTTTTTTCCTTCTAAATCTCATATGGTGTTTTAATTTTTTTTATACATATAAATTTTATTAATATTAAAGAGTGATTTTAAGAACACAACAATCAAAATTAAGTTCCAGTAAGTTTGTTCATTGATTAGGTTGAGTTTTTCGAATGATGAGAATAAGATTTTAAATTATATAAGAGTTACGAAAATAACCCTCATCATTCCAGCAAAATTAAGGGCACGATAACAAAAATTAAGTTCGTATAAGTTTGTTCATTGATTAGGTTGAGTTTCAAGGATTATTAGAATACAATTTTAAATCATATAAGACTTATGAATATAACCCTCATTGTTCCTATAAAATTAATAAGATTGAAAAGTAAGGACCTTATCCAAATTTAAACCAATTGTTAGTTCAAATTTTCGTTCTAATCTCATAAGTTATTCACATTTTTTTTTTTGGTTCTATGGATTTCAAAATGAATAAGATTTAAAAATAAGGACCTTATATAATATCTCGCTAAAATTCCAGTAATATGATGGTAAATAGGTTTGGGGTTTCTCCTTAAAATTTGAAAATTTTTGGGTGAACTTTACAAAATGTCATAAGTTAGGGGGAGGGGGGGGGGGGGTAAAATTCTATTTTTGGGTTCTTTCAATGGGTTTTGGACAGCAGTCGCACCCTTGTTCATTACCGTTTCGGCAGTACCTCAAACACTGCCCTTTTTTATCTTCTTCCAGTAACAGAGCGCGGGGAGGGAGGGAGAGAGAGAGAGAGAGAGAGAGAGAGAGAGAGAGAGAAAGAAAGAAACTTGAAGAAAAGGGAGAGAAAGAGTGAGCTTTGATCGTGGGAAGAGGTTGAGGGTCGAGGATCGTGATTCAGAGGATGAATCGTAAGGTAAATCACCCATTAACCGTGCCTTTCTGCACGCGCGCGTGTGTGTGTATATATACACATGATTTTGTATGTAAAGACTGCACGAAATCAACCCATGATTGTTTATAGTTGTTATATAATGTATTAGGGTGTTAAAGGAAGGATTCGAAGCAAGAAAAACAAGATAAATGAAGCAAAAATGGAGAAAAATGAAATTAGGGTTTGCTGTGGGTTCTGGAGAAGATGATGAACAGAGTAACTCACACGCTACGCGTGGGAGCGCGTGAGGTCGTCTCTGGCCACTATTTTGGCCAAAAAAATTGACTGCGACGATGATATTTTTGAATTTTAGGATTTCTAAAAAAAATCAGATTTTTTTTGAAATCTTTTGATATTTCTTATATTTTGCACAAGTTTGAGATTTTTAGAATTTAATTCTGAAATGTTTTGTGCATTGTTTTATGATTTTAAGATGTTCCAATCCATATTTCATAATTTTTAGAGGCGGTTTGCTATGTTTTCCATATCACACTTGGTTATGCAAAATGAATAGTTTAATAATGGTTTTAATGAATTTTTTGACCTGATTTTAGTTTTTGTATTTTTCTTATATTTTGTTATTCAAAAAATTATTTGGTTTTGTTTTGACCAAAAAATATTAATGGCTATTTTTGGACTTTTATTATAATTTAAGAACTTATTTTTAAATAGGAAACATGCGAGAATTTAGTATTTTGGCTTTATACACTGTTTTAAGCTATAAAAGTATTCTTATGAGAATCTACTATGAATTTTAAAAAGTTGCTAAGTCGACATGAGTGTATCGGGTTTCTGGCTAGGGTTGGCCGTTCGTGGGATCCGTTTTGAATTAGGTTATTCTGAGAATAAAAATGAACACCGTGTAAATAGTTAGTTTTGGTCTTAATGTATTGTAGTGTTGACTCTGATATGATACTTGTGTTGCCCCAACTTAGTTTACTCTGAGGACTTCTGATTTTGGTTAAGTGATTCGCTAGTTTCGAACTAAGGTAACATATTTCTATCCAAAACCCAATTCATCATATTTGACCTCGTATATTTTTATTCTGATTTGTTATCGAATACCATCGGACTCTGTTTACATCTTGAATTGAGATAGCATTATTTACCATTGAAACCTTACTTTGAACCTTAAATTACCATTGAGACTCTTATCGATGTTCATCTGTCATTGTATTGTTGAGCATTGATTTGCATGTTGAATCATGTATTTTTCTTTTATAAATTGACATGAGATTCTGTCTGAGGCGTTATAAGGTTAGTTTGTCACTGCTTGAGATGCATGCTACTACCTAAATGGACTAGTTTTTATACATATACATATGTAGACTATATTATTGAGCACTGCCGGGACGGTTTTGCTAAACTGTTACCTTACACTGCCTAAGTAGCATTACATATTATACTTCTCATGTTCAATATCATTTGTATTTGCTTACTGTATCAGAAAATAACTGTATTGATATCTGATAGAGAGGTTTGACTTAATACTCTCCTTATTATATCGAATTTGTTGTAGTACTATCGAAACCCTTTTCAACTATCATCTGACTTCATATATGAGTCATTTGATTCATTTTGTTTTGTTTTTTATCAACTTTACTGGGCTATCAAAAGCTCACCCTTGTTTGACTTCCCTTCTGTAGGTAATAAACAACAATAGATCGCTTGGGAATGGGTTAGAGTCGAGTGAGAGAGTTGGTATTCAGTTAATCGTATCATTTATTAGAACCCCAAGTGGATATCCATGCTTGAGTTTTTTTTTTTGGTAAAAAGAAAATTGCATTGAAATTAAAATATTGGTTTTTATAGACTAGCCAGTTTGGCTATACATAATAGACCGTGACTGTGCTTGTCATGTAAATAGTGAGCCACAATGTATAAAGACAAATTATAAGGCTTGCATAATTACAAAAAAAAAAGGAAATACAAATCTATTACAGCAAAAATCATTAATACAGTCTTGATAAACGACAATGCAGGCATGACATACAAAAACTGCTAGTGATATGGCCTCCCTGAGTTGCAAGCTCCCTGTCCTGGCAATATATGAAGTGATGTATAGAAGTAACTACCTAACAGAAATCATACATAATCGGTGACACTGTATTTGAGACTTCTTCAATATTGGTAAACTGAGGAAAAATAAATTTTGAGTCAATCATGAGATGCAAGTGAGTAATGTGTTTTGATTTTGCCCAGGTTGTTATCATTAATAGGCTCTTCGCTTGAGTTGTAAGCCAGTCAGAAGCTCTGGAGGAAAATGTTGCAGAACCACATCTAATATTCTAATGATTTTTGCAGGAGATCCTAAGGACCCCCACTTTTTGTCGTGCTCTGTCAAAATTAACGGACATAAAGAATGATATATGGAGGGGTTGGTGACATGAGAAATCTGAGGTGTTTTGATTGGGGGTGGGGGGGTAACAGTTTTGAGTGGTGTAAAGGCATGTGATTATTGTTGGGTTGAAAATTTAAGATTTTGGCTTGTAAAGTTATAATGTCTACAATTACGTCCTTTGGGTTGAAATCAGTGAGTCAGAAAATGCAATGATTCCTATGAATCCATATGCACCAAATAGTACTTAAAATAAAGATATTTTGAGTTCTATGTTTGCTTTTATTGTTATTTGGGTAAATTCCAAAATTGTACCCTGAAGTTTACATTTTATACAGAATTACCCAAGTTTGAAAGTGCGCCAAAGAGGTTACCAACTTTGAAAAAAGTACCAAATCAGTACTTCGATTTTTTGTCTTCCTTAATTTAATCAAAAACAAAAACTCTGTGTGTGTGTGTGTGTGTGTGACCAATTTATACCTATTACCTGTCACCCCCATTATCACCATCACCCACCAAAACCACCTGACCACCACCATCATCACTGCCATCACCTAACACCGTCGTTGCCACTGTGTGTCACCACTGCCATCATAAAAACCAACACTGTTGTCACCAGCCCAACACCCATGTGGCCACCGCCGTCACAAACCCAACACTTGTATGGCCACAGTTGCCTAACACCGTCGCCTCAAACCCAACACCGTCAACCACCACACACTACCAATACCACTGCACACAGTAAGAGGCTTGAAGCAAAATACATAAACCTTGGAATGAAATTGGTAGGTGCCTGGTCTCCCCCGCATTCACTCCATTATTAATGTTCTCCCAAATCCCAAAATCAGCTCAATCAGTACTATTCAAACTCTCCCTGCAACCAAGCCACAGATTCTACAGAACTGTCACCCGAAAAGAGAAGATTGTGTAGAAATGTCGTGTTATCACGAGTATCCCAATTTTCAAAAATTGTGCTAAGTCAACCGACGGTGATGATGCCGCTGTGTAGGAGTTACAATGGTGACGATGTTAGGTTGTGGTGGTATTGGTTGCGCCGACGAGGGCTAGTCTTGGGTCGTGCATGTGAGCGTCGATGGTCAGGGATGATGGTGGTAAATAGGTCGATAAGTAATGGCAGTCACTAGATGGGTGTTGACTGTTGTGTGTTCACTGGTGTGGGAGGTGGTAGTGGCCAGATTGGTGGTGATGGGTCATTAATGTATGTGGTGGCAGTGGTTAGATCGGTGGTGATAACATTGTGTCGTTGGTGTAGATGATGAGGATGACAAGTGATTACGGCTGTGGCTCCAAGATGACAGGGAGACAGTGGCTTATGTGGAGCATGGATGGCAATAAGACCCGCAATCAGCGGATCCCCGCCCCGCCCTGGTTCGATAGGAACTGGTCATTTTGACTTTGACCGGATCACGGGGCGGGTATGGTTTTATTAAAAAAAATTCACATCGGGTTAGGGTCGAGTGTGGTATTTCATCTAGCCCGCCCCAGTATTCGACCGGCCCTACGACCCGCTCCCGCCCTGCTATGTTAACCATATACTTCATTTAATCCTAGCCGTCTATCCTTACATATATATAAGATTTCATGATAAACCCTAAAGATCCATCTTCTCTCACTCTGCCGCCCAGCTGCCTCTTCTCTGTTCTATCTCTCTCTCTTGATGACTCTGCCGAGCTTCCCCACCAGCCACCGCAGCTCCTCCTTATCTGTTCTCTCCCTCTTGGTGACTCCGCCGAGCTTCCCCACCGGCCACCAACTATCGTGACTAAATCTCCTGTCATTGGAAGCAACATTGGAAAAAGCTATCGCGACTGACCTGCTGGAAGCAAGCTTAGCATTACCTTGTCTTTTCTTGATGGGTAGCAGTTAAGATTTGATTCCAAATACTGATTTTTTGTGTGTTTGGAGGATTAGGGATTATGAAGCACAATTATTCCAAATATTGACCCGCTGTAATGTGCATACCAATACTAATTTTTTTATTTTATTTGTGGACTGTGGCATTTGTATGCTGGTGCAAATTTGTGTGTTTGGAGGATTAGGGATTATGAAGCACAATTATTTTGATTTTTCCTCTGCCCTGTAGAAATGCGTTCCCAATTGTTTTTGTAATTAGTGCTTTCTTTAATTTCCTTTCCTTTCCACAAGAAGTTATTTCGCTTCTGTAAAAACATTAATCCCTTTTTCTTTTTGACAATAGAAATTGAGCTGTTTAATCTTTTGTGTTAGCAAATCCTTGGTCAAAAAGCAATTCTACCAAGTGCCAAAGCAGGCGGGGCAGGGCGGGGATGGGTTTTCTAAAGTATTTTAGGGTCGGATATAGTATTAAGATTATATAACCCGGTGCGAGGCGGGGTGGGATTGTAGGGGTAGCGGGGTGGGTGCGGATCTTTAAGATCCGCATCTGACCTGTCTTATTGCCATCCCTAATGTGGGTGGGGGGAGGAGAGAGAGAGAGTTTTAAAGGAAGCTAAAAAGATTGATTTTTTTTAATGATTAATTAAAGAAGACAAAAAAAAAAAATGAAACGGTTAAGATAGTGCCACGTGTTTTTGAGAGATATTTTTAATGATTAACAGGTATTAATTGGTGAGAGAGAGAGAGAGTTTTTTGTTTTGATTAAATTAAGGAAGACAAAAAATTGAGGTACTGATTTGGTACGCTTTTTCAAAGTTAAGTACTTCTTTGAAAATCGACGTGCTTTTGAGATATATTTTTCTGTTATTGACGGTCCTACCCCTTGAACTTTTTAACTGCATCCTTCGTCCGTTAGCCGATGTACTAATTTGGTACTCTTTTTCAAAGTTGGATACTTCTTTGGCGTATCTTTAAACTTGGGTACTAAAGTGGTACAAAATGTAAACTTCATGTTATAATTTTGGGATTTGCCCTTGTTATTTTTGAGGATCCATGCAATAAGCCATTCTCGGAATGGCTTAGAAATGTTGTCATTTCTGATCCCAGCAGGTCCTTCGAACCAAACAGGTCTTACCAACAGACAAGATAAGAAGAGGTGATCCAAGGTTTCTGTTGCAGTGAGGCAAAGCGAACATAAAGGTGTAGTAGAAAATATTGAGTCTGCGTAGTTTCTTTTGAAGAAGCAGTATGTCCCAAAATGCCTGCCAAAAGAAGAATTTAAATTTTTACGGAATACTAAATTCCAAACTGTCTTCCATAGTAGCTCCACTGACATTTCCAAAACCGACACTACAAGCCTCAACTGATTGCACTAGGTATACCCTTTCGTACGCCGATTGGACAGAGCAGATTCCATTGGAGGTGTGTTTCCATACCAGTTGGTCTTTAATTTGATGCTGGGAGAGATGGGTAGCCGTAATTTTCTGAATTACAGTGTGGTAGAACCAATGTTTTAAGGCATGTTTATCCCATGTACCGTTTATTATGAGATCACTGACAAGATGAGAGGGTGGATTCGACCTACGATCTGGAAGACTGGGTTTGAAGTCAAGGTGTGGAATCCAATCATCCTGCCATATCCGTATTTGAGTCCCTGTGCCTATTTGCCATCTGAGACCCTTTTTTGAGAAGTTTCCTTCTAGCTAGGATACTGCGCCAGTGCCAGGAGAAATTGCCATGTTTTGGACTAAAGAGAATGTGAGAGTTAGAGCAATATTTGCCTAGTAATTGCTTGGCAATTAGCGATTGAGGTTCCATCCATAATCTCCAGCTAGTTTTTGCAAGTAAAGCTTCATTAAATAAACTTGTATCCTTGAAGCCTAGTCCTCGGTGACTCTTAGAGGCACGAAGAGCTTGCCAATTGATCCAGTGTATACCGCGTTTAAGCTCTGCACTAAACCAAAGGAATCTGCAAAGGATAGTGTTAATCTTCTTGGTGAAATATCTAGGGAAAAGGTAGACCTACATGTGATATATGAGTAAGGAAGACGACGCAGATGAGATGAGAGCCACTCGTCCCGCTTTATTTAGTAGGCAACCTTTCCATCCTGCGCATCTAGCTTTTTGTTGGTATTCCATTTATGACTGTCCTCTGAGAGTATTACATTACTTGATGACTTACCTGCTCTGACGGGTTAGTGGTATTTATCTATTGATTGTAAGGTTATTACTGTCTTTGTATAATTGATCGAGCAAGTGACTAACGTTTTGGATTTTCGGGGCGTTACCTTTTTCCAAATTTATGAATTGTTAGTTCATTTTTCTTCTACTAATCTTATTTACATTTCCTTGGATCCACGTGTTTTTTTTTTCTTTCTGTTTTTTAGGTATTTAGGTATATGATTGTCAAAATTAAGTCACTATATTGATTAGGTATAGTTCTAGAATGTTTAGAATTAATTTTCAAATTATGCACGACTTACTAATATAAAAATTAACTAATGAGAAGCACCATAATATTGGAGACCTCTTTCGACCTTTTATATTTAACTAGTTGTGATGCATGTGCGTTGCACGTGGGGTTGTTTTCTATATGGTGATCAATATTACTTAATAGTCCATTAAAAAGGAAGGTATTGTGATATTGCTTTTCACAAAATATTTAGTTATATTTACAACATATTAATGGAGGAAAATAGAATGGAGACAGGAGGAGAAAGAAGTCATTAGTCAAATAAATTCGATAAATCAAATAGTTTGTTTCAATTACAACTTTCCTTTTTTTTTACCTCTCTTATTTAAAAGTATGTCAATAATAAAATATCAATTAATACAATATACTATTTGATTTCTAAATATAAACCCCCATATAGAGAACACTATAATTTGCACTGATATAATGGTTACGAAATATGTGTATTTGAAGGCCATTTTGACACATTCAATTTTAGAGTCGTCTTATATATTTATGGTATAATTATATATAAAAATAGTACCACTCAAACTTACAGAAAGTAAAGGAAAAGAATATGAGTATCAGCAAAATGCAATCCACGCATTATTAAAAAAAGGTGAACACTATCTAATAGCAACCAATGAAACCTAGTACGAATAGATTTCATCAAAAAGATACAGTAATATACAAGCATAGAATTATAGCAAATGTTGGCTACATATATTAATACAACCACCATTAGGGGTAAAGAGATCATCTAATAAAAGTTTGATTATCACACAACATCTTTTTATAGCCAGCATTACTCTTTTGTTGCTCAAAGTATAAGTACCCATTATTTTAGAGCCAAGAATCAATTGTAAGGCCTATTAATCTAGTAATCCATATTTTGTCAATGATAAACTTAGCAAAAAATTCAAAACCTTATTAATGTAATGAAAAAGGGCATCGCCCATTTATCCACAACACGATTAACATGAGGAATGATTCTTAGGAATAGAATCAACCCACACAAATTTAACAAAGTCGACATCAATTTTGGACAACAAACTATCTTGTGAAAGGCAGGTAGTATCGATTACACTTGAAACACAAATCAAAATTTATTTGTAACTCTAGTACAAAAGTTTCTTCAATGACATCCTTGTCATTGAAATTTGAAGTTGTAGCCAAGGCCAGCTGGGATAAAGTTTTTGAGTTGTAAGTACTTGAGTATCAACTTTTTCTTCCACCCCATCTTTGAGTTAAGACTCAAACTCTTGTATAAATTGCCGATTTCCATACAAGAAATTGGCATAGCTTGGAGTGCATCAGCAGATACCCTCTTTCCATTTTCAAATGTCGTCATCTTGTACAGATCCACGCTGTCCTTATTCTCGTCAAGAAATCTCTCAGGCCTCCACTCTTTAGGATGCTCCCACACTTTGTCGTCCATGGTACATCCGTATATGTTTAAGCGATCTACACAGATCAATGTAGCAACTCCATAGTTAAAGTATTAAACTGGCCAGAGGAAGTAAGAAAAAATAGGAAAAATGTAGCAAATTACGAAGGGAAAAAGTACAAACTCATTTCCAGCAGGGATATGCAACTATGTGTCTTCATGCACATATCTTAGAGGAATTATTGGAGCAGGACTATACTTTCTTTAATTTTCGTGGAAAGAAGTTGACATGAGCATGATGAGCATGATGGATGTAACAATCAAAAGACACAACTACAATTTGACTACCCTCCCCAAGTTCTTTGAAACGCCAATATACAAATTTTCTTAAGGTGGTTAAGGAACGAGATAAGGTCATTGTATTTAAGTCACTCTATAGCACCAATACCCTTTTTGCCGCCATATAAATGGTGACATATATGGAGGCAACCCGACTTCTACAAAACAGAAATCCCAAGCATTGAAATGGAGAACAACTTCAATAACCCTTCACAGATTAACAATATGATTTACTGATCTTAATTAAGTACTTTATAGTTGTAAACCATGTTATTCTGGTCTATTTTGCATGACATGCATCTGCAATGTCAGACGAAAAATGTCAAAAATGATGAGAGAAGAGAAACATCTGGGTACCAGCACATACAACAGCCTCAAAACGTTGATGAAGGCAGTAGTAGATAGCAACTTGTATACCTTTCGACCTGAGGAATACTCCGGTCATTGCATCGACAACTTCTGTAGAACCTGTCCCAACCAGTGAACGACGGTCATGGTCTCTGATGTCAAGTCGAAGTAAGGAATGGCTCTGGAAAGCATGGAGTGGGAATACATAGGCATTTTCGTTGACAGAAACTACTTCATGAGCATCGATCAATGAACAAAGAGCCCTGCAGGATTCGCAACAAGTTTGATGAACATGATATGAGGCTTGACCCAAAAGTTGCTAAGCACAAACATAAGAGATCCGCTAAACCTGCTGCTCTAGCATGCTCCAGAATTTGTTTCAAAGTTTCATTTTCAGGAGCCTCAGGAGCCGAATATACTGCATGCGCTTTGAGACCCTGTGTGCCACTTGAGATAGAATAGCAGTAATGCAAGCGCTGGACTCATACATTACTCTTCCGGATGCATCATTTATGCAACCAACAACCTAGAGGTTCCATTACATAAAAGCAGAAACCGAGTTCATAGACTGCTAAAAGGGATAATAAATTTGCATGTCATCATCACACCTGTGAGTACAACTCCACCAACCCAACCCAGTGCCCGAACTATGAGCTCCCACTAACTCTGCAGTTATCTAGTAGCTTCTTTAAAACTGAAAAGCTCTGCACATAATATAACAATCATGGATCAATATTAGCTGCAAAGTTTGCAAAAATCATGTTTGTTAACAGTAATTGACGAAGTCATCCAAAGGTATTCCAGAAAATATAAGGTTCTTCTGGTACAATAATAAAAACTCCGATAACAGAGTACCTAGAGGAAGAAAACCAAACCAAAAAAAATGTTCTTGAAGAACAATGGACATATACCTTCGCCATTAATTCATAACCATAAGATGTTTTGATGTGGACCACGCTAGCAATAAAGCCAAGAAGTTCACATGATATTTCATCAAGTAACCCAGCAGAACTAATTGCACCAACAGCTACTAAGTTTGAAAAAATTCTCAATGATTGGTTCGAACTCACCAGATCTTGATCCCTATACAAAATTATTAATAATTAATAGGTGCCTGAAAAAACAAATTATAAATAAAAGACGAAGTACGAAGAAAATGTCGAAAGCATCTCAGGGACTATGTTAAGGCAGAGCTGCCAGGAAAGTAACATAGATGAGCCTTAATCTACAAATGCTTCAGTGTATATGTATTTTTTCAAGCATAGGGTCCGTTGATAGCTAATTAAAAAAAAAGAATGGTTCTCTATCATTTCATTTCTGTGTGCTTAATCTGTCCCCTGAGGTAACTACTACGATTGGAACAGAATGAAGTGGTAACCACCCACACAATTGAAAGATAAAAGGAACCTTGATATGCCACAAAACATACAAAATTTATTGAAGATAACACAAGATTCTAATTAGGCACGTACACCAAAATGGCTTGGTGAACGTGCTTTAATGCTACGTAAATGTAAGAACCGGGACTCCATTAATTGTTTCAATTTACTTGCATGAATCTTGGGGCCTTTTACACCACTTTTTTAGTGGTAGCAGAATAACTGATAGTGCTTTGACCAATAATCTTTGCACCCTTAATTATGCGGGAGTTATTTTCCAATCTGGCCAACTCCTGGCAACCTGAATAGTGCAGCACATGCTCAATATCAATTACCTCGGATACTAATTCATCCAAACATGCAAAAAGAATGTAACAACATTTTTAGTGTATGCATGCACGCTTGCATGCATGCCTATAGTGAAACATGAAGAAGAAAGATAGACTTCCAAATGGGGCTTGATTAAAATACATTGGATTTTATTCAGATTGTACAAGAAAAATCAAACTCAAGACAAGCAGGAAAAGAAATGCACACTATATGAATGGGAGAAAATAAGGTAAACCTCAAAAAACTCCTGAAGTAAATGATTAAAGAAGCCTATGCTTCCAGGTTCTGAACTATTTGTGGCAATCCAAGGTTTACAATCTGAGAGCCAAAATTTCCCTAGGAAAGCAAATTCTTGAGAGTCAAGACAACCACCCTAAGAACCTACCAGCAATTAATGCACCGGAAGTCCTAATTAGATGAAGATAAATCATATCTTTATCTAAATTTGATATTATTAGTTGCTAAACAAGTGTTCACATGAAAGAATTATGTCATGCATTAAGAGGTGTGAACTTGTGTTGGTTGTGGCAAGTACATTATGAACATTAAACCAGATATAAGTAAATGTAAACCATCACATTTCAGATAAATGAACTGAAATATAAGGAAAATTTTGCACAATTGCTACAATACAACCGTTACCAGAATAAACTATGAAATTAAGTGAAAAGGCCAAGAACACACCTTCTCCTACGTGGAACCTTTGGCAACGTCTATTAACTGTGAGAGGGCTCTATGAGTTGCCATGTGCTCTATTGCAGGTTCATAGTATGATAATAGCCAAATGCAGAGTCATGTTTTGGAGAGTAACTGTTTTAATCAGGAACTAACATCAGCTTACCTTAGTCCGATGAAAATATATTTGGCTGGTATTCAAATCAAGATAAAGCATATCCGATCATGCCTTTTCATAGGCCTGATAGATGGTGGTTGATCACACGTAGCCGTCCTAGAAAGACGCTTACCTGGATGGACTGCTGAGTAGATGCTAGAGAAATTAGGTGAATAAGGAGCTTCACCCCATGTGCTTTAACAAATGAAGATCTTACCACAGGTTCTGTAACGACTCGGTCCACGGCCCCACCACAGGATATCGCCTCCCTCAAAAGGGCTAGCCAAGTAGGTACTTATGAGTTCATAGGCAGGGTCTTATAAGGCCAATCGCAAACTCTCCCACAACCGATGTGGGATATTACAATCTCCCCACCTTATTCCTTAGCTTCCTCGCTAAGGCTTGATCACACATAGTCCATAATTTTCCTCTCTAGCTAATGTGGGATATACCCAGCTCACCCTTCGCTGCCCCAACCATCCTCTTGATGTGGGATATATCGGGGCTTGCCTTCGTTTCTCCCAACCATTGGCAACCCGACTGGACAGCCCAACCCGAGCTTTCGAAAGTCGGCTCTGATACCATTTGTAACGACCCGGTCCACGGCCCTACCCCAGAGCATAGCCTCCCTCAAAAGCGCTACCCAAGTCGGTACTTATGAGTTCATAGGTAGGGTCTTATAAGGTCAATCGCAAACTCTCCCACAACCGATGTGGGATATTACAATCTCCCCAAACCTATGCTCTGATACCAAATCTGTCACGCCCCCGACCCAGAGGCGGACTTACACATACTATTTTAAAATATTCCTGCTTACGAGAAATATAATACCCAAAGTATCTTACCAAAATATGACCTCAAAGAGGTAATCAGAGCTCTAAATCATATCTGAAATAAAAGTCATTCAAATTCCTCATCAACATCTAATAATTGCAGCGAAAGTTTGATAATAATAATTATTTCCCAACCATTAGGGTAACAAAAGTCACTAAATCAAAAACTATTACATGGTTCTTATTTCAAAACTACTAAGAAAGTTATCAATTTAAGTTCAACTACAAGCTTAAACATAATGCTATTAACTCTAAGCCGTCTCAGCTTAACTACCTGAAATGGGGAGAGAAGGGGGGGGGGGGGGTGAGCACAAAGCCTAGTAAAGATCACACGCACACACCCACAGAGTACAACGCTGATATCCAATAATGTGTAGCTGAGTCCAAACAAAGCATATGGAAACGAAAGTGCAAAGACGATTGAAAATCTTAGCACGACAAATAATCTCACTTCGGGACATCCAACCCATCAAATATCAAATCAAAGTCGAAGTCAAATGAACGCAATTGAATAATTGAACTAATTATCAAATACGATACAATCATGTAATACATGACTGTAAAGCACGTTAACCTAAGCACGTGAAGGTTCTAAGTTCAAAGTTTGCATACCGGTAGCAATTGTCATATCATGTCATGGCATCACGTTAACCTAAGCACGTGAATGTTCTAAAATATTAGTTCAATTCAAATAGGTCAAATGGATATCAAGGTATCTCATGGACATACTAAATGTAAAAGCATCAAAGCATTGCTTTTTAAATGGGATAACTTAACAATTTTAGATAATACTCGATATTAGATTCAAATCGAAGAGGACGAGATAACGTGTTTAATGGAAGTTGAATAGCTTAAATCCGAATGAGACTAATATGAGCAATTAAAAGAAAACGAAAATGAGTGCCAAAGAAATAAACCTATGGAGACCCAATCAAAAAGTGAAATGTGGCTGCCACGTACGCAGTTCCACACGCCTGAAAAGGCTGGAAAGTTGAAGCAAAATGGATTTTGAGCTTTTCTAAGCAAAAGAATCAAGACACATTGAAAAAAATATATACAAAAAGGACAAAGAATGGCATGTCCTTCCAAGGGTGCTACATGCTACATGCACAGATGCATTGATAGCCTCTGAATTAGAGAAAGAAAGAGTAAGGCACTGTTCATGGTAATAACTAATGCCAAAGGAATTCAGAGCCAAGAATCCGCGGTGAAAAATAAATAAAGAGAGACTATTAGACGTCTGATAGTACACACTGCATGTAATTCAAGTACCGTTAGGCGTTAATCACAATTGAAATTTCAAACCAAACCTTAAATACAATTTGACACAATTATCGATGAATAGAGGTAGATGTTATGTATGAAACCCTTACCTTAATTCACGCTAAAAAATACGTAAAATTGCGTAAGCTTCCAAAAATTTCAAACCTAAATAATAAAACCAACCATTAAGATTAAAATCTTCAAATCATAATTGTATTTCGATAAGGTTTAGGATCACTTACCAATTGTGAGTAAAATGGTGAAATCCTTAAAGTCCTAATTTTTTCTTTCTTCTCCTTTCTAAAAGACCAAACTCAATTTTATCGATAAAATATAAATTAACCAGTCTCTTTATTTCTCTAAACTTGGTAAATTACTTAAAAGGCCCTTAAAGATATGTTATTATTTATTCAAAAGTATTCCAAAATATTATTAAAACTACAAAAGTGGCCCCAAAAATTAAAATAATTAACTATATTTTATTCGGGGTCTTACAGGTTCCTTCAGTATAGTTGCCAGGCAATTAATAGCGGTTGGAATGCCTTCGGAGTTGTGCAGGAGTAGTGGCGATTCTCCCCTCGATTTTTTTCCCTTTTTTTCCTTTCTCAGTTTTTCCTTGGGAGAAAATGAGGCGCATTTCTCTGATTATTATTTAAGATATATTTTATTAGTACTTCACTATATGGATTTGGGGGAAATGAGGGCGACCCAAGAGAATGGAAATTTGGGATTTTCTTGCAATACAACAACTCTTACAAGACTGAATCGTGCAAGAAGTGTGAAGTGAGCGGGGGCTTGTGCAGGTTTGCTGGTTTAGATCTGTCCTTTGCTTGCATATGTCATAATGGCTTGAATACGAGCCGTAATTGTTACGGTAGCGGTTAGTCCTAACATGACATTTTTCTCTATCATGTATTATGCATCACAGATCAACCATCGTTGCAACACTGAACCATGATCCAATCACTCTTACAGTTCGATGCCCACTCTGATACTTAGAATATTGCATGTGAAACAGTTGTCAAGGCCAATCACTTGATTCCCAACGAAGATCCAAGGGACAAACATATGCATTTTTTATTTAAATATAAAAATGTCACAATTACTGTAAGGTCAAGTTAAACATGAAAGATAGATACGGAAGAGGTTGACTGTAGCACTGATAACAGTTGGAAAATAGTGGGCAAACATAGCAGTTAGCAGAACTTGATCACATCAATGAGTGATCACTGATACTGTCAATGCCAAAACTAAAGCATTTTTAGCAGGTTATAGGATGGCCATACTTCAAATACAGTTACTGCTCTCGGGTTAATAACTACCCTCTAATACTAATTCAAGTCACGTCCAAATTCAGAAAAGAAAGAAGTACATGAGTCAAGCACTACTTCTATGAAATGCATATATGACATCACTTATAGAAATGAAATAGTAGAAAGCAAAACTATCTTAAACTAAAAATCCCCAGTCTGTTATCGTGTCCTAGAAGCTAGGCAGATACTCTTATCTTTTGTTTAAATTTGTAATTAATCTTCCAAGTCCCGGACTGTTGAACACAGCACAAGATGGCATAAAAAGGCAACAAATATTGTGACAGTTGTAGTCACTGAAAGCCATTCAGTTTTTGTTTTCTTTCTTTTAGTAGGAGGTCGCTAGAATATGAATTCATGGCTATCTGAGTGCAAAAAAGGCGAAGGTCCCCCGCTATCCATATGCTAGGATAGTAAAATTGTATGTAAATCCTAATCTTCTGTTTTTCGTTCCCGGGTGCGCGGGCTAGACTATGAGAGCTCGGCTCGAAGGAAAATACAATACAATGTACTCTTGATTCCAAATATGACTATGTACCAACTTCACCATCTCCAGTACAATGACAGAAGCAACCTCTGGATTGGTCTGCCTCTGAGTGAACAAGTAAATAACTAACTCGTGTTGGTCCTGATTATGGACTGGATCTCCCTAAGCTCCAATGCTCATCTAGTACTTCACTATATGGATTTGGGGGAAATGAGGGCGACCCAACATAATGGCAATTCGGGATTTCCTTGCAATGCAACGACTCTTACAGGATTGAATCGTGCAAGAAGTGTGAAGTGAGTGGGGGCTTGTGCAGGTTTGCTGGTTTAGATCAGTTCTTTGCTTGCATATGTCATAATGGCTTGAATACGAGCTGCAATTGTTACGGTAGAGGTTAGTCCTAAGTGAACATAAGTGCCTTTCCACTACATATGTTTTCTTGTATTTACTCTGGTTCTTGCCTTCTTTTATCAACTAATATCAATGATATTTTCATCTCAACTGATTGGGATGTGCTTGCAACACCTTTTTTAATTGTCGTACTTTTCCTAATGATTCTTAAATCTATTTTTTCATATGTCAAAGCCTAGGAACCAAAAGCAATAAGCAATTCCTCTGCTAGCACTGGGTAAGACAATAAGCACTTTTGGAACAAAATCGAGACACATGTGACGTGCTTAGAATTTGCGAAGTAACATAGTGTACTATTGCAAATCTTCAAACACCTTGCATGCAATGGTAAAAGGGTAAGACAACATGAAGGGTTTGATTAAGACTAATGGAGGGAAGACATGTAGAGAGAAGTGGAGATGCTAATCAAACCAGAATTTCTGTTCGTCCACATGAAATTAGTGAATTTGAAGTGCGTCACAGGTTGCGTACATGTAAATCATGGTCACATGCTTTGCTGATCGAGGGACTGGCTCTAGTGGTAAATGTTGGAGTATTTTAACAAAAAATTCTCTTTGTTTTCAAGATTGGTTTTGAAAAAGCCTTGAAGTTTTGAGTAAAACCATAAAGTGCTTTAGTCCCACATTGCTTGAAAATGGAAAGAGAAAACTTTCTTACATACTTAAACTTTTGGAAAGTTCTTATCCCACATTGATTCTTGTAAAGAACTTTAAGGAGTATATATAGTAACACTCCTTGGCCTTTTTGTAAGTTGTGCTTGAGTCTAAGACTCGCACGCGCATGGGGGGAAGGACAAGTGGGGGAGATACGAGTTTCTTATGGGACTGTAGTGATACTATATATACTGCAAAATATAGCTGTTGGGCAACAGTCATATTATTCATTACCCTACCCTCCAACAGTCATGTTTTTATTGCAGCATTTTATTTCTGAAATGAATTTCGGATTTATTTCTATGTAACAGCTTTTCAACAGCTCTTTTTCTTCACCTATAAAAGGAGACATCTTCCTCACTTTTCAATACACAACTCTCAAACTCTCTTTTCTGATTTCTAAACACTTAGACTTGTGGGCATTTTGGTAAGGTATCGAGTGAAGCTTCTGCTTCATTCGTTTGTGCAGAATTACGAGTGAAGCAACAGTGAAAGCTGGGCTGTTGTATCCCGGAGGCGACGCGTTAATAACCTTGCTGCACCGGTGGTAATTCTCCGAAGGGGCGCGAATCGTCTTAAGAGAGCGACCTAGTCCGCGCCTCAGCCATCTGTTTTATACTAAATTTTTGGAGTTGTTATTTCCTGATTCTAGCAACATTTCCAACAATTTAAGCCGATTACTCGCTGGCGGATTCCACCCTGACTTCTCCTGCTCCTGCTACCAACTCGAATGACTTGAATAAGCCATTCCGTTTTGGTGGTCAAAACTTCAAAAGATGGGCTAGTAAGGTATTGTTCTATCTTAAGTTGATGAAGGTAGTGTGGATTTTAACTGCCAAAAATCCAAAGAAGGTAGATACAAAAAATATGAGTGAGGAGGAGTTAGCGGAACATGAAAAATATGCAGCGAAGTGGGAAAATGATGAAGAAGATTGTCGTAATTATTTGCTCAATTGTCTTTCCGATGAGCTTTATGATTATTATTCTCACACTTACAATTCTGCCAAGAGAATATGAAAAGCATTGCAGCAAAAATACGACAACGAAGAAGCTGAAAAAAATAAGTACGTATGTAGCCATTTTTTCAACTACAAGATGTCGGAGAACGTGTCGGTTGTAGCCCAGACACATGACCTCCAGATGATTGTGCACGAAATCATCTCCGAAGGAATCAAAGTGGACGAACAAATGCAAGTGGCGGCCATCATAGACAAGTTGCCGAACTCGTGGAAGGAGTTCCAAAAAGGCCTCCGTCACAAGCAATCGGAACTGTCAATAGTCAACCTCATGGCGCGGCTTCAAATTGAGGAGGAAGCTAGAAAGCAAGACAAGAAGAATGAATCTCTTACAAACACACATGCCAACTATTCCAACAGCCACCAAGGTAATGGTAATGCTAGCGGTAATGGTGTTAAGGTAAACTTCCTAACGTCGAGTGATAGCGCTCTTAAGGGTCAACATACTTTTTCAAAGACAAAATAATTTTTTGAATGCTAGAGGCAAGCATATGAAAAACAAAGGTTTTAAAAATCAACATTCTTCCTTTGCCTCGAAGAAATGGAATCAAGGCCAATCTTCCAACCGTGGAAATAGCAACAAGAAAAATAAAAATTCAAATAACAATTCTAGCAACAACAATTTTGCAAATGAAGGCTTTGCAAATGGTGCATGTTTTAGTTGTGGAAAACAGGGGCACCAAGCTAGAAATTGTCGTTATAGGAAATTTGGTTCAGCTCCACAAGCTAATGTTACTGAAGAACCGCTTGTTGCTATGATTTCGGAAATAAATCTAATTGGAAATACAGATGGATGGTGGGCCAACTCCGGGGCATCAAGACATGTATGTCATGATAAAATTTTATTTCAAAACTATGTCCCGGTAGAAAAAGACAAAAAGGTTTTACTTGGTGATTCTCATTCCATAAAAGTCTTAGGCATGGGGAATGTTGTTCTTAAGTTTACCTCGGGCAGAATTTTGACCCTTAAGGATGTGCTACATACTCCGGATATTAGGAAGAACTTGGTGTCTGGTTATCTCCTCAACAAGGCAGGATTCAAGCAAACATTCGAGTCCGACCAATTTGTACTATCCAAGAACGGTATGTTTGTTGGTAAAGGCTATGCATGTGATGGTATGTTTAAACTAAATGTTGAAATGAATAAAGCATCTACTTCCGTTTATATTGTGTCTTGTGTGAATATTTGGCATGCTCGTCTTTGTCACATAAATGGCAAATATCTTAAAGATATGAGTCATGTAGGACTTTTGCCTAAGTTGCATAATGAACTTGAGAAATGTGAATTTTGTAGCATGACCAAAATCACTAAACAACCTCACCACAAAGTTGAAAGAAATTCTGAATTACTAGAGCTAGTTCATTCAGATATATGTGAGTTTGAAGGCATTTTGACGCGTGGTGGAAAAAGATACTTTATCACTTTTATAGATGATTTTTCTAGATACTGTTATGTTTATCTTATGAAAAATAAAAGTGATGCATTCGAAATGCTTACTGTGTTTATCAAGGAAGTAGAAAATCGTTTTGATAGGAAGATAAAAAGATTGAGAAGTGATAGAGGCATGGAATATGACTCCTTAGGCCTTATCACATATATCCAATCTTTAGGGATAGTTCATGAAACTACCCCTCCTTATTCGCCAGCCTCTAATGGCGTGGCTGAAAGGAAAAATAGAACCTTGATCAATTTAACTAATGCCATGCTTGCTAGCTCTGGTGCACCTAAGTATCTTTGGGGTGAAGCTCTCTTGACTGCAAACTATGCCCTTAATAGAACACCTAAAAAGAAAATTCTCAAAACTCCTTATGAATTGTGGAGAAATAGAAAACCAAATTTAGAACACCTTAGAGTTTGGGGTTGCTTAGCCTTTGTGAGGATTTCCGACCCAAAAATTCCCAAATTGGGAATTAGAGCATCACGTTGTGTTTTTGTGGGTTATGCTCTAAATAGTAAAGCTTATAGGTGTTTTGATCTTAAGAACAATGTTGTGGTTGAATCTATGGATGTGATATTTCATGAAGATAAGTTTCCTTATAAATTCAAAGATAGTGGGGGTGAAGAAACCGAAACCATAGAATCATCCCAACCTAGTCAAGAGGCAAGTTCTTCGCAACCTCTTAGCGTAAGAAACGAAGAACATAGAAGAAGTAAATGTGCAAGGGTAGAGAAAGATTTTGACCCTGACCACTTTGTATATAATGTTGAGGGAAGTCCTATTACCCTAGAAGAAGCTTTATCTTCACCAGACTCTGACCTTTGGAAAGAAGCTATAAATGATGAAATAGAGTCTCTAATGGCCAATAGAACATGGAAGTTAGTTGACTTACCTCCAGGTTGTAAATCCATAGGTTGTAAATGGATTCTAAGGAAGAAGCTTAAACCTGATGGTACAGTTGACAAGTTTAAAGCGAGGTTGGTAGCAAAGGGGTTTAAACAACGAGAGGATATTGACTTTTTTGATACTTTCTCACCGGTCACTAGAATAACATCCATTAGGCTTTTAATTGCTATAGCAGCAATCCATAACTTAGAGATTCACCAAATGGATGTTAAAACAGCCTTCCTAAATGGGGAATTAGAAGAGGAGATTTATATGGACCAACCAGAAGGTTATATCCAACCAGGGCATGAGAGCAAGGTGTGCAAGTTAACTAAATCCCTATATGGGTTAAAACAGGCTCCCAAGCAATGGCATGATAAATTCGATCAATGTGTTTTAGCTAGTGGTTTTAAAGCAAATGAAAGTGATAAATGCATATACTATAAATCTGAAAATAGTGAGCATGCTATCATTTGCTTATATGTGGATGATCTTTTAATTTTCGGCACTAGCATGAGAATTATTGATTTCACCAAATCTTTGTTGAAAAAGAATTTTGAAATGAAAGATTTAGGTGAAGCTGATGTTATTCTAGGCATGAAAATTACTAGAACTAGTGATGGCATATTTCTTGATCAAGCTCATTATGTTGAAATTTTTTTGAGGAAATACAAATATTTTGATTGCAAAACTGCATGCACTCCTTTTGATCCTCGAAATCATTTATATCCAACTAAGGTTGATATTGATGTTGTGAATCAAAAAGAATTTGCAAGTATAATTGGTAGTTTTAGATATGTTACTGATTGCACAAGGCCTGATATCGCATATGTTGTTTGTGTTCTTAGTAGATTTACAAGTAAACCTGGTCTTGTATTTTGGAATGCCATGTATCATGTTATGGGTTATCTTTAAAGAAACATTAACCACGGTTTGATGTATAAAAGACAACGAGCTGTTGTTGAACGTTTTAGTGATGCATATTGGAATTCTCAATCTGGAGATTCCATGTCAACAACAGGCTATGTGTTTACATTAGGTGGTGGAGCTGTATGTTGGAGATCCAAGAAGCAACAGATAATTGCCAAATCCACCATGGAAGCCGAACTAATTGCCTTGGCTTCGGCAAGTGAAGAAGCAGGTTGGCTACGAGATCTATTGTTCGAAATACCGATGTGGGAAAAACCCGTGCCACCTGTCTTGATTCACTGTCATAGCACTGCAACCATTGACAGAGTGCAAAGTAAGTATTATAATGGAAAATCCAGATCAGTTAGAAGAAAACACAGTACTGTGAGATCATACCTTAGCAAAGGTGCGATCAATATTGATTATGTGAGATCAGGCGATAATCTCGCTGATCCACTTACAAAAGCTCTAGCTAGAGAAAAGATCTGGTATAGATTGAGGGGGATGAGACTTAATCCCAAAAACGTATAATTCACCTATAAGGATACAACCTCCTAGGCTCTGGAGATCCCAAGAACTAGGTAAGGAGACCAACGAATTATAGAGTGACTGGTGTTGTACATGTACTACTTTTGTCTTATGACAATGTCCCTCCCTATGGTGTAAGTACATGTTTCTCGTAACGATATTGGAGGTTGAGATTCATTGTAATCTCTTAATGAGTTCTATAGCCCATACGGGTGGGATGTAATAGTTACGAGAGCATCCTTGATAGACTCACCTATATGAGTGTGGAAGTGAGGCCGCTTCCTATGAGAATCGGGCTAATTCTCTAGAGCACTCATGAAAACTGGGATAAAGCACATGGCCGTAACGTGCTGGCTTATGAAGCTTGGTATAGGATACCTTGAGTTTCATGTGTGTGACGTCTTCTACGTATCCTTAAGTAGCCATCGTTTCAAGGCTGAGTCCACTTTGGCTCTAATACGGGAAGACTGAAACACTAAGTGAAGGTTTCAAGGCAGAGCCACTTTCACAATGCATGAGACTCTCACCTTTTGCCCACTGTCTAAGTTGTGAATTTTTTATTAAAATAAGTGGGGGATTGTTGGAGTATTTTAACAAAAAATTCTCTTTGTTTTCAAGATTGGTTTTGAAAAAGCCTTGAAGTTTTGAGTAAAACCATAAAGTGCTTTAGTCCCACATTGCTTGAAAATGGAAAGAGAAAACTTTCTTACATACTTAAACTTTTGGAAAGTTCTTATTCCACATTGATTCTTGTAAAGAACTTTAAGGAGTATATAAGATGACACTTCTTGGCCTTTTTATAAGATGTGCTTGAGTCTAAGACTCGCACCCGCATGGGGGAAGGACAAGTGGGGGAGATACGAGGTTCTGAATGTGGCAGCATTCTGGCCTCCCCCATAATTCTTATGGGACTGTAGTGATACTATATATATTGCAAAATATAGCTGTTGGGCAACAGTCATATTATTCATTACCCTACCCTCCAACAGTCATGTTTTTATTGCAGCATTTTATTTCTGAAATGAATTTCGGATTTATTTCTATGTAACAGCTTTTCAACAGCTCTTTTTCTTCACCTATAAAAGGAGACATCTTCCTCACTTTTCAATACACAACTCTCAAACTCTCTTTTCTGATTTCTAAACACTTAGACTTGTGGGCATTTTGGTAAGGTATCGAGTGAAGCTTCTGCTTCATTCGTTTGTGCAGAATTACGAGTGCACCGGTGGTAATTCTCCGAAGGGGCGCGAATCGTCTTAAGAGAGCGACCTAGTCCGCGCCTCAGCTAGCTGTTTTATACTAAATTTTTGGAGTTGTTATTTCCTGCTTCTAGCAACATTTCCAACATAAAGGATGCAATCTCATGTACGTAGAGTGATGGAACGTGTCGCAGATAAACATGACATCGAATGGGGTGAATATATTTTGAGAAGACTCAAACCAGAGAATATATTGTTATGCGATTTTGTTAATGCAAAAGCTGACCTTCAAAAGTAGTATTGCCGGAGGAAGTCGGAAGTAGAGAAAGGAGGAACAATTTGTTGTTAGATTTGCCATTTAACGCACACGTATATCTTCTGTGAAGATGGTTCTTTTTCAGGTTTATGAATCACATTTGAAACAATCTCGCATATTGTAACTTCTTGGTGGATATCAATTCCAATTGGATAGACATGAGAGTTGAAAAATTCATATGAGTTTAAAGCCCGAGATCACTTTATAAACTTCGATAAATCAATAATATCACAATTCAAGCTTACTCAAGTCTTCAAAAATGAGATCTGCCTTAACAGTCAGCTTCGCTTGACAGTAAAATTGTTGCACTATAAGGAATGCAAATAAAAGAAACGAGATCACCAAAACAAAGTTACACTTGAGATCCATTAAGAAAGAGATGCTTCATAAGATTATCATTTCCGTGAGGGTTGGTCAGCCATAAGGATGCCAAACCTCAAGGAGAGAAAACAAATGAGGACCAAGGGAGTAAAATGCCTTACTTTTAATATAGGTAGTACAAAGGAGTTCAAATCTTTGTACCTTGAAAACTATTCCACTCTGCTGCAAACAATAAAAAGAGTTAATGTACTTGTCAAGTAATTGCCTACAAGGCAAAACTTAAAAGGATAACAAGTCTATTGGTCAAAACCAAACTTATGCAGATCGCCACCTATAAAGCTTCCCTAACAGCTGAAGCATGAAATCAGCTAAACTAATAGAATATCATCTGGTTCGAAAAATGCTATTGACCAGATCTTTATAAAAAAAAAATATCAAGACAACACCACTTTGTTTAACCTTAAAGTAGGGTAGTCCTTGGAGTTGGATGCTCTTAAGTCCAGATTCCCTTGACTATTTTCCTTCAACCATCAATAAACAAAGAAGCCAACGTTACCTTATCTTCTCATGAGAGAGAATCGGGTTATCTTCTTCTATACCAACAACCTGTTGCAATGAAACTATTTGTTACCACAGAAAAAGAAAATTAGACCCAAAGAAAAAGTTTCATAAGAAAATGAAACAAATGGTAATATTCCTGCTCAACATACCATATCAACATAATGTTGTTTGGTTGATATCAATGGTTGGGATAGTCCTGACAGTGGTCCTGTACCAGCATAATGCTTTTAAGCCCCCAAAGAGAGAAAATCTTATAACTCAGCATAAATTTCATGTGTCAACTGGGAAACAGAACAGTAAGGGTAAACCTGCTTAGAAGCAAGAACTGTAATCTTAAATTTGGGGTCTAGGTCAGGCACCCGAACAACAAACTTTGTTGCAATGAAAATCTTTGATAACTGAAGGAAGTCCTCATCCATCTGCACTCGCGGCCATTTAGCAGGGTCGAAGACAAATTCACTGTAAGTTACAGCAAAATTTCAGGATGTAATATTGATCAATTATCTAAGTTATCACGTCAAACTACATGCATATAGGCAGGTAAATGATGGGTAGCAGCTCCATGCTGTTCGCATTCCAAAACAAAATAATAGAGACAACGAAAGCCCTAGAAGCATCTTTGACTCATAATATATCAAAATCAAGGTAAAATTATCCAATTTTTTTTCTTAGAACAATTGAAAATCCTCATGATTGTGTCTCCTACAGAGAACCAGTTATACTTGTCATGATATTTAACAATGAAATCCAATTACTTGAGAAAACCAGTTTTAACTTCTGAATTTTCGATTCATATACCACAATGCAAAACTTAACAGTGTCCACTCTTTTTCGCAATATGCATATAAAGCTCAAATTCGGATTAAAAAACATAACAAAGAATCCATCAATTTTACAATCCCAAAAACACCCCCCCCCCATTAATCTTTCGCTTTTACAATACATAGTCCTACCTTCAGAGACAAAAAGAAATTCATAAGCACTTTTTTTATAACCGTGACTGAATTGCCAAAGATTCTATAGCTTTGGCCAAAGCAGTGTGCGAAATTATAAGTAGTAAGTACAATCTTCGCTTAGGCCAAAATGCAACTAGTACAAATTCCTTTTAACTCAAACTAACCATGACTGAATTGCCAAAGATTCTATAGCTTTGGCCAAAGCAGTGTGCGAAGTTAGAAGCAACAAGTACAATCTTCGCTTAGGCCAAAATGCAACTAGTACAAATTCCTTTTAACTCAAACCAAATGTGGCTGTAAATGAGCTCAGATGGTATCGCAAATTAATCACAATCCATATCCAATCACTTAATAAGTAAAAATAGAATACTATAAAGGGAACAGAATACTATAAAGGGAAACAATTCAGCAAACATCTTATGTGCAAAATTGCAAAGTAACGGTGTGCATTAGTGCATACATTTAAACACCTCACATGAAAATCCAGAGATAGCATGAAGAAGTGCATCCATGGAGTAAGAGAAGATGAGCAAATTCGTGGACAATAGATACAAGAAAATTATGTGTATCTGGTCTAATTAAATTCAGAGTTGGCATACCGGCATTATGTATGAGCGTAAGTTTCTCTTCGCTTGAAAGCCTTCTGTAAGATTTGAGATGCGATTCTGGTAGCAATCGGAAGGCTGATGTCGAATTCGTCATTTGGCGCAAGTTCTTGCGTAGCATAAGAGGCATGTTCTTGGTGAGGCATTGTTATGCAGCTGAAGTTCGTCTTGATGTTCTTGTGAGGAGTGCAAACTCCATCGAGTTCATGCAACTGCAAAAGGAAGATATCGGAGGATGATTGACGGTTGGTGGAGGGAAGGTGCTGCTAGTATTGTGTCCACACTACTGTGACGATTTGAAGAGTTGTGAGCAAGTGACTATGTGATTGCATCGGTTTGAAAGAGCTGCATGGGGGTATCTCAGGGCATTTTGGTCAAGAAAATGTGTAGAAACATGGTTAAACATGTTATACTTTTTAAGGTAGAGAAGAGATATATATAGTATTAATAAATTCTGTCTATACTATTATGATTTTCGATTTGATTGATAGCTTCTTTGGCCATCAAAGAACCAATCTAATTTTTTGAGATTCTTGAATTGTGTTATAAACACCCAATAATAGGCGTTGACATGCCATTGCCTATATGATTTTTTGAAATCAGTTAGCCTTCACTCTCCTAAACTTTTGCAATCACTCACACATTTACAACTTCCCTTTTTTCTATACCCTAAAAGGAACTTCTCTCTTTTATTTGCTCTCCAACCTTCGCTTTTTTCTTTTTTGTTACTCTCTTTTTTCTTTTACCTTATGCCTTTTTCCAACATTACCATTTCTTCGGTCTTTAATTGTCTTTTCATGCTAAAGACACGACTCAGTGATGCTCCTTTGCTTAAAATTACTGCATTTGCCTCCCCTTTCACCACGATCAGCTTGAGCTTGGTCTCACTAAAAAAAAATTGAATCATTTCTATGGGGAATTGAGCTTTGGGGTGAAGTCACCATATATATATATAGACACACACACACACACATTCTTTTATGTTTTTCAACTTATGCGCATTGTTTCTAAAGAGTGAATTAGCATTGCACGCACCTTTTAATGATCATTATATGTCGATTAAACTTAAATAACATATAGATTTCGTTTCATCATATATAAAATTATAACTATTGTCGTGGTATGTGGTGGTCAGAGATTGTCATGAGTACATCTAGCTCACATTCAGTATCAACTTTGTAAAAAAAGGTTAAACATTATGAAACCAAAAGATAAGTTAATTAGTTCTATTTGTTCACAATTGAGTTTATTTTCCTTACTCTTAACTTAATCACTTGAGTAGCCTCTATAGGTGCATAGCATAGAGCTTTAGCTAGTTTTATATTAAATATAAGGGATAATTACAGCAATATCCCTAAGGTTAGGGTGAAATTGTAGACGTGTCCATTAGTTTGGACAGATTACACTTATCTCCGTTGACCAGACGGAATACGAAAATACATAACGAGTTTGACGAAAAGACCTAATTGCCCCTGAATGAAGTTGAAATTCCATCTTCTTTTATATATTTCTCTATCTCTCACTCTTCATATGCCCTATCTTCATTTCACACAACCAGATCTCTGTCTCTCTCTCTCTCTCTCTCGCCGTTCCTTTTATGCGGTGCCGTGACTTTGGCCTGGCCCTCGGCGGTGTTGTTGCTGTCCTAGCCGGAGCAGGTCGTGGGTGGAGGCGATGAAGGTCGGGGTGGGGCGAGGGACGAGGCTACGGGCGTGGGGGGAGGGAGGAGGCTCCCGGCATGGGGCGAGGGAAGAGGGCCGCCGACATGGGGCGAGGGAAAGGGCTGTCGGCGCGTGGGGGAGGATTTCAAATTGAGAAAAATTGAAACTTTAATTTGCAGAAGTGTAATTTGCAGATTGAGAAAAATTAGGGTTTTGAAACCCTAATTTGCAGATTGAGAAAATTTTGAAACCTTGCAGATTGAGAAAAATTGATGAAAAAAACTGAACTAAGATAGGGAACAAACCAATATTAGGGTTTTAAAAACCTAATCTTCAAATCAAGGTTTGAAATTTTAATTTTAATTTTTTTAAAACTAATCAGTATATACAGTATAAGGGTAGTATTGTTATTTTAAAAATAGGTATTGATGACATCATAAAAAAATACACTTTTTGGACTGAACCTTAACGGATGGATACGACTGATATATTTTAAATTTTTTTAGCCACGGTATGTTATATTTTAAAATTTATTATTTTTGACTGTAATTTCACCCTAACATCTGGGACACTGCTGTAATTATCTCGATAGTTATAATTTGATAATACATATGAGTTTCATTATGTACTATTTATTCGTTCTTTATTTATATTCATAAATATTTTATTGTAAAATAAGTGTATATAGACTACAACTCACTTTCGTCCCCTCTTTCCTTGTCGAAAGATTATTCATTTATGGTTTTTTTTCTTTTTTTGACTTCACCTCTTCTCTCTTCTTCAGTCGTTACCTCCCCTCTCTCTATCTCTCTCTTCACACGAAGACCATCGCTCTCTCAGAAGCATCTCAAGTCCCTGGACTTCGTTTCATGAACTAATCCGAACACTCTCACTGTAAGTCGTATATCATCCTGTGTGACACAAGTGTGTGTGTTTTGGTGTGTGCGTTCGCATGATTGTTCGTTTAAAGGCGCAAATGAAAAGTCAAAAAGGATCGCCGTTCGGTCTAGAATTTACAAGTGAGTGGAATTTGATCATGTAGAATAGGCAGGGGATCTAATTTAGGTTTAGCATAATTTTGTCGTATGTTGCTTTCAACACAGAGCTAACTGTCGTCCATTTTGGTTGCAATTGTGGCAAACTAGTGTGTGAACTGCGTGCATGCGTCTCTGCGTTTGTGCTTGAGCAATTTTTGCAAGACTATGGGTTCCATATATTGTGTTTGAGGTTTCTGACTCTTGTTGTGACAGTTATCTCTTCTTAATTAATCTGTGGTTAAAAACGATCGCGCGCAGCGATCTAGAGATGATTTGATTGGTTCATAAAGGCGAATGCTAACAACAATGTGCCCTCTGGGTCTTGGATTTGGAAGTGATGGAATTTGATTTATGTAAAGGGGGGCAGTGGATCTATCTTAGGGTTTTTTGAGTTTGATTGTCTAACAGATACGATTTCATTTGAGTTTTTAGACTGATGGATGTTGCTATATCGGGCTAGCTGTCAAATGAGTTCTATTTATGCAGCCAATAATTTAACTCAAGCAGTAGAATCTAACTCACTTTCAATGAGTGGATAAGTGAATTGCAAATGTCTATTCTGGCGGTTTCTTATAGATTGCTTAATGCTTTGGCATGTCGATTTTTCTGCGAGTCATGTTTTTTAATTTTATAAAGTGGAGTTCGTCTGGAGCCGACGCCATTATTGCCTCGTTGATAGCCAGTTATATACCTATCTGTGGTATTCTACAAGTTCTGTTGCAACTTCTATTTCCCCCCCTCAAAACCAGATACTGCAGAACGATCAGGGTGGAACTCTGACGATTTCTAGTTCTAAACATCTAGGGCAAGAAACTTGGAAACAATCGACTCCAAAAACATACAAATCATGTTCTAGTTAGAGTAACCTCTTCTCATTTCTGCTCTGAAGCCCTTCACTTCTTGAACGTTTTACTCATAGATATACTGCTAAATTCATTTTTGACAGGTCTAGGTATTGTTAGGTAAATTAGTCCGAAACTACTTTCATCTGTAACCTGTTATGTTATGGGACCATTGTATATATAATTTCTTGTTCATGTCCTCTTCTCGTATTTACATCCCAGGAGAAAGTTACTTTTGTCACTACCAAAATTCTCTTGGCTGTTATCTCGCTCTCAGTTGGATTTTGAGGGAAGCTACTTGGCTAGAGCACTATGCAAACTTTCACAACCCCTAGCTAAACACCCAAGGATTTATTTGAGATGCTCAAATTCCTGCCTTAGGAGAGAGCAAACAACCCTGGATTCTTTGGCATGAACCTTAGTGCGTCAATTTTTATCGTATACTTCTGTAATTTCGTCTTTTCTGTTGGCCTGCAGCTGGTATTCATATTTTTTATCGTACAAAATGTTCGATTGTGGTTCCAAGTCTCAATATTTGGGTGGCAAGCGAGAGAAGTTTGCAAGGTAACCTAACTTGCTATTTTGTTGCCGATTATGACAAACTAGACCTGCATTCTTGATTGTAATGTCTAAATCATTTAAAGTTGGTCATATAAAAGTTTGGTTTACATGGTTGTGCCCCTTTGGCGTTCGTTTTGCTAATAGAATAAAATTAGTTATCAAATGAAGATTAAGAGGGACAACAACAGCAGTGGTGCTCTGTCAAGTAGACATGGTAAAACTTGGAGGTGTAGGTGATGACTGATTCAACTCATTTTAATGCTTTATTCGGCTGAAAGTCTCACCAGATGTTGATTTAAGCATATTGTTAAAGGTGGTAAGCGGTAAACTTAAGTACAGAGTCCAACTGCAGTGCAACTTGTGATTGATGATTTAAGCATATTGTTAAAGGTGGTAAGCGGTTAACTTAAGTACAGAGTCCAACTGCAGTGCAACTTGTGATTGATGACATCGAAGGTGCTTTGCTGAGTGGGTGTATGAATTCTTAAACAGAAAAGAAACCAGTAGAGGTGATGTTGTTGTCAACTTGTTGTTTCTGGAAGCTAACAGCAAGTTTAAGCATCTTCACCTGACGCCTCCTTTTGATTCCATGGCTTCACTGCTATCATTCTGCTAGACACGTACGACGAGTAAATTGGTTGCTCCAGTACTTTTAGCTTAAAGAGAAGCTTGAAAAAGCAATATGATACGTTGTAATGGCGTTTCTCTTTTGTGTTGCAGCTGGAGTCTGATTTGTTCCATATGAGAATGTTATCTTTCTTAGTTGTTTTTCTGAAATAATACCTAGTTTATCTTACTCCAATTAGATGTTTACTTTTAGGTTGGATGATTTGGATTCTAGATTATCATCGCCATCTGCAGCAGTTGCAATGAACAAATGTGGGTTCAACATTGATGGTTTAACCCGTGCTAGCCATGCGACCAATACTCCATCAAGATCTTTTAAGAATGGGATGAGAAAAGGATCTGAAGGGATTAAGTCCATCGGTCGATCACTTGGAATTGGGGTTTCTCGGGCAGTGTTTCCTGAAGATCTTGAAGTGTCAGAGAAGAAGATATTTGATCCCCAAGATAAATTCCTCCTATTGTGGAATAAACTTTTTGTCATATCATGTATTGTGGCGGTGTCTGTGGATCCCTTGTTCTTCTATCTTCCAGTTTTTAACCAATCTTCAAATTGCCTTGGGATAGATCGAAAACTAGCCATCACAGCTACGACATTGAGAACAATTATTGATGCCTTTTATCTTATTCACATGGCTCTTCAATTCCGAACGGCTTATATTGCTCCATCATCTCGGGTTTTTGGTCGGGGTGAACTTGTGATAGATCCTAAAAAAATTGCCAAAAGATACTTGCGGTGCTGGTTTATCATCGATTTTCTTGCTGTTCTGCCCCTACCACAGGTTTGGCAATATGCTTTGTCTTAGTTTTGAATGTTCACTTGGTTAAAGCTACAATTTACTCTTTCGATGCTTTTTGGCAAATTAAGTTTTTAAGGTTTTCCAGATTTCATGTGTTTACCCTTTGCACTCTGCATTACTCATGTTGTATCATGATTTCTGTTTCCCTTCCGCTTTGCTGCTATTTATTATTTCAACAAACTATGCCATTCAAGTGGGAAACATATTTCAGCAGGCTTTCTACAAAACATAGTATCATTGTGTATCTTGGACGATGGAATAGGACTGATGGGGGTGTGAGACATTGGTGACGGAAGTTGAATGGGGACTGGAACACCTTCTAATGATAATTTCCTGCAAACGCAGTCTATGGTTTAGATTCTAGATGTAATTAGAGGAAGGCTCTATTTTTGAAGTGGTTACTCGATTTAGAAGATACAACTAAGTTTGCACCGAGTAGTCTGGGATTAAGCTTTAAAGTCATTCCATGAAGCTTTAGGAGAGGGTTTGGACAGAGGCTAAGAAAACAAATCTGGAAAAAAATTCTGCTTTATTAGCTGTGATATCCACTATGGAGTCATCTTCTTGATTAGAATAGAATACCAAGGTTCAGTTACGATAGAAAGAACATACACTCTATTAAGTTCCATTCTCTTTTCTTCAATTATCAATGCGCTTATGGAGGATGTGATGTATTATGTTTGCAGGTGCTATGTAGTTGATTGATAAAACTAGAAGCTGGCTTAACTCGAAGTTGGAGGTAGAGAAGTACTTAAGAATCTATAGAATTAAGTCATTAGCACAAGATGGAGTGCAACTTTAGTACGACAAGCAAGAGGATTGATGGTGAAGTGATTGGCAGCAGGAAATTAGGAAGGATAATCATGTTGGTATATTGGATCGATGTTGTATAAGGAGAGGTTGATTGAGACAAGAATTGCAGGTTGGATGAAGTGGAGAAGTGCTTTTCGAATGCTTTGCAGCTATAATGTTCCTACAAACCTAAATACAAACTTCTATACTACACCATGAGGCCAGCTAAGGAATATTCACTTGCAATGCTTTTAGTGATTGGGTTTTGGATGTCCTAATCAGGAAAATAAAGTTGTCCCAAGTTGGTGGTGTAGATTGAGATAGAAAAGAATGTTTCTCAAAGCTAGTATGAATGAAACGTGACTTTGATTTTTTTTCCCCAACCCGATGTGGATATGTTTAACTAAATTTTGGTCCCTAGAATGTGCAATAAGTTATGTGGTGTGCCTGTATATTCCAATTACCCTTGCCTTCTTTTACCAGCTATTATTACACAAGTAATTAACAGAATACTTTGGTTTGGGCAAGTGTCTTAGGAGTCATGAGTTAGATTTACGTCTGAAAAGTTTGCCTTAGTCTGGTGCATAATAATCCAATACATGCTTTTAGCAATGGTTTATAATGTTCTTTTCTTCTACAGTGGATACTATTATAATTTATATTCAATAAGTTAATGACCTCTAAGATGATAAGATTGTTTTGAGAAACCAACTTTGTTCCATAGGGTATATTTAATAACCCTAATGCCTGATATTTAGTAACTTTTGAGAAATTTCATCTAATGTTATTAATTATAAGGAAAATTTTGTACATAATATGCCAATATGTATATCCTAAAAAATTTATGAATAAAATCTTTCCACATCTGGTGTTCATTCATTATGCAAAACAAATTAACAATTAAAGCATGGGAATTGGAGTAAAAGGGCTTGCTTTGAAGCTTGCACATTTTTCCCATATGATTTTTTGTCCACCCGCATCGACCTACACTAGCTCATGAGGATATTAGAGATAGATCGTTTATTTCTTAAATTAATAAAGTGTGTACTTCTTGACCAAAAGTGGTAGCTAAGAGCTGAGAAACCGTGTAAGTTGCCCTTTTGTGCTAGAATAAGAATGCATGAATTGGATTTTTTTTGATGAATAATAGTTTACGAGTTGATTAAAAATTAACACTTTTAATAATATTTGGTGCGCGTGTATGCATAAAAAGGAACTTTTTCTTTGAATAATAGTTATAAGTAATCTTAATTTGTAATACTTCAAAAAATTAGTGACTTTTCACTCTCCAAAGATTGTAAAAGAGAGTTGACTGTAGATGATTTTTAATGGATCGAAGCACATGGTCTTCAGCAGTCCTTTCAGTTTTATGCCTTGAATTCTTTATGTTGGTGCCATTACAGCTGCTCCTCAAAAGTTGTCGGTGAAAATTCCACTTATGCAGTAAAGTAGACAACTTATATCTTATGCACAGAAGAAATTGAATAGAGAACTCATGAACAGACGGAATCTGTATCCACTATAATTCTGGTCGCAAAATATTTTGCAAACTGATGCATATATCCTAGTGACTGTCGCACATGAGTATTGTATTTTTAGGGCTTTGTCTGTTCTATCTGATTTTTTCTCGGCATTGTCTGAGTTCATTCACATGCATAGAGAGTACAGTAGATAAAACCTTTTGTGGTACTGGCACTAAACTATTCATATTTGCTCGCAGAATTTCCAATTCAATTGTTATAATGTTAATTCCCCCAAAATTGTAAATCTTGTTATTTTGCTGATATCACAAAATAGTAACAGATTTGCATGATGTCAGGATTCTCTTGGTAGAGTATAGAATAGTTTTATTTTTTGTGCAGATCGTGGTGTGGAACTTTCTTCAGAGATCAAAAGGTTCAGATGTACTGGCCACAAAGCAAGCATTACTTTTCATTATCTTGCTTCAGTATATACCCAGATTTATCCGAATCCTGCCCTTAACTTCTGAACTCAAAAGGACTGCTGGCGTCTTTGCTGAAACTGCTTGGGCCGGTGCTGTATACTATCTCTTGTTGTACATGCTCGCCAGTCATGTAAGCAACCTTTTCTAGCTGGTAGGCCTTGTTTATTAGTTGACTGCATGCAATTGCATGCAATAGCATGTCATACAAGTTTAAGCTTATTTTGAAGTAGGTCCCCGGCTGTGTCCCTTGCTTGCTTATGTTTCAGTCTTAACTTTTACAGTTTGTATTTTCTTAATTAATTGCTTCATCGTTATTACAAAAGATACATAATTTGGTAACAGATTGATAACTGCATGCCTGAGCAAGAATGCACCCATGCATGGCTGCAGATAATCCAGTTGCTCTACTTCTGTTGGACTTGCTTGTAGATGGACATCTTAGTTTGGAATATTTTTAAGTCCTGAAATATTTGCTCTAGTTCTGAGTTCCTCTCGTGTTACTTCCATCTGCATTAGCATATTCCCAAAAACTAGGTCTTTATGCCAGAGTTTTTGATATTATAGCCTTTCAAGGTCTAAGGAATCTGTTTGTTCTCCAGAAAGAGAACTTCAAAGCACTCTGTACTTCACAATGTCTATATAATTAGTACCCTTTACCCTAAGTAGCACAGACACCGACACCGCGTCCGACACTAACACTGACGGGACACCCGACACTGCAATTTCCAAAATAACAAATTTTGGACACCGCTAAATATTTGGATGCGTATATTGTGTATGGGTATGTTTATATAAGTTTCAAGCACATTCAGCCCTCATGAAAAAGTAAAACACCAACCAATAAACCATAAGTTAGAGTCGTACTTGAAATCAAGTTATTCAGATGCTCTGAAGCACACAGAGCATCTGAATAAAATTTATCCATACTACCTATAAAAGTGTGGATGAGTGTAAATCATTTGTTGGACTAAACTATCCCTCAAACTTTTTCTAATGCCATTATTATACTTGTTGAGAGTTGGTCTAAAACATCCACCGAACTTAAACACCCCTAAGTATTTACAAAATTTCCCTCAAGGGCCATTTTTGCTTGATTTACATGGAAGCACAACAAGAGCACTTATATAATACATTTATTGACAACATAAGGATGATGAATGGTTTTATTTCATTGTTCAATCAGGGTTACATTATGTAACCCTTCGTATATCCCTCTTACCATAATAACATCCATACTTTCGCTTTCACCGTCAAAAGACAAATGTGCTCATATAAAGCTCAATCAAGGTTACATATTTTGTTGTCTATATTGCTGAATTTGTATCAATTTTAGCTCATATAATGCTCCTCTTAATATTTAAATACCCACTTCATAGCATTGTGCTTGAGTAAGTATGTATCTTTGTTCTATGTTGTTCGGACTTATTAAGTGTTGAATTATGAGGCTTTTGAATACTTTGTTGCATAGCATAGATATTTTAGAAATTAAGTTTGGCAAATGTAGCTAAAGACCAAACTGTTATGTTTTAAAGGCCTTTTTAGTAACAAAATCATGCTATACAGAACCTAAGGTCAATAACACATTCTCTATTGATGGTATCAATGAAAAATTACAAAACTAAGGTTGTATCTAATCATTTGCGTACTATATCATTCTTGCTCATTGTACTATATTATAGTTATAAGAACAACAAAGTCCGAAGAAGTTGAGGATCAAGAAAGCAACTTCAATGCAGTTATTTTAACTTAATAGTTAAGCATTAGTGCTCACGTGCAATGCACGTGCATTACCACTTGTCCAAGTGAAATCTGTATGAACTTAATTGCTCCGCAAAGTCAATAATGTAAGACAATGTAATTCGATGCCATTAATCCCGTAGAATCATTACCGGTACTATATCAGATTAGAATATTACATGTCAAGCATTAGACTACATTTGAAGCAAGCACGGTTCTGTTTTAGATGTGAAGCAAATCATCTTAAGATCTTTTTGTTCGTGAATGCCCGTCTCTGGGAATCGTTCGCTCACTTCATTGTTGTTTTTGTTGAATGATCTTGTATAGCTTGTAGAGGGTGGGGGTTTTCTTCTTTCCTTTGGTATACTTCTGGTGTATACACCACCTTAGCTGGCTTGTGTGAAGTGTACTTTTCACCGAGAAACATCAACGGTTGCAAATTTGAAGCTTTATGAATGAGTATTTTCACAGCCCTTTTTCCCCCCGGTAGATTGCCGTATATATTCAAGAACTTTCAGGTTTGCGTCCATGAGGAGAGTATTCCTCTTGGATTGAGAATGCTGTGGTTTGCAAGTAGCATTTCTTTTTCTAGGTCTTGTATCTTGGATATATATGTGATTATATTGCTCTATTTTGATAAATGGACGTATTTGAAATAAGTGATTTAGCGAACAAAGTTGGGGCCTTAAGATACACATGTAGACTCCCTATAATTATTGTAAAATCCACATCTGTGAGATTAGACATAAATTAAGCTTATACTCCTCGAAATGAACTCCAAAGGCATAAATTACATATTTTCTAGTCTAAGTGCAACCTAAATGAATTCGTTATAAATGAACAGTTGAATCTTCAAATAAACAATCAGATAATGGTCATCTTTACACTTTTCTTTATGGCTTCAATGAGAAGAGCCAGCTTAGAGCGCTGCAGTTTGATGATCTTTGTTTCCGAACACTTGCTGTTGACATTTTTACAATCTTATATTCAATAAATTGTAAATATTGAATGTTCTCATCCTTTATATCCTCTTCTTTTATGTTTTTAGTTAGTTTTCATTGCTGCTATATTCAGCTACTTTCCAGTAAGATATCATTTTTGTTCTCAAGTCTATAACAAGACGAGTTCTTTGCAGATAGTTGGCGCTTTCTGGTATCTTTTATCAGTAGAACGAAATGATACATGCTGGTATGAAGCTTGTAAAGGTAATGGAACTTGCAAGAGAGGTTTCTTGTATTGTGGAAACCAGGACATGAAGGGTTATGACTCCTGGAGAAGTATCAGCGATTCAGTTCTAAATGAAACTTGCAGTGTGGATGCATTCGATTTTGGAATATTTGAGCAGGCTTTATCTTCTGGCATAGTTTCTTCCAAGAATTTTCTTTCTAAGTACTGTTACTGTCTGTGGTGGGGGCTTCAGAATCTAAGGTGAGCTTATGAATATGGAAGTTATTGCTGATTGATCATTTGGTCCGGCTTGCCCAGAAAGTAGCTTGTTCTTGTTTGTTTGTTTTGTTGATTATATTAATGTCCCTGTCAATCTGAATGCATGTTGGTATACTAACAAAGTCCATCTGCTTTGCACATAGATATAATTATACAATAACAAAAAATATTGCCGCTCTTTTAGCTAATCATAAATTTATATTTCATTTTCCTTATGTGTGAACCATCTCCTAGTTAATTAGCACGAGAGGAACTATTGGTTTCTACTTTCTATATCACAGGTGACGAAGAATTATGATTATTAAACGATCCGTCATTAAAATTCACGTCGTGTGCTTGCATACTTGTGGGGTTTCACAAGCTTAAATCACGGCAAACTGTGTTTTTTTTATACATCATGTAACCTTTAGCAAATAAGATTCTTGATTCGGTACCATTCGCATTTGCAAAAAGTAGGACTCCCTTTTACTTGTTTCTTTCATATTGTAGACAAAAACAGTAGAAAAATAATCAGAAAGGAGGGTGGGGGTCTACCTTTTAGTGGTTCGACAGAAAAGATCCCTGAGTTTCTCTTGGTCTACTTATAAGCCATCTTACTTCCCTGATACATTCTTGCTTTGCTATTCCAACTGCTGCGCGAAGTGCTCTCCAAAGAACCCTATGAAAAAGAAAGGTACACATCTGAACACGAACAAGCCTGGCCTTTTAGTCTTTGTTGTTTGTGGAGCATGTTGCCACTGGTTGTTTGTCACGTAATATGATGACATCTGAAGTTTTGCATGTTAGATTGATTCTTGAACGAAGTTTTGCCTTTCCAGCTTTCATGCAGCTGCATACTTATAAATCTGGTAATGTCCCTTTTTTGAGATGTTACAATAGTTGGTACCCTCTTTAAAGTTCACTTAGTCATTTGTTATGTGTCCTAGGGGTATAATTGATAAGATATAATCGTCCATAAAATGTATGACTTTCAAAGCGGCTGGAAAATTATGGGACAGATTGACGGCAGATGCTTATTTTCCATTTTGCCAATTTATATGTGTAGGCCCAACCATAGCTATTATTGATTAATTTTTGCATGTTGTAGTTTTGATTTCTTTGCCCCTTCTGCAGTACACTTGGCCAGGGACTTCAAACCGGCGCCTATCCTGGAGAGTCTATATTTTCAATTACATTGGCCATATTTGGACTCATTCTCTTTGCGCTACTAATCGGCAATATGCAGATATGAATTTGGGATACATCACTTAAAACCTTTTAAAGTTGATTATTTCCTTTTTCTTGATTTTTAGTTGCATATAGGAGCCAAGCCTTATACGTGCACCTGGGCCTCCTTTTGTGTGGGTTCTTTTGGAAGGGGGAGAAAGGGTTGGACTCTATGAAGTTCACTATAGGTCTCAATATAAGGTTGGAAACCCTGGTAGAATTAACAAATTGACTCCTCTTCATCGGTAGCCATGTAATATTATTCGTCGTATTTCTCTGATGACATATCAAGAGGTCTTCTCAGTGCTTCATGTTTTTCTAGGATTTTGTCCTTCTTAGATAGTGAAGCATATAACACTTAGGTGCTTCCCACTAGTCTTTCTGTTCTCATATGAGTTGCTGATTGATATGCCAACTCTGAAAATGGAATGGACTAAGAAGGTATTTCCCATTAATCTTTCTTCTGCAAACCGTAACTCGGGGCATTCATCCATGAAAGGTGATCTTGCACGTTTTTAGTCTGAGCTGTAGGTGGCAGATTGTTTCAGCAATTATAAAGATGTTAGGGGACCTTGAAGCTTCCATATCGAGGTTAATATGTTTTCTGTCTCTCTATATGGAAGGCTTAGAACAGAGGGGTAACAAGGAAAGTCTTCGCCTTCACTCTATTGTGATTGTTTTAGAGCTAATGATTGTTTCAGTAGGACCATCTTATGCGATGTTCGTGATGCATGTCAGAAGAGTCCTGGCTTGTTGGATTTCCCATGGTTTGGAAGCCAGATGCTAGGAGGTAATTCATTGCCACTATTTGGAGATTAAAAAATATAAATCATAAGTGGGATGATTTTCATAGTTAATTTTTCTTTTGGAGGATTTTACATTAGGTTCTTACTGCAAAATCTTTCTAGTTCTGTCAGGCTGAAGATGGGCCTTACTATGATGCATCGTTGGAAACTGGTTGTCACTGCAAAAGTTTATAAGGCCTTGCAATGATGCATAGTTGGAAACTGGTTGTCACTTCAAAAATTAAAGTACTGTGGGCCTCCATTTCCATGGATATTATATGAAATTTATATGACAGCTGATAGGAAACTGGAGTGGGATGCGTTTTAAAAGCCAAAAGAGGTTATTTCACGATTACGCCTCTAAGATTGGCTTGCTCTATGTGAGATCTGGGTTAAAAGTTGCCAATATCTTGAAACTCATCAGAATTACCAGATGAGAGATTCTGTGTAGGTTCTGGATGGTGGAGGAACTGCCAAAAACAGCCTTGGAGATGCATGCATAAACATTTTCGTCCATGCTCTGTCCTCATCCATTCCTACTCACTCAATGTTCTTCAAATGCAATTTATTTAGGTAAATGTAAAAAAGCTGTCTATCATATCAAGCTCAACACCCTTGAGGCCTTGACTGCCCTAACATTTATTGTGCAAAATACAGCACAGAAAATGTGAAGTTGCAGCGGCGACATATCCCGAGAAGTCGGGTTCCTTTTGGTTCAGGTGGTTTAATCCTCCTTGCATAATTTGAAAAGAGCAGATTCCCTAGAGCAGTGACAAGCGGACAGCATAGGAATAAGTAATCCTTTTGAGTCGTCATCTCTCTTACACGTAAAACAACTATCAACTTGTGTTTCATCTTCTACGGAGGTTATCAAATATCACCAGTTAAGGGGGCCACCAAATAGCTTTTCAAGCGAGAAAAATATCATCCTTCTTCAGTGCCATTGCTTCCCACATGACCTTTTAAAGAAACAAGTCACCACCATCTCCTGTCATGGAGAAGTAGAATAATTGAACTAAGATAACAAGCAAGCGATTATCTGCTCTCAACCATCTAGCATGCCAGCCATGTAAAGCACTCTAATTAGTATCAGCTTTGGAAAGAATCTTATCCACCTCATCTGCGGGTAGATAAGTATGCATGAAGTTGCTTTAGCACTTCCTTTTGCTAGATTACCCTTTTCTACACTCCTAACTCTTATTTCTCCTTTTTTCCTTGTTCTTTGATACCATCTCTTTGATACCATCTCTTTGAACTCTCTCTTTTATCTTCTCTGCTTACAGTGCTTTTTGGCTCTTTCAACCCGGGTCCTTACATTTTTGGTATAGTTTCTAGCACAAGATATGCCTGAGATAAATGAGGAAGGCTTAGAATACCGAAATGTGAGAACTTTTGTACTTACTGGTTTGATACCCCTCAGCTCCTTTCGTCTATGTTCTTGAATGAAGTTTTGGCATATTACGATGTTTATCCCAACAGTGTTCCCTTTATTAATGGAGTTAATTACCTATTAAGGAAAGAGCATAGAGTGTTCCCTCAATTAATAGAGTTTATTACCTATCGAGAAAAGAGCATATCTAAACCGTCTTGCTAACTGAGGTTTATCCCAACAGTGTTTCCCTCTATTAATAGGGTTAATGACCTATTAAGGAAAGAGCATGGAGTGTTCCCTCTATAAATAGACTTTATTACCTACCGAAGAGAGCATACAGTGTTCCCTCTATAAATAGAGTTTATTACCTATCTGGAACAGAGCATATCTAAACCGTCTTGCTAACTCTGTGTTGTGACCGTGGAGACCTCCGAAATTTTTCATTAGTATCATATGTTGATTCTTGTCATGTATGTTACTTGCTAATTATTTTCTTGCCCTGGTGGGGAAAAAATTGAATAACTGTGTGGGTCCTCATACTTATATTTTATTGGAACAGACATACCTTCAGAGCCTTACTATTCGTCTTGAAGAGATGAGAGTCAAAAGGCGCGACTCAGAGCAGTGGATGCATCATCGCTTGCTACCTCCTGATCTTCGGGAACGAGTTAGACGTTATGACCAGTACAGGTGGTTGGAAACACGTGGGGTGGATGAACAAAATTTGGTTCAAAGTTTACCAAAGGATCTCAGAAGAGACATAAAGCGTCATCTTTGTCTGGCCTTGGTCAAAAGGGTATTTTTGACTGTTCTCTTCTTTTATTTATGGTACCTTGGTTTCTATTGACCTTTGAATGTGTGTATCTTTGATATAAAATGAGTTGATTGAATTAGGTCAGATCCCCCATGATTTGTTTTTGTGTTATGATCCCGTACTGCATCCAACCTTTTTGCTATGTAAACAAATGTTAACCTAAGAATGATCTAGGACTTGGTTATCCAAAAATAACTAAGAAGAATATGCCGGCTCTCCCTGAGTGACTTGCATGCCCATTCTTTTTCATTTTCCAGTTGGAAATCTTTTCTTGTTAACTGGAAAAAGTGGAAACTTTCTCCGTCCATTTTCAATATTCTTGTTGGCTACTTGAAACTTTCTCTGTCCATTTTCAGTGTCAGACATCTGAGCTTTTTTCTTGTAATATGTACCACAGGAAAAAGAAACATTTCCTTTTTGACCTGTACAAAACTGCCTTTTTTCTTGTTCTTTTTCATGTATTACTGTTCTAAATAAATATGATGCTGATGGCATGTTGCTTCTACATGGAATTCACTGCTGGGGATTTTAAAACAAAAACAAAGAAGAGAGACTTGACTGTGGCAGTGTTAATCGAGCTCTTTGGCGATGTTTGAACAGGTTCCTTTGTTTGAGAATATGGATGAGAGGTTGCTTGATGCCATTTGTGAGCGACTGAAACCATGTTTGTACACGGAGGACAGTTACATCGTCCGAGAAGGAGATCCAGTTGACGAGATGCTGTTCATCATACGAGGTCGCCTTGAGAGCGTAACCACTGATGGTGGGAGGAGTGGTTTCTTCAACCGCAGTTTGCTGAAAGAAGGGGCTTTCTGCGGAGAGGAGCTTCTAACCTGGGCGCTAGACCCCAAATCTGGTGCAAACCTCCCTTCTTCTACGCGGACTGTCAAGGCGCTGACAGAGGTGGAGGCATTTGCCCTGACAGCTGACGAGTTGAAGTTCGTGGCCAGTCAGTTCAGACGGCTTCACAGTAGGCAGGTTCAGCACACCTTTCGGTTTTACTCGCAGCAATGGAGGACATGGGCCGCTTGCTTTATTCAAGCTGCATGGCGCCGTTATTCCAAGAGGAAAATTCTGGAGCTTCGAAGAAAGGAAGAAGAAGAAGCAGAAGGGTTGGCTGGGACCAGCAACAATGCTGGTGGAGGTTCATATAGCCTCGGCGCCACTTTGTTAGCTTCCAGATTTGCAGCGAATGCTCTTCGCGGTGTTCACCGGAACAGGAACCTCAAGACTGCAAGGGAATTGATGAAACTACAGAAGCCTCCAGAGCCGGATTTCACTGCTGATGCAGATTAACTTCTCCGTCTCACAGAACCCTCGTGGACTTCCTTTTTCCTTTTTTTGAACTGATTTTACAAGCTTGTAAAGGGCAGACTCTATACCATATCACTTGCTTTCGTTTCTGCCTTATATATATTTTATATTTTCTTCAAAGTTGATTATATGCACTAACGGGAGCTCTGGTCATCACCCAAATACAATATCCGACGGCATGCTACATGTTCTCTTCATTGGTATAAGAGCCACCTTTTAGCGTGGTCGGAGATAAACTAATTTTCCTTATTGGCCTCATAAAAGCGTGATTGAGCTTGATTATGGGGCGATCAAACTTGATTGGGTGTGAATTAAATCCGATATTTAGGTGTTTGTCAATATGAGATTGATGAATTTAATCGGACTCAAAAAAGTTAATCGAATTCATTAGTCAGAAAATTGAGGATTCTGATTTAACCGTTATTCGCGTTATCAGGTTTTACAATTATACTTATCGTGCTATCTCCATATTTTCCATGGCAAAACATCCCGTGCCCCTTCCTTCAATTAACCCTCAATCTCTGTTGTAGCTTTCAATATTCCTTTTTGTTAAACATTCCAATATTGGGTCTTGTTGTCCAACGATAAATCTTAGCAGAATAAAGTGCAGAGCTTTTTTATGTTGCCAAAATGAGATAGTCCTTTTTTATGTATAAACTTAACGTTAACACATTGTCACGCTAAACTGATTTAAGCACTTCTTGTCGAACACTTAGATGCACTTATATTTTTGCCCTTCTTTTGCATATAAGTCCATTTTTCTTACAAAAGGAATCTAAAATTGACTCACTTGCCCTTTGATATCGTGCTCACATCGTTTCCATCCAAACGTATCAAGGTCCATTTTACAACATATCAATTCTTAACCTTTGAATTTTCGGGGACTTGACTTTGTAATTAAGCTTTCTTTATCTGATTAATTGCTATAGCACCTCATTAATTGCTGATGCCCTAATTGGCTACCATTTTATTTGTTTCCAATTCATGTTCTTGAACTTTCTTTTTGACTTAATTACCATTATCTAAGTTCTATTTTTCAGAATCACCAAAATTCAAAGACCATTCACCAACTCTTTGCATATATTTTCATGGATTACACCCCACTCGTCTTGACTTATAAAAGTGCTAAAATGGTAACCGTTAGCCCAATCGTCGGATGACTAGGCTTATATTTTGTTTTGGTAATAACAATAGATTGATCGTAGTATATTGTGTGCTTTAAGTGAATGCGTCATAGGAATATTTATACACATATCAAAACACATTTGAAAACTTATTCATGGAATGTAGTGAGCAAAAGCTTAAAGGCATAATTTGGAAGCAACGGAAAAGCTTTAAAGAGCAAGAAAGAACAGTGAGCAAATCATTGTCAAGGGAGCACGCAAGAAAGACACGGGTAATTTCAGCTCTCTCTTGATTCTCATAACGTAATTGGTCTTAGTTTGATGTATGAGTTGATGACTTTGCCCTAAGCCTTTATGCCTACTTTGAAAAAAAATTTTAGATAGCAAATGATCAAAATTTGATAATTATCTCATTCCAAACTTTTTATGAGAAATATCTTATAGTCGGCTAGAAGAAAGCAGTATCTTAAACTCTAACAACCTTCAATAAGTTATAGATACCAAATACGAGCACGCTTTTGAAAATTTTGTGATCCAAGAGTATGTGTGGTTCTCTTGTAAAAATTTTTCTTGTATACTGAAATTCTTTTTAGACCAATCGTGCTTATTGTGCGTGTGAGTGTAAGTTGCGGTGACTAAGGGAGCTCTACACCAAAGGGGGAGGCAACAAGTACTGGTGAAGTGCTTGCCAACGGGATCGGTAAGTTTTGAAATAAAAGGTTGACTTAGGCGACCATCGGGTTGGTTTGTCTAAGTGCCGCACGGGTTGAGTGCGAGTTCCGTGCCCACGACTCTCTCAGTTCGTGACAAGTGGTAAACCTATAATGGCCATACACCATGGAAACACCTAAGGCCCTATTTATGAGAGAAACATCTAGGCTCAAGATTTTGATTATCTATCTTATTTCTTATTGATTTCACTTCATGATGGAGAGTGTCGTTCTAAGAAAATTATAGGTTGAGAGTGAGCATTTGTAGATCATTAATTCTCCAATCCCTCTATTTTGCTAGATCTTCAATTTGCCTTCCAAATTAGGTTTAATAATACACATATTAATCATTGTAAAAGGTAATTGTATCAGGGCTTAGAGTTATCAGGTCTTGAATATGTTTTGTGGATTCAAAACTTGTTGCTTGCTGTGGGTTGCGTTAAGGATTTCAAATGGTTAACCAGAGAGGAAGACCAACTTCTGGTGCATTTTAAGGCTTTTGTAAGAGGCTGCCTTGAAGACGTGAATGTGGGCTAGAGGGTCGTCAAGCTGGGCCATTTAAATCATCGTCCCAAATATCACTAATCTATAACTCCTTACTTCATTGTCATCTACTTTGCTATGAGATTGTTCCGAAATTGCTCATTATGTCGATTAATTGATAAATTAATCAAATTGAATACTTGTTTGACCAATTTGTTTGCAGTAATCCTGAAAATGGCGGTCTAGGCAAAAGTCAGGGTATAAAAGAAAAAAAAAGAAAAGAAAAAAAAAAAAAACTCAGAAAAGTGTAAGGTTGCATTTTTCTTCCTAAAAAATAAGGTTTTTTTGAGTAATTGGAGGCCACTGTTTGGCCTTCACATATTATCCTCCTGATACCCTATGGTTGAATTTTGCACTTGTTAGCCCTTTGAGCCTAGATAGTTTAGCCTTTCTTTTCGAAAGCCTATAACTCTAACCTTGGGATGGGTAAGTTTCTCTGTGTGTGCCTATGTCTCACGTATTGCTATCCAAGTTGGACTCAACGTGAAAATGTTTCTTTTTCGTAGGAACCAAATTTTTGATGATAGAGAGGATGATAAATCAAAGATGAATGATTATTTGTTTGACCTTGAAATAAAAATTGAAAGAAGAAGCATTGAAAAAATAAAGGAAAAAAAAGACAAAATTGAAGAATGATTGCTAAGATTTGATGCATTAATGATATTGATAAAATACAATTGATAGGTGCAAAACATGTTCATTGTTTGAACTACACTAGACTTGATTCCCCCATAGGAAATAAGTAGGCACCTTGGTGATTATTTAGGCTCGGTCTCCATGGGCTCCTACTAGAGGCTTTCGTATCATAATTGCTTCTTGAGCCTTATTTCCATTTGGTTCTTAGCCTACACCCTAACCTACATTGTGTCCCGTATATAAAGTTATTCTTGAGGTTATGCTTATTTAAGACAGACAAATGAACAGTATAAGATATTGGTTCATGCACTTTTAGAGCTTGCTACACGTGACATGATGTGTTTACTTCCTTATGATGTGTTTGGTAGCCCGATTTTCCCGACTTGCCTGGCGTGCCCTACCTTGTGCATTACATTTCGTTGATTTGATGGTATTAAGAGTCGCCCCAGCCATTTAAGAGTTTATCACTATAAATAATTAACTACATAAATGTAACTATACTCCGTCGATATTAGCGAGGTAGACCCATAAATATCTAGTGTAGGTGGAGTCCAAAGATACTCAGGATCTTCTGCATGCTAATGTGGGTACCTAGATTGCTTCGGTCGGTAGTCTCCTGCTTCTTAGGGTTATTATGCATGAATGGAAAGACATGTTAACCTATCATACATCATTTTATACCGGCTCTGCTGCTGCACTAATGATGTCTGCCTCTTTCATTTGATTAAGTAATCTTTCTGAATTAGTCTACATAACAATATGCATGATCAACCTATGCAGAGCCCATTTTTGTGATCTCAAAGTTGCTAATATTTGTGCAGAAAGTGGATCCATAGGATCAAAAGAATGTGTAGCTAATTCCATCCATAATCCTAAGGGCTTCATGAACATATAGCCGTTCCAATCCAAACCATACAGGCCATAATCCTAAGGGCTCCATAATCCTAAGGGCTTCATGAACATGAGCATCCCTTCTGGATACCACACAGTTAGCCACTCAAAAAATTGGCGAAGGTACCTTACTCTAAGATCCAATCCAAACCATACAGGCCGAAGGCAAGGACAATAGAGGAAGAGGTGTGGACAGGATGGGGTACTAAATCTCAAAAACAAACGTGGCATCACTTGTAACATTGAATCTTTCGGAGTGTGGACTTAGCAGGGAGCCGCTTTGTTAAAATTGCCATAGGAAAAGTTGGACTTTGTGGGGGATCTAGCTTTGCTAGTCCAAGTCATCTGGTCTCGCCAGACTTTCAAGTCTCAAGTCCAACCCCTTCCGCACCTGTCTATAAGAAATACATTCAAGGTTCCACCCACATAATAGGCATATCAAAGCACTACATGGGAAAGGACGGGATGGGGTACACACCAAATCCGCGCTATCCTAGTCTCATCGGGTGACACAAACACCATTTTTCTGCAACACGGCAAATAAAAGTGTGGTGACCGAGTTAATGTCTTGGCTTTTGCAAATCAATTCTTCTCTTTTGTGTTTCGTTTTTAATCTACTTTTAGCTTGACTTGGTTAATATTTTAATGTGAGATCACCAATACTCGAGTGTCCTTTACGGTATTACACGTAAGGATGCAATTATATTCTTTCAGAAGTAATAAACAGTGACAATGACAATTATGATATTCGATTTGGCATTTAACGTTTAACAATAAAATTATTATCATCCATACAATATTTTCTCGTATTAGATGGAGACATGGATGTCACCAGCCTATTGGGGATAGAATATGGCCTCAAGGACAAGGAGTAGAGAGGTTTGTAAATGTGTGTATAACCCTCTGGTCTTTCTATATTCATAAAAAATACCTCATTTTCTGTCAAACACAGTTCATACGTGACCAAATTATCTAACTAATTAGAAACCTAGCCATTCAAGTGAATTCATATAGTAGAAACAAAAACACATCCACTCAACACTTGAGGTAAAACCAAGGTTCTGAAATTTACCCTGCGAATTTAAATTCATTTGAACCCCCAAATTGTAACTGCCACCACCAACAGGAACCCATCAACCTTTATATGGCAACAGTCTCTATTACCGATAAGAATGTGCTGGTCACTCTCATTCCTAAGATTGACCACCCCGTTAAGATTAGTCAATTCCGCCCCATTAGCCTTTTCAATGTTAATCATAAAATCATAACTAAAATTATAGTGAATCGTTTGCGTCCCTATTTGAATGATATTGTTAGCCCCTTCCAAAGTAGTTTCATCCCTGGGCGTCTTACCTCTGACAATATTTGCATTACTCAAGAGATTGTCCATTCCCTTAAGTCCAAATCCGGCAAACATGGGGGTATGATCTGGAAAATTGATCTCGAGAAAGCCTATGATAGAATTAAATGGAGTTTTATTCGACATACGCTTAGTGAATTTAAAATCCCTAAAAATCTTGTTGATCTTATTATGGATTGTATTGTGGGAACCGGTATGAGTTTCCTATGGAATGGTGAGTTATCTGATCAAATTTACCCTGAGAGGGGGATTAGGCAAGGCGACCCTCTGTCCCCTTATATTTTTGTTCTATGTATGGAGAGACTTTCTAATCTTATTAGTGACCAAGCTCGGAATAATAAGTGGACTGGTTTGAGAGCTTCCTCCTCTGGTCCTCTGTTTACGCATCTTTTTTATGCTGACGATTTAATGTGATTTGCCAAAGCTGACATGTGTAACTGTGAAAGTATGCTTGAGGTCCTGAATACTTTTAGTTTCGAGGCTGGCCAACAGATTAATCTCAGCAAATGTAAAATATTTGTTTCGCATAACACCCATAGATTGTTAGCTAAGGAAATTAGTCGTTCGAGTGGTATCCCCCTCTCTTCTAATCTGGGTCGTTATTTGGGGGTGCCCATCATCCATGATAAACTCTCCAAAAATACTTTTTCGTATGTGATTGATAGAGTGCAGAGCAAACTTATTGGCTGGAAATCCAAACTGCTGTCTCTTGGGGGAAGAGTTACCCTGGTCCAATCGGTCATGGCTTCCCTCCCTAACCATACTATGCAAACGAGCCCCTTCCCTATGGCCACTTGTAAGATCCTCGATAAGTTGAATCGTAACTTTATTTGGGCTGATAACGAGAACAATAGAAAGGTCCATCTTGTTAATTGGGAGAATGTGTGCAAACCTAAACTCATGGGAGGTCTGGGAATCAGGAAGAGCAATGTTAATAACATGGCCCTGTTATCGAAATTAGGCTGGAAAATCATTAGAAATGCCTCTAATATCTGGGTCAAGGTGCTGAGAAATAAGTACAATATTCCTAGCAACCCTAGAGATTGGAAGGCCAAGAGAAGAAACTCTCACATATGGAGGGGCATTCTTAAGACTAGAGATACCCTGGTTGCTGGGACTAAATGGGTGGTTGGCAATGGGAAAGATATCTCGCTTTGGGATGATTGGTGGTGTGGAGAGAGGCCTTTTAATTGTCTAAGTCCTAGAGGCCCCTTAGAGACCAAGGTGGAGAGTATTATTTCTAATGGGACGTGGACTACCTTGAATATTAACCATCTTATCTCTGCGGAGGAGAAACTTGCGATTCATTGTACCCCTATCCCGACTTTCTCTACGCTTGTTGACTCCCCCTGCTGGGGTCATTCTGGGAATGGTATCTTCTCTTCCAAAGCATTCTTCCACCTCCACATTTCCCTCAACTCTCCCACTTCATCTACCCCCTCTTGTAAGTGGAAAAAACTGTGGAACCTTAAGATCCCCCAAAAGCTGAAAGGCTTCCTTTGGCTTGTCCTCCATGACAGGCTTCTTACCAATTCTTTAAGGAATACTAGGGGTTTTGCTGACTCGAACCTTTGTCCTAGATGTAACAGCTATGAGGAATCCTCTTTACATGCTCTATGGAATTGTAAATTTGCTCGTGAAGTTTGGAAGATTTTCTTGAATAACCAACAGGTGCATCAACTTGAGAATTTGAACAATGTGGACTGGTTCTGGAAAGGTTTATCCTTGACTGTTAGTAAACATAGTGATTACTCCTGGGATAATCTTTTTATTTGCACTATGTGGGCTAACTGGAAATGCAGGAATAGGAAGGTGTTTGACAACAAAAATTGTACCAAATGGGAAGCTGTCTTCTCAAGTAAAGTCCTTGCAAGGGAAGTCACCTCTGCTTTTAATTCTCCTGTCATACCCCATTCTGGTATAAGTGGTAGACTGATCAAATGGCATTTCCCAGTTGCAGGCTTCATAAAAATCAACACTGATGGAGCCTCAAGAGGTAACCCAGGACAAAGTGGGTACGGGGGCATCATCCGTAACGACAAGGGACAATGGATGGAGGGCTTTATGGGCAGCATTGGAAGAAACACCAGCCTAAGTGCGGAAGTTTGGGGAATACATAGAGGGCTGATGACCATACGTGAAAGATGCTGGACACAAGCTTCGATCGAATCCGACTCCACAGCTGCGCTAAGTCTTATCATGGAGCAAGAAATCCAACAGCACCCCCTTCGGGCGCTTGTGGAAGATTGTAGAAGCATCATCAAGTTCATGAGATGCAACCTAACTCACACTCTGAGAGAAGGGAACAAATGCGCCGACTACCTCGCCAACCTAGGGGCTAGCCAGGATGATTTATATGTTCGTATAAGTATCATGCCAAGAGAGATGAACAGCATGTTGCTGGCTGATCTTTGTGGAGTGGCCTTTGAAAGGCCATCCAACTAGCTTGTTTCTGTTTCTGTCTCTTCTTCCTTTGTACCAAAAAAAAAAAAACAGTCTCTGTAAGGAAAACCTAAAAGCTCGCATTGGGATAACGTGCCTAAAAGGAATTGTGGGTCTGCGGCAATCTCAACAAGGGCCTCAGATTGGTTGGCATCACTCTCGAGAGGCTTGTTGATAGCCCACAATATGGGCTAAGCGGAGAAATTTTCTTCAGCACAACTAAAGGAGGCCAGATCCATCCTAACTTTTGCTTCCCAGGCCCAAGTCGATGTCTATGAGGATTCGGTGCATGACACGTTGCTGCACCGACATCTCTTCTGTCACTTTTGCTTTTGATTACCTATTTGTAAATTTGTACTACTGGTCGAACTTTTGTAGATATATGCTCTCAAATCATGGCCCCTCAAGATGGTCATCCTTTCGTAATGCCCTAAGGCAACATCTGCTCACTGTGAGACATTGTAAATCTTATTTTCCAAAAAGTCATCCTCTCTTCTACAAGAAAAAAATAAAATAAAAAATCTACTCGTTCTTTTAATTTAAAGCCAGCTTTTACACAATAAATTTAAACCGTCAATGTCTTGAAGTTGCAAATATATCGTCATTCTATTTTCCAATAAAAAAACTTAGGCCCATCATATAACATATGTCTAAAAGTGGATACGGGGGTTAACCCTCTAACTAGCCAAAACTAGATGTCGTTGCCATAGACTTGAACCATGCACCCTAGACGGTGGTGAATGGTGAAATGAATAAAAATTTTACTCCTTCCGTCCAACAATTTTCAATGGCATTTGACTTGCCCGCATTCTAAAGAATTTAGTAATGTATTTTGCATTTTTAGTTTAGAGGAAAAAAAGTGGGTCAGCAGAGAGAAAATTGATTGGTGGATGATTAAATGGGGAGATAAAATAGAATAACAAGTTTAAAAAAGGTAAACATGAAAAAACACACAGAAAATCTTTCTTAATTTGGAAAGTGATCATTCTTTTGAGACAGCAAAAAAATGAAATATGTTAATTTTTTTTGAGATGGAGGGAGTAGCTTTTAAGAGATATAGTACTAGGTAAGCAATAAGAGAAGTTGCAGAAATATTAAATAAAGTGGATGTAAGGAGAAAGAGAAGAGAAAGCATTCACTTTTCTTGCAATTTTGTCTCTTGCTTACGTTTGTGACTGTGCTACTTTAGTTATAGGAATATCCAATCCACTATAACGGTGAGCGGTACACACCAACTCCATGACTTCCAAGTCTCACAGCGTGAAACACGCCTCATTTATTGGCGACAATTGCCAAATACAACTGCGGTGACACAAACACCACCTCCGCGACGGATACACACTAATTATAACCATGGGAAAATTTTACAAACATAGTATTACAACTAGAGAGCTTTTTTCCTATTGAATATACAAGTGTATAATTCTTGAAATATAGTGGACAATTGTAAGCTCAAGAGGTTTTTTTTTTCTTTTCAACAAAGCAGGCTTTATTTTGCTTTATGACTTTTTGATTTAATAAACTGTAAGAGTACATAATGGACAACTGGATGAATGTTTAAATATTTATCTGAAAGAGAATATATATTTCTTTGCTTCGAACCTAGGGAAGGCTACGCGGCACCTCTTTGGAGGGGAGGATTTCTGCTTTTTCTTCTACTTCATTTGATTCTTCTATATGAGTTTCCACATCGCTTGGGAGAAGAACTGGTGGAGGGTGCTCTTGATTGTCATCATCTGGAAAATCTTCATTACCACTAGTCATCTCAACTGCTAGACTGCGTCTTTGCCAAAGGGTATATTCCGAGGCAAGTACAGCTCCTATAGTACCAATCCCCGCGAGGATGAAGAGGCCAATAAAAGTATGGGCACGAAGAGGAGGAGTTCCTCGGGGGACTGGGGAAGCTTGACCATCGGAGGAATAGTCACACACGTGATATTTCTTCATAAGGTCTTGCATATTTTCACTTTCACTCACATTTACAACCGCCCTAGAAAAGTCAAGGACATAAGGAGAGCCAAGACGGAAGGCCTGCAATGTTATATTTTGTGAATTACAAGAGATTACAAACAATTCTAAGCACGTTAAGTAGGAGTACTACATAGGATTTCAAAATGACGGATATAAATTAAGTTCTGGAGTGTTTAAGATGAGGTACTACATTAGAAACAATTCAAATGTCTTCGTAAATCATAAGTGCACCGTGTACACTTCACGATACGTATACGAAAAATTGCTATTTTTACCCCTTTATATGCCTTTATAACATATTTTTATGTTCTAGTGACAAGTGTGGATGATCTTTTGAAGAAAAATAAGGAGGGTGGATTATCATAGTAGGGTAAGGAAAGCCTCCCTGTAAATGTATACATCATATTTCTACATATATAACCACACAAAGATCTTTCAGGACATGTGGCGGTTGGTAAAGAAAAAATGAAGAGGGAGGGAGTGAGAGAGGGGGATTTGACCAATTTGTTTATATATCTTTATCAAAATTTAAAAAAAATCCCCTAGCATTTTAAGTTTCTAAATTTAGTCATGCATTTAGGTGAACTATCAGGAATATCTTTAACTTAGCGACTGCCACTAGGGCTGGATAACGGATACTATCACTGCTTAAGTGGAGAGCAGATGTTGCTATTAAATTTCTTTGGAGGGTAATTATGCTCTTGCGTCATATGTGGGGGCATACATTGGCAATTAACCCTCTGATAAGAGTTACGTCTTTGACCATTTGATAGAAAAAAGAACGTAATCGTTTAGCTGTATCAGATATTATTGTCATATTAAAGTGTACAATTCATCTGAAAGAGATATCAACCGGGGCGGAGGCACATATGCCTCGATTGCCCTCCATTCATCTTTCTTTCTTATTATTAAAAAATGTTAGGAAAGTCAAATGTTAATTTCCTAAACAAATTCGGTTAATATAGTGTAGAAAGAAAGAGTGCTGCCCACCTTTGTTTTTGTTGCAAATTTTCACTACTGCTGTATTTTTGCCCACCTTTAAATAATTCATGACTCTTTTGTTGGGATGCGCCATATAAGACTGTTACGCTTCACATGCATAGTGACAAAGAGAAAGAAAAAGAGGTGGAGAAAAACTCACAAAGCCTAACCCGGTTCTCTCATATATGGGCCCAACTTTCGTGTAGTTGGATCCGTGCTTCTGGAGGAAGAGGTTTACGTAGGGAAGCTCATCATAGATCACATCAACGCTCTTGTTCATCAAGGCTTCGTGATATTGGTCAATGGTCGTGTATGCCTTGAGGGACATAGAGTTACTGTACTGGATTTGTAGTAAATCCCTCACGAAAGAGCCTTCTTGGTACCCAATTGACTTGATTTCGCTAGGTTCAATGGGTTGCAACTGATCTACAGTGAAAATGGAGGATAAATTGGCTGTGTAAGCCTGAATTACCACGAATACCATGCATAACCATATGATCATCACAACCTTCGACCATGGGTTAGCCATACCCCCTGTCACTGGTAGAGAAGATGTAGCAGCATGTTTCATTAGCTTGCAAAAATTCTTCTTATGACATTATATTTCTGTTGCCAAAAATTTACCAACAAAGGGAAAAATGTTTGATTTGATGTTTTATCTAAGCATGGATGGATCGTTATTTCCACTCCACTATTTAATGTATTGACTTTAAAGTGCGTTAAGTTACAGTTACTCTAAAAGCTCAACATTTCAGAGAATAAATAAAGAAAAAATATATCATGTTTTAACACTTCCCTTCCCGTAGAAGCTCTCGGTTGTACGTGAAAAAACAAATCAAGTTGCACCACAATTAAGTGGACAAAAAGCCATAGTGCAAATTGCATTACAATAAAAGGGGACCAAAACCCTGCTAAATCAGAACTCTGATACCAAATTAAGTTACTAGTTACTCGGAAACTAATAAAGGCAGATAAGAAATTACCTTCAGGAAAGGTGAAGGCAGAAAATGGGAACCAGAAGAGCATGAAGATTTGTTGATGCCACGGAGCTTCAAGTTCGTTGTTGACACGACGTTCTAAGAATTGAAATGCTGCTCCAGCCAGCATGCAAGTTACGCCCATTGTCAGCCAAAGCTCCCAACTAAAGGGTTTTAGAAAGGTCCATATGCTTTTGCGCGTGCTGCCTCCCTGTGCTGGGAGCAGTTTATAGACTCCAGAGGTCATGTATGGCAGCGTAAACTCAACAAAGGATGTCCGACTACTCAAAATTGTTATATCTCCTACCACTGCATCACAAGACTGTTTCAAACTCAGACTCTAAAGCTCCTATTTAGCATATAAAAGAAAAAGTTATCGTCATTCTAAGGTTTCAAAAGTTATTGCTTTGGTGTTAATTGATCTTTTGCACTTAGAAAACATTATATCTTTTAGCCTTTTCAGTGATTAATTCTGATTAAGAAGAAATACATGATCACAAATGAATATGTCATTAGTGGCGACAAATGTTGCAACTGAATAGTTTGTTCGAGAAGCCTGCCTTTTTTTCCGGCAAATTGGTGCCTGTAGTGGCAAGATCCACCAATGCAACCTCTTGTAAGAACAAGACAGAGTCGTAGTTTAGTCGTAATGGCAATATTTGGGACAAAGTATTTTAGTCGCTTGATTTTCATTAGCCAGAGCAATTAGAAGAAAGAAAAAAAAAATGAGTTGAGGGCCTTCAACTAACCTGGCCAAGCTGATGAAGCATAATGCTGTAGTCTTGAATTGCGCTACAATTTTGCTCCGACAAAACCGTAAAATTAGGTTCAATCCTATAAGGAAGTTTCTGTAACGCGGCACAGAACACCTCTATAGAAAAGCCATCGATCAATGTACATGTTCTATTGTCCACACGAACAAATTCAGTAAAGCCATCTTTTTTTGGAACACAAACGTTCCACTTCATGGGAATATCCCCATCGGACCGAGCAGTGTCTTGCTGCCCTACAGTGTCAAAAAGAAGAAATCAATAATAAGAAGTTTGGAATTTCTTAAAATAGAGTAATGATAGATATACCATAACTAAGCAACAATCGCGTTACGTAATTAACATGGTACAATAACCAAGTACTCGTAATAAAATCACCAATGCTTAAATATGAGTACGGAGGTGTTGCATCTTTATGTTCGTCAGACACACCAACTTTTGTGCACCTATGAACTCAAAACAATCACGTACCTCCACTAGGGGTAGGACAAGGCAAGTTGGAATCAACCTTTGAGTTCTGTACTACGATTTTATTCGTCTCTCTTGCACTCGTGAAAAGTATAGCCTTCAAGTGTAGCTCAAAAAGGATGACAAAAAGAAAGAGATTAAAGCAAGTTTTGCCATCCATTTCATTTGCTACGCCTTACTTGAGCAAGCGTTGTTGTATCTTATAATAGAACTTCGTGGTCTAAAGTCGGAGGTAACTTCGTTGATTTGATTGAGTCCAAAAATCAAATTGAGATCCAAAAATCAAATTGAGACCCTCCAGTTCAAGACAAATTTTTTTTGTTGAACAGTAGTGACATCAATTCCACATCAATCAATCAATATCAATCATCCATCAATCATGTCATATAAATATATTTATAAATATAATATAAAAAAATATATAAAAGACTATTTCCTCTCTCCGTAATGTCGTCACGTGTCTTTTTCCGATTCTTGAGAGTAACTTTGAACTTGATCTTTTAACCTACACTTCTTATTATTTTTATGATTAATTTAAAATTCTAATCCACTTATTATGGTTGAGGTAGACCTTGAACTTAGACTTCTAAGTATTATTATAATTAATCTTGACTTCTCATCGACTTATTATACCTTGAGTGGGCCTTGAACTTGGACTTCTATCCTAAATTTCTTAATATTATTACAATTAATCTAGATTTCTAATCTACTTATTGTACCTTCAACTTGGACTTCGAATATGGACTTCTTATTAAAACTATTAATCTAACTTCTAATACACTTATTATAACTTAAATTTGGACTTCAATCTCACATACCGTATGTAATTACAACCTCTACCATCGCCCACTCCTACCCTCTCTCTTTGGCTGATAAATGCTTGCTCTCTTTGGCCTTTATCTTTTTCGTTTTACACTCTTTCCCACTTTTGCTACACACATGTCTCTTGCCCTCTCAAACAATATGGAATAATGTACAATTGATTTGGCAAGGTCCTCATTAGCTAGATGCAAAGTAAGTACGTGAAATGCCTTTAGTTCATTGATAAACTCGCATAAACAATAGGTGAAGCTCGAATTAGAAATAGAAAATTCTCAAAGAGATGTTTATCTTCAGTGTTGAAATAATATTTTTTTTTTGCGGCATTTTCAACGGAATTTCATTTTTCTGACTTTCAGAGCCAGATTTGCAACTAAACTTGGGGAATAAATGTCTTACATGTGTTAAAAATCTTATGTTCTAATGTTGGGTAATAAATTCCAATATTGCGCGATTAGATTTCTTTACATTTATATAATTTGTCATTGCTGCATTTTATTTCCTGTATTCTCTTTCTGCTTCCAATAGTCAGCATATAAGTGATTTAAATTATTTCTGCTTCTAGTGTTCAGCCTATGAGATACCCAAATGTTCGAACTTGGGGTTTGATGGTAATTTTTGCTTTTTGGGTTGCTAAAATGACAGGGGGATGGGGGCAGACGTTAGAAGGAGCATTTATGGAGAGAGACTAAGTACAAAATTCTTTATAGCAAAACATCAGCAATCAACCTAACGTGAGCAAGATCCCAGAAAGGGGAATGCTACCATTACACTCCTTTTGAAGGCAACTGCTGGTTAGTTTTCTGAGGGTCTGGTAAAAGGGTTTTTAGACGAAGAGTCATGACCACCAAAAATAGTCGGTCTCTAGAGTACAAGTGCACTCGAACATGAGTCAAGAACATGCATCACAGGCACGAATCATGTGCAACCAATCAGAGGTAACTTCGTTGATTGAGTCAAAGAATCAAGTTGAGATCCGGCGCTAAACGGTGATTACTAAGTAAATTGACCATCTAGAAACAAATTAAATTGAAGAGGAACCTTCGTTGAAGATTGTCATTTTATGCACTCTCAGTTTCTTACATGATAAACTTATTTAGAAGGTAAATATAAATAAAACGAGGTTATTTTTACACTCTTTTGTATTATTTATACACTCAAATTGTATTTATCAATATTGTAGATATTTTTTGGTTATACCTACCTTCAACGTTGAAAATACATATATGATTATATATATGGTGAAACCTTCGCTTAAAATTGTGATATGTAGAATTTTTAGAACTCTATCTTTACAACACGTAAGATTTTTTAAGAATATTTTCCTTCTGGCGCGTAAGCTTCAACTTTACATGTGATACTTCTCTAACTTAATGGGTCTCTTCATTTAGAGTTTAACTTTTTAAAATTAGATATATACAATTCAAAAATCCTATTTATTTTCTACCCTATTTAAATTAGATATAATTACCGCCGATGGCTGCACGACGCACGAGACCGGGTGAAGAAGATGCTGCCTGAGGGTGCCCTGATAGAGGAGTTGAAGGAATATCCCCATCATTGGATATCTCCATCTGTATGTGGGCAGATGATTGATTGGTGGAGGACTGATCCAGCCTGGGAGGCCAAGAGTAGGAGTGGGGCCAAGAACAGACATGAGAAAGATCCCACGCACACGCGCGGGGGGGGGAGGGGGATTCGGTGGCTCACGACGTCATTCGACATAAGAATGCGGTTGAGCACCTGGACCTGGAGACGGATGAGGTCATAGCTCTGACGTATAACGTGAGAAAGAAGGATAAGGACGATGTACATCGGGCGGGGGACTTTGTTTCAGATATTTCCCAGCGGATCGATGTAAGTTCGAGTTAATTTGTTTAATTTTTGTCTTTGTATTCAATGTTGGTTGCTTTAATGTTTTCAAATCTTTAAATCATTATTTTGCAAGCCTTGTATGAACAGATTAGGGGGTCCGAGCATGCAATCCGGACAGCCATTAACGTTGACTCATAAACTGATTATTATGCTTTTAGTTTGACATTAGTTAAATTTGGATGATCGAATGTTTGTAGTCAACTCATTGTTAGTTTGTGTGTTTTTTTTATTGTGGCATTAACCGGTGATATGAGACTTATCACATTAATATTGTATAAACTTTCTGTGATATCCTTGATGACCAATTTTTTTCCCGTCTGAATTATGTTCTTAGTTAGGATCATGCTTTGAAATCTTTATTTGAGTTAGTACACTATTGTATAAGGGTTATATATGTAATGTTGTATATTTTCTTTTCTTTTCTTCTTAACTCACAAACAAGGGAAATGAATAATGTTTTCCTTTCTCTTTTAAACTCACAAACAAGAGAAAGAAAAATTGTATTCCCTTCTCTCCCTTTATCTTCTCTTCTCTTCTCTTCTCTTCTCTTCCTTTCTTTTCTTTTCTCTCCTTTCAAAACTCGCAAACAGGCTATTCTCGAATTTGGGTCACTTATAATGGTCGCTAGTTTTTATAATCCAAGGTACATTTTAAAAGTGATCTAAGACGCTTAAAATCATTTTTTGATTTTGAGTATGGACGTGCTTCTCTTTTTTCCAGAATGTTTCCAGTACCTCAGATGGTTACTGAAATTTTGAATGTTTATTTTAAACGGGAGACCACTCAGTCTGGGGTGGAGCCATTGATTTGGAACAGCTAGGATGGAAACGCCAAGCTGTTTGACATCTTAAGGCGTTCATCAATTTGTCGTGTCGTCTAGGGAAAAGAATTGTCCGCTCCGTTCCACCATAATCAATGCAGTTTTGTGCCTTTATTCAGAGAGAAGGGTCGGCTGCCTTCTTTGATTTCCATCTAGTTGGTCTCCTACGTAGTAAGTTCGTGAAGGTTGTATCAATATCAATAAGAACTGTTTTTTGGTGCATAGTACTAACATCAATATCAATATCAATATCATTAGAAAATTCTTTTTGGTGCATTGTAGAAACATCCATATCAATATCAGTATCAATATTGATAAGAACTTTTATTTTCCTGCTATCTGGGTTGTAAAAATGTAGGAAGATTTTGTATAACGATAATTAATGATTGCGAAATGTTTTTAATGACTTTTATCTGATGATGCTAAAAAGATGTTTAGAAGTTTTGTTAAAACTAATACCAGTTAAGCCACTAAAAATATCTAATGACGATTAGTTATCGTTATACAACGAGTTGTAGGAATTTTCGTATAACCCGGATAGAAGCAAAAAATTTTCCATATTAATATTAATATCATTATCAATAAGATTAAGTAAAAGACAAATTTCTATTTAGAATTTTGTCATGTATAATTTTTTGAACTTTCTGTTTATCTTGAAATTAGATCTCTATTATTTATTATGTCTCAACTTATCTTGAATTCGAGCCTCTATTATTCATTAACTTTCAGCTTACCTTGCATTTGGACGTCTAATTTTTATTAAGTCTCTACTTACATTAAATTTGGATTTCTAATCTATTTGGTATTTTCAATGTCATCATTACAGTTAAAATGCACAAAAATAAAAGACAGAATTATGATTAGTGATAAAATTAGTGAAGTAAAATCAACGCTTCTAATATGTTGTTGGAAGGATATATGGCTCAATGAGTGAGAGAAATATATTTTTCTCCATTTGACACTATCAAATGGTTCAGATAACAGCTTCATAACGGTGTAAGGCCCACGTTACGATGCCAAGTTTCGTGGAAATGGTATTCTAAACCTGGATCAAACAAATGATGAAAATGAGTAAAAGAGTTAAATGTGGCTAAATTGCTGTTTTTGCCGCTGAACACTTTTTGCTGCATATGTCATTCTTTTATTATTAGCAACTCGTAACGCTTTGATGAAGTCTAAGCCTACCTTGAATTTGAACCTCTATTATTTGTTAACTATCAGCTTTACCTTAAATTTAGACTTCTAATCTATTTATTAAGTCTCAACTTACCTTGAATTTCGAATTAGAATCTATTTGTTATTTTTGATGTTATTATTATAGTTAAAGTGTGCAAAACTAGACAGCAAAATCACGGTTGGTGATAGAATTAGTAAGGCAAAATCAATGTTCATAATATTAGTCACCAAAAATACGTAAAAATGTCGCAGTCTTTATTCAATGATACTATTTTTTCACGGGATTGCAATTTTTCTACAACCTTGGTTCGAGCCACAACACATCGTAACCTTAGGCAAGGCAAAATTCTATCTTCGTTTTTTGAAAACCAAAGTAACATATTAGTATCTTGGGACTTATTTGATTTATATCTAGTGCTGGACTTCAATTTTTACCGGTTCAACTACGTATTCTTATGTTGCTAAAAAATGGATTTGTTTGTGTTCATTTTTTATTCTCAACTCTTTGCTGAAGTCTCAGGTTTTGAATTTGGACTTCTATTAATTATTAATTCTCAGCTTACCTTCAATTTTGATCTCTATTATTTATTAAATCTCAGGTTACTTTCGATTTGGACATCTAATGTATCTTTTTATTAAGTCTCAACTTACCTTGAATTTGGACATCTAATCTATTTATTACTCTTACTTTTAGTATTACAGAAAAAGCATATATAACTAAACGATAAATTTCAGTTAGTGACAAAAATCCTATTCACCACCCCTCAAGTGAAAAAGAAAACTTTTTAATCTTTTGATTTTTTTAGAAACCTATTCACCACCCCTCTATTGTTTTCATGATTTCAATCATAACCCAACATACTGCTTGATTATTGTAAGCCTTTACTTGCTTCAAGTGAAAAAGAAAACTTTTTAACCAACATTATTGTTGAAACAATGAAAATATTTTAGAGTTTATCCGTGGTTTTTATGTTCATGTTGGAGGGTTTTTACGTTAACATGTTGTCTCGTGTGGTTTATTTGTGCACTAATTGATAGTGTTGTTTGGTGATATTTGGAATTACTTTAATCGTTGACTATGCAATTTTTAAGTGTAATTGATTCTAGGAAGATGGTTTGGACATAAATTTAGGTGATAAAGGCAACTTCATCCATGGGTAGGCATGATTTGCTTTTGCCGATATAGACTTGCCGAAAAAAGAGTTCAGCCTACCAGGTTTTCCAGATTCCTGTCGCTTCCACATCTCTATCAATTTATGGAAATGAATTCCATAAATTGTTTTGCCTTCCATGGAGTTAAAGGATGAAGTTATACCTTACATAGATAAATTCACTGCTTTATGCGGGCCAAACACTTTAGAGGCCCATAAATGAAACACTTTAGAGTCCATAATTTGTTTGTCTCCTTTAACTCCATAAATTTGTCCAAAGTGATGAAGTTAAATTGAATCAATTTAACTCCATCAGTTTAAATATTTGAATTAGGGGTGGCAAAATGGGTGGGTGGGTTGGGTTTGGGTGAAGATTAAATGGGTTGGATAAAAATGGGTAACTAACCCATTTAGACCCATTTAATTGTGGGTTCACTGGGTCATATCTTAAATGGGTTGGTTTAAACCATTAACCCACTAATGACCCGTATCTTTTTGCCTTTGCATCTTAAGTTCTAAACCACAACACCATAGCAACTAAAAACCACTGCCATGCCATGCCATGTCACCACACAAACAAGGTAATTCATTCACCCTCGTCTCTTTTACCATTTCCTCTCTCTCCTCTCTCTCTCTCTCTCTCTTTCTTTCTCTGTCAACCAAATTCCATGTGTACAAGCTCCTCACAGGTCAAATCGAGCTTCTACCCAAACCCCTCCAACTTGCAAGCAAACCCAGCAGAAGAGGAAGAAGGCTCATGCCTCCTTTTCTGTAAGGAATCATGTGGATTGCTGCACGGAATACACCCTAGCTCACCCATTTTCTCGTTTCTGTTGGATCCAAGTGGATTGCTGCACGGAATCATGAAGCACTTGGAGGTGGTTTGTCGCCCGAATTTCACGGAACCTCGACTTTGGTTTGCATTGTCGGCGTGATTAGATTGGGTAACGTTGTGATCTGTGGTGTTGGATTGGGCAGGTGGAGACAGCGTCGACGGCGATGGCAACAGTGACGAGGACGGGGATGTCAGGTAGAGACGGCGCCGACGGAAACCACGACAGCGACGGCAGGTGTCGCCGGCGCCGATGGCGAAGGCGACTGGCGATGGCAGGAGGTGACATCGTGGTGGTGGCTTGGTCTTGTGTTTGCTGTGGCTGTGAAAATTTTGGTTGTGTAACGATTTTGGGTTTTGAATTTAAGTGTTAGGCACTAATGGGTTGATGGGCACCCAATTAAAACCCATTTAAACCGGTGAGTTAATGGGTTCAGAAATTACTGACCCATTTAGACCCAATTATTTAATGGGTGGGTTTGGGTGAATTTTAAGTGGGCGGATTTGGGTGGGTAAATGGGTTTGGGTTATCATTGCCACCTCTAATTTGAATGTTAGAAATATTATTGTATACACACATATTACTACATATATGTGTGCATGTCTAGGCATTTTTTGTTGCTTTACTTGCTTGCATACACATATATGTGGTAATATATATACACACATTATTACATTACAATTTGCTTACATAATAACAAGAAATTATCGCAATTAAAGTCTTTCCTTTGAATAACAGGAAATAAAAAAAAGGCCTAGGGCTAGGGCTTGGACTGGGCCTAGTTACCCCTCTTCTCTGGCCCGGCCCATTTCCCCACCACAGTGGCTTGGCCCCGGCCCTTTTTCACTTTTGGCCCGCTGGGCCTAGGCTGGGCCGACCCAAGCCCGGCCCATTGACACCTTTAGACACTATTAAGGGATTCAGATAACAGTTTCATAACAGTATAAGGCCCCCGGTACACTACAAGCGGTAGAATCTCGGTTGCTTACTTCTCATTGATTCTTTAAAGTTATCATTTTTAACTTACTCCATTTTATGAATCATTATTCACAAGGTGCTTTGCTACATGTTATTTTGTTTCAGTGCTCTACTCATGATTAATACACCGCATTTATTATGCAAATTTCCATAAGTAGAAAAGAGATAGTAGTAGCACTAATATCCCAAAAATGTTCTTATCGTTCATTAAGCATTATTTATAGCTTAATACATCATATGGAATAAAAAAATAATTTTATATAATTTTAGATTATTTTTGAATAAAAAATAATTTCCTTAAATATACTAAAGACCAATAATTTGCCATAATTTCTTCTAACTGAAAAATAAATACTCATAATTTTTATACAAACCTTAATATATGTATAAAAATTATAGTAATAAAAATCAGGATTTAAAAGGCGCTAAAACTATTTCTTTATTTTTTGTTTTTCTAAATTCAATGCGATACAGAAAATGATAATAAATCAACTCCAAAAATTATCAAACTTTTACTGAGTCTTTATTATACCATAAAAACATTTATCTAATTTTTCCAAAACATTTTCATGGGTGTAAAGGCTCAAAATAATTTTATAAGTCTGAACCTTCAGAAAATATTAAAAATACATACATTGTCAGAAAAATATGAAACTGTAACAGTAATCCTAATATTAACCTATGACTCTTCTTGTAAAATTTCAACACTTTAAGATAATTATACGATGTTTAACGTTTACGTGGTATAACTGTGCATAAACTCTTTTTGCCGTTAAGTTAACCCGCTCTTCTTCTTCCTCTCTGCCACAACCCCATTTAGACAAACCCCACACTCAGATCACAGCAACTCTCCTCCCTTCCTCCCACACACACAGGTTCACATAATTATAATACATGTAAACACATACACCCAATTTCACTCACTCATGACATAAGATAGATATACACTCAATTTGCCATGACCACTACCTTTCCTCTTACTTCTTTCATTTTCACTTACTCATGACATAAACACACCCATCTTCTCACAGCACTTCACGCCCACACTATTTACACAACACACACACAGCACTTACCATTTCATACACCCACACATACCTACATACCACTCGCACACACACACACACAGCACTCTCACAGAATTTCACACGCACCTACCATGCATACACTCACCACAGCTCATAATATGTGCACCTTCATGGCTACCTAGCAGCCCACTCACACTTATACACACATTTTCAACCATGCAGGAAGCACACAACACCCACCAACTCATGGCTGCATTTTCAGCCCTTCACTGCCTCACATTCACACCGTTAAACACACAGTATACACATCTGTTGGAAAATAAACTTGATTTAGTTTTTTTTTAGAGTGGTGATTAATGTGACATGTTAGTGGGTTATTAAGTTATGTCTTAGTGGGTGCATAAGTTACAAGTGCATTATTGTTATGTGTTAGTGGAAGTAGTGGCTATTATATTGTTGAAATAGTGGGTTAGTGGTATATTTATTACATGTCTAGGAGTTACTTAGAAGTACTATAAAAATGTGTAAGATGATGCAAGTGAAAGGAGAGGAAGAACTATGAGATAAATTTTTTAAGCTATATTATGTGTTCTCTTCAAGTTCTCTCCATGTCCTCCTCATATAAGTGAGTGTATGAGTTTGAGTGCAACAAAGTGTGAGCTTGAGTGATCCATTTGTTTACAACAAAGTGGTATCAGAGCCACAACGGTCCTAGTGGATGTTGTGGCGTTAATGTTTTAGTCACTACGGTTGTAGAAAAAAGTATCCGAAATGGATATTTGCTGTGAGAAACTGTTATTCTCAAATTATGTGAGAATGCGGAGTGTCCTTTCGTTGTATCTCAAATCATGTGATTTGTGGGATGTGGTCAGTGAAGAACCACATGGTAGCTTGTCAAAAGGAGTTCGACAAAAGAAGGAAGAAAAGGCACTCCGAGTATTGCAGAAGGCCGTCCATACAGAGATATGGATGTGCATTGGAGATGTAAGATCTCCAAGTGATGTTTGGCAAATGATCGAGGTCATTGCTTCCAACCGTAGACGTGACTTCTTACCCAAGGAGTATTGGGTACAAAGCTGGGAAGAAGATGAGTTCACAAATGAAGATTGTGAACATCTCAAGGAAGAAACTCTAATGCAGGATGAAAACGAGTTTCACATATCCGAAGCTAAAGAAATAGAGGAGACAAAGGCTGAACAACAGTTCAAGGCTTTTAAAGCCAGTGAGAACGACAAGTTGACAAATGGAGAAGAGCCAGTTGAAAAGATAGAGGAGAGCGAGAACACAGATGGTGATGATAATGCTCAATATGAAGAGATGGAAGATGAGAGCATTGACAAAGATGTAAGAGTTCATGGAGGTCAAAACGTGAACAACTCAGGTATGACCTTTGATGTTTCTTTAAGAGAAGAAAATGTGGTTGGGTCATTTCCACTATACAGCCTCTCAAATTTTGAAGAAGAGAGTAATGATTACTTTCTCATGGCTAAGAATGATGTGATAGTGCCACAAGAATATGCAGCTAAGGTTGATGTTTTGAAAACTTATTTCATTGAAAATCATCCTAGGAAGTTGTTTTTTATGACTAGGAAGGACAATGATTTTGTTGAAAGTCGAACGAGTTATTATCCTCAACTTGGCGTGGAGAATTTGTTGAGTGACACAGGTTGGGTAAACATGGAGATGTTTTTTGACCCAGAGAGTTACTTGAAATGTCCAGAGAAAATGGACAAGATCCAATATGCACACAAGTGACGAAGAAATGCCAGAGGTGCAACAAAAAGATGTGCCACATACGATACACGTCAAAAGAAATGGCAAAGAAGATTGTTGCTGTTGATGGAATTGGAGATGAAGACCATTATTGGCACTTATCAAGCCCCTCAATCAAGAAGAATAATTGAAGACACAAATCAAGTTTAAAGGGGAGTGTTGGAAAATAAACTTGATTTAGTTTTTTTTAGAGTGGTGATTAATGTGACATGTTAGTGGGTTATTAAGTTATGTCTTAGTGGGTGCATAAGTTACAAGTGCATTATTGTTATGTGTTAGTGGAAGTAGTGGCTATTATATTGTTGAAATAGTGGGTTAGTGGTATATTTATTACATGTCTAGGAGTTACTTAGAAGTACTATAAAAATGTGTAAGATGATGCAAGTGAAAGGAGAGGAAGAACTATGAGATAAATTTTTTAAGCTATATTATGTGTTCTCTTCAAGTTCTCTCCATGTCCTCCTCATATAAGTGAGTGTATGAGTTTGAGTGCAACAAAGTGTGAGCTTGAGTGATCCATTTGTTTACAACAACATCTTCCTTGTACATTCACATCTCACTCCCTTCACGCATGTATACACACTACATGTACACATATACATGCACACAAACACACCCATTCCAAGCTCCACCGAAATACATACACTAATTTTGCAAATCACACCCATCACACACACATTCATATACGTGTTTATACATACACATAAACACACCTGAGCATCCACCTTTCTTCCCTCTCACACCCATTTGCAATATACACGGCTGACCCACCTAAAATACCCAGCTGCCATTTCGGCAGCCTCTTGAACCCATTCCATCTCCCTCACAAGCACTGTAAATTTGCGGCTATGGCAGCCAATGGCTGCCCAGCCACCTCTTCTCTCCCTCACGGCAGCCATGGCTGCCACCTTCTTCTCTTTCTCGCTACATTTTAAACCCATAGTTTATGTCCTCAATCCCTACGACCCTCTAGGTTATTTCTTTCATCAAACGCATATATATATCAACCCACATCCCGAACCCGGTACATCGCGCGCCTTCCGGCATTACCATCTCTTTCACAGCCATAATCCCGTTCAAAAAGAACCCTCACGGCTGTCCCTTTAAAACCATTACATAACATAGAAGAGAAAAATTAAGAAACTCACCGGAAAAGACAACTCCGATCGCCAGAAATCTTGCCCTGTCCCCTCTATCTCTCCCTCTCTCGTTAGTGGGTGTGTGACGGCTGGAATGGGAGCCTTTGACGGCTGCCCAGTCCCATGTTACATATAAATATAGGTTAAAAGAAAACCTAGTTAGAAAAAATGAAAACTTTACCCAATCATTTGTCGCTAAAACTTTTAATTCAAAACTTATTATTGCGAAAATGATCCCATCATAAATTATTTACGATACTTAATGTGTTAGGAAAATTATAAATGGGTTGTTGTGCCATCCCGTTTGACAATTCATCGCTAATAAGTACAACGTTACTAAAGAAGTTTAATTGTGGCTTAAAAAATATACCAATGCTTAAAATAAATGCATCGCTAAAATACACGTCGACGTTAAATAATAAAATATATCGTCGCTAAAATTTTTATATCGACGTTAAGAAAGTTTAAATTCGTCGCTAAAAGTTATCGACAAAAAATCGATCATATTAATCATCACTAAAGACGTTAGTCAGTATATCTTATACCTACTACCGTTAATTATAACTTAAGGTTTCCAAAATTCTAAGAATCAAAATGTCTAATGTTCACCATTTTGTCGCTAAAGGTCCGATAGATGGTTTGGGATTTTCACCATAAATCCAGCTTCAGATATTTTTTTTTTTTGGGATGTTACAGTTGTGCTAGGAAGTTGGTAGTGGTAGTTATGGTAGTAGCTTTTGTGGTCATGGTTCTGGTTAAGATGACAGTTATGCTGCACATGGTAGTGGAACCTATCAGAATGACATTTGTAGCGTTGTGATCAGTTAAAACAACATTGGGCTAGAAACCCTTAGAAATTTTTTAGAAGGTATTCTTTAGTCTAATTATTTTTTTGTAGCAAAATACAACAACTTGGAACTTTTCATTGGTCCAGAGGTCATCTTTGAGGAATAATTAATTTATAGGTTCGGGTTACAATGGTTCTAACAGATAACCAGTGGTGTTTTCATTCTATCATGTAAAAGGTTAGGCGTGATATGTAACCTTAAGATATTATATTAGGCTTATCTATATTATCTATATCATATCATATCATATAAATATATAATAGACGAAGCGTTGTGCGTTTCAGAGGCGACACATAAGCTTTTTTAGGGATCCTTTTGCTTGTTTATCCTTTTTAATTATGCGACACGTCATCTTTTTTCAATTTTGCGACACATTTGATCTTTGTTTTGGTTTTTCATTCCCCCTTTACTTCTATTTATTAAAGTCTCACATGCATCATATCTTTGTTTTGGTATTTCATTCACCTTTTATTTCTATTTATTAAAGTCTCGCATGCATCATGACTCTTTATTAATAAAAAATTCAGAATTATTATTACTATAAATTTAGTTGACCTTATAAGAGTAAAAAACCAATTCTACACATTTTAAAACTCTACCTAATCAATGTATCAACAAAGTAGGACATAATTTTGATTATTAACACCTCAAAAATATTTTCAAATAACAAAATAAACACTCAAACATAAAGAAAACATTAATTACACGTCACCATGTTTGTTTGGTGTCCTTTTTACCCCTTTTAATTATGCGACACGTCATCTTTTTTCTATTTTGTGACACATCATCATCTTTGTTTTGGTGTTTCATTCCCCTTTTACTTCTATTTATTAAAGTCTCACATGCATCATGACTATTTATTAATAAAAAATTCGGAGTTATTATTACTATAAATTTTGTTAAGCTTATAAAAGTAAAAACCCAATTCTACACATTTTAAGACTCTACGTAATCAATGTATCAACAAAGTAGGGCTTAATTTTGATTATTAACACTTCAAAAATACTTTAAATAACAAAATAAACACTCAAACATAAAGAAAACATTAATTACACGTCAACATGTTTGTTTGATGTTTTATTCCTCCTTTACCTCTACTTATTAAAGTCACACATGTATCATGACTCTTTAGCATAACTTATTATTAAAAATTACACGCTACCATGTTTGTTTTGGTGTTCTATTCATCCTTTACCTCTACTTATTAAAGTCACACATGTATAATGATTCTTTAGTATAACTTATTATTAAAAATTCGGAGATTACCATAAATTTAGTAGACTTATAAGAGTAAAAAAATATCTTCTACACCTTCTAAAACTCTACCTAATTAATGCATCAACATATTAAGACTTTATTTTGACTATTAATACCTCAAAAATACTTTTTATAATAAAATAAACACTCAAACATAAAGAAAAAATAAATTACACATCAGCATATTTGCTTTGGTGTTCCAAATCTCATCTACCTCTACTTATTATAGTCACATATGCATCATGATTCTTTATAGTAGCTTATTATTGAAAAATTCGGAGGTATAAGTATCATAAATTTAGTTGACCTTATAAGAGTAGAAAATCAATTATACACATTTTAAAACTCTACATAGTCAATATATCAACATAACGGAACTTGATTTTGACTATTAGCACCTAAAAAAATACTTTAAATAACAACATAAAGAAAACATAAGTTACCTATGAAAAAAAAAATTATAGGTCATAAATTTAAAGCTTTCTTTTCTTTATACAAAAGCAACATGTAAAAAGAATACGTGTTAATTGTTATAGATAATGTAAAAACCATAAATTTAATAGACCTTATAAGAGTAAAAAATATCTTTGACGCCTTCTAAAATTCTACCTAATTAATGCATCAACATATTAAGACTTGATTTTGACTATTACTACCTCAAAAACACTTTTTATAAAAAAATAAACACTTAAACATAAAGAAAAAATAAATTACACATCATCATGTTTGCTTTGGTGTTCCATTTCTCTTCTACCTCTACTTATTATAGTCACATATTCATCATGACTCTTTTTTGTAGCTTATTATTGAAAAATTCGGAGGTATAATTACCATAAATTTAGTTGACCTTATAAGAGTAGAAAATCAATTATACACCTTTTAAAACTCTACATAGTCAATATATCAACATAATAGAACTTGATTTTGATTATTAACACCTCAAAAATACTTTAAATAACAACATAAACACTTAAACATAAAGGAAACATAAGTTACCTATGAAAAAAAAACTATAGGTTAAAAATTTAAAACTTTATTTTCTTTATACAAAAGCAACATGTAAAAAGAATATGTGTTAATTGTTATAAATAATTTAAAAATACCATTTGAAATTTTACTTCATTAGTTAATTCTAATTATATTACATTGAACTTTAAGATACATAAGCTTTTATAAGTGTTCTTTTTCTTTTTTACCCCTCTAACTTATGCGTAACATCATTTTATTTGTTTTAATGTTCTTTTTTTTTACACAATTTAAGTCTTTACTAAAATTTATTATTAAAATATTTGTGAACATTAATTACTCTCCCAATTGTTGTAAACCTTTTAGAATTAGAAAAATAATTTTAAAATTTTAAGTATATAACATTGACCTTTCAAACACATTAGCCTTTATAGTGTTTTTTCCTTTATCTCCCTCTTACTTGCATGTCATCGTATTTATTTTGGTCATTTTCTTTTTGTTCCCTACTTATTAACTATGTATTATAATTTATTGTTAAAAAATTGTGGCTATTATTGGCCCAATTTCGTAAAATGGAAAAAAGATGGCATGTCACATATTCGTTTCATATATTGTTGTATTATAATTTATTGTTAAACATTGTGGCTATTATTGGCCCAATTTTCGTAAACCTTTTAAAATTAGCAAACTAACTCTAAAGTTTTTAAAACACTGCCTAATTAATATAATTATATATTAGGCCTTAATTTTGACTGTTAATACCTTAAGTGCACTTTAAAATAACAAAATAACATCTCACAAATATTTAGTATGAAGACTACGTATCAAAAATGAAGATTAATACTTAACATATTTTTATATAAGCAAATATATGAAACGAATATGACTTCATTTTTAGATATCTTTGAAATGCTAAAATAACAGTTTATTTCACAAATTAATTTTAATATAATAACTCAAAGTTTAAAGTAGAAATCATATACTCTTTTGAATGCCCAAAACAAAGAATAAAATATAATGCATTCTTAAATTGGTTACTTTAGAAAATCTTCAAAAAACAGATCCAAACGGCACCTCCAAAAATTATTGAACATGATCTTGAAGTGAAACAATTAAACAAAAGAATTGTAACTGTAATGCTATGCTATTTCTTTGATAAGATTAATATTATCTTTTAAAGTGATGGTTATCTAAGAAATTTTTGGCCGCTACCTAAGTCATAGGAAGATGCCTACAGCCTCTAATACAGTGAAACTCAATGTTCAAATAGTTGACAGTTGCAATTAACAAACCCAGTCTCCATACACACTGCTACGGTAAAATGTCTTCTGTTCTTCGGAGCCGACGAAGAGTACGGATTGGCAAAATTTGTCACATTTGTCAAAGCATAAACCTTGAGATATCTGTTGCATAGCTCGTGCAACTTTGTCATGCTATATTGATTCGACTTTAGTAGTTCATCCTGAAACTGTCTAAATATTTCCTTGGTATAGACTTGAGCCGCATGAGCCTCCAAAGGTGAAAAAACTACTATGGCTCTTTCTCTATAAACTGTAGCCGCGTCGGCTTCTCTCTTAAGGAAAAATTGTCTGTCAAAGGCTTTCTGCATCTCTAGTACGAACTATGTTATACTTGAAGAAGAGCGTACATACCCATCAAAGAATGCATTCATACATTCGCTTCTCGAGGTCATAGTCATTCCGGCTGTAAAAAACTTTTTGGTGTACGCACCGATCCACTGTGTCCTGATCTCATACAACACTTGCAACCATTCATGACTGTGCAAATAGTAGTCATCCATTAACTTGGCCCACCTCTCCTCGAACACGTCTACCGTCAACGATTTCTTCACACATGTATTAAAGTCACTCTTGAATGTCGGATCGTTTGCATATACATTGTGAAGCCGTTCGGGATATTTGTTGCTTATGTGCCATGTGCACAGGCCATGGTGAATATCTGGAAGGACCTTAGCGATTGCATTTTTCATTGCCAGATCTTGGTCGGTGATGATGGTCTTTGGAAGAATATGATACATTGCTTCAAGCCACGTTTCAAATAACCACGTAAATGACTCATCCGTCTCATCCCTAAGCAGGATAAAGCCAAACAAGATTGACTGATAGTGGTGGTTCACCCCGGTGAACGGCTCAAAAGGCATAGAGTACTTATTTGGGTGGTATGTGGTTTCAAACGTCACAACATCGCCAAAATTTTGGTAAGCAGCTCTAGAACGACATCCGCCCAAAATATAGTAGTAATGCGGTTCTCGTCATCCAGTTGGAGACTATAGAAAAAGCCAGAATTCTCACTCTGAAGGCGCCTGAAGATATCAAGTGTAGCTTGAGAATCACTCTTATAGGAAGACTCTCTCCTCTGAGCACGAAGTTCATTTCGGAGGTCTACTTCGTTGAAGCTCAACTTGTCAACCCCCCCAGCCTGGCTTGAGAAATCCCCCACCATTCTAGAAGGTGGAATTTTAGCCTCGGCCATTGTAAATATCAGTTGTCTGTGTGCCGCGCTTATTTGTCGGTGCTGATGAATTTGACCAATCTTACTAGGGGTCATCAACTGATGATTATGGCTCAACTCCACTCCCGTCACAACCCAATGATTTTCATTTTTTCGGTGTACTACATACACATGGGACTTGCAGCCGGTACTCGGAAATGTGTCATTTTTCTTTGTTTTGTTGGCCCTTCGTCACTTATTCAAACAATTGGGGGTATATGCGGGGCTCCTCTATGACACTCAAATAGTCGGGAACAAATTTGGTCTGTATTCGCCCGTTTTCTGGTCGTCTTAATTCTGACACTGAAACCTATCATTTTCGAATATGCTCTATAGTATGCTTCAACTTCGTCCAGTGTTTGAAAAACTTGACCTTTGTAAGGTGGATCAGAATCTTCACAAAAATTATTTCATCCAGTTGCATCCATATTTATACTGAAATCTAAAAAATAAAAATTATATCATTCTCAACAAGTCATAGAATTAAATAAGGTTTTTTGGGCAGAAACAGAAATAAAATGGAATGAAATGAAATCGAATGAAAAAGGCAAAACTTACAACCGCTAAAAGGGTAAGTGGGGGCAACTGGGTTTTTATTAGGGTTTTTAATAGCATTTGTGGGGTAGCTGGGGGTTTATTTACGGTAGGTGGGGCAATAATTTTTATCGGGTTCATGTCCCTATGTTCACCAATCACTACTTATGCAAAACACCCCCTAGCAGCCATCTCCCCAACAAACATCTCAGAACAACTTTGAAATAACTTTCCGGGTGTCTTACACCCCTTCCCGAACTAAAAGTCATTCGGAAAGTTTTACAATGTTAAATTACCAAAATACCCCCGCTGAGCGACAAATTACCGAAATGCCCCCGGGGGTTCATTATCACCCTAACGCCCCGCAATCAGCTTCAAAACAACATTTCAGGTGTTTTGCTTACATTAATAGACTAAAAAGTCTTTTGAAAAACTTTACCGGGAAAATTACCAAAATACCCCTCTCGGGGTGGCAAATTACCAAAATGCCCCTGGCTTCAGAAAATCTCAAAATCTCAAAAGTGCTTTAAAATGATTTTTGGGGAAAATACACATTGCCCCCCTGTACTTTCTCGCTTACGCATTGTGGCCCCCTCTTGTTTTAAAAATTGCACTAAACCTACATGTACTAATTAAAACAGGGCGCATTGGACGGTTTCCATCCAATTTAACCCCTTTTTTGGGCGAGAACTTCTAGGGTGCCCAGAACCTGTATTTTCAGGACAAAAACACCCTTTTTACTTGATAAAACCCAAAATCATACACACACTTGTCAAATATCACTCAAGAAATACCCATTTTCTTGTAGCCTCAATTGCAAACATTAGAAAAGCTGTTAGGGAGAGTCACATAAGAAAAAAATGGAAGAAAATGGTGTTCACATGAATGTGATGGGTGCTAGAGTGTGATATTGTGGTGTTTTGGCTTCTGTGAGGACATCATTAACGGCTGCAAATTATGGAAGAAGATTTTACGGCTGTGCATTATATGGGGTATGTGTATGGGTTTAAGTTGCAGTCCCCCCCCCCCCTGTACTTTCAAACAAACTATTAATGATGGATTTATTTGTTGGTTCTTTGTAGATTCAAGCAAATTGTGAATATTTTCAGTGGGTTGACCCACCCATGCGCCGAATGGGTGTGGATGTGGTCTCTAATTTGCTCCGTCGAACCAAGATTGAGAAAGAACTTGCGACAATGCGTAGAAGGGCAAAGCTGTACAAGAAGTTGCTAACTGCAACATGGGTGTTGTTGATGCTTGTAGTAATTTTTAAGAAGATGTAATTGGTGCTAGAGAAGCATTTAATCAGTTTGTAACTCGCAGCTCCACTTTTGTTAGTTTGTATGATAGTTTGCTTTCTAATAAATTAAGTGTGTTTGCATTGTGGTGTTTGTTTGTTATGTTTGTATAAGGTTTTGGCAGTATCTATATGGCAGCTGTTGGAAGTGCTTTTGTGCAATATGCTTTGTGCGTGTGTGCAAGCTATTTGGTTTACAGCCCTGTGTACAAACACATCAAATATCATGAATGGTAGACAACTTCATTCAATATCAAATTTGATTCCAATAGTCAAATACAACAGCCTGTCAAACCCCACACTTCATAAACTAGTCAAATCTGCCAAAAAGCATTGTGCTTTCAAAGCACAATCCATCATAAAGTACTCTATACCACACTGCACAAGTTCACATAATACAAAAGAGTTGTGCTTCCAACAACACACTGGTCTGCCAAAAAGAGTTGTGCTTCCACTGCACAACTTCACACAATTTGTAATAAAGTATTATATTACAAAATAAAAACCTAAAGTTTGCCCTAGTTAGCCCTAGGATTGGAGCATGACTGGCTGCTACTTCTTCTACCATCCTTTATTCCACCGATTCTGAAGCTAAAGCCGAAACGATTTGTTCCCAACCTATCTTGGCCGCACCCATGAACCCAATGTGCATCCCATTTTTTACGACACATCAAGATTGTCAACGGTCAATTTTTTAAGCACGTGCTCAATCAAAGTGACGTGCCACTACAACAAAATTTGGCTGTCACTACAAGAAAAAAAGCTTTCAGCGACGGGAAAATCCATTACAAAACGTTTTAGCGACGGATTTATCGTCTCTAAAAGTCCCTCATATAAAAGCCCGTTCCTAAAAGTTTGGCGACTGAATTTTCAAATCCGTCGTCTAATATTACACTTTTTGCGAATGGGTTATTTATTAATTAGCGACGGAATATCCGTCCCTAATTATATTTTACGTATTTTAATTTATTTTCTATTTCGTGAAATTAGCAACGGAAAATTCCGTCGCTAAAAAGCTGATAGTAGGAACACTTTTAGCGACGGAATTAATCCGTCGCCAAAAGTCAATGGTCAATTTTTTTTTTATTTTTCTATTACCCAGGCCTGTAATAAAATTTTCAATTCTTAACAACAATGCACAATAATCAATACACAAAGAAATATATATAATCAATCATAAAAAAAATTTATTATAAAAAAAAAATCATGATGTACAAGCCGGGAACCGGATATAGCTTGTTAGGGGAGGGGAGAAGAGTACAAGCCAGGCGGGGGGGGGGGGGACAAGCTGGGACCGGGCACGAGAAGGGGCTCATCAGGGATTGCCGAGTCCCGGATCTAGATCCTGCTGATCCGGGGCCGGCTCGGCATGTCCAGCAGTGGTACCCTGCTAATCCTGCTCCCTGATCATCCTCACCACCACCGTAACATTGCGCTGGATCTTCTCCTCGTCCAACGGATGCTGAGGAGACGGTGTCTGTGGAAGGGCAGCGGGGGGTGAGGACGCTCCTATCAAGGCACTAGCAGTCGTGCTAGGCAGGCCTGGTATGCCACCTTTCGGCCGATTGATGACATCCGGCGTATCCAGCCATCGCTTCAACGCCCCATTACTAGTGGACGCTGATGGCTGTCCGAACTACTGCTCGGACCTCCTAAGCTATTCATAGGAGGCCTACAAAAATAGTGATTTAAAATTATGTTACGGCATTAATTAATGCAACAGACATTGAGGATAGAAAGAAAAAAAATTAACAACTTAAACAAATTGACTCACATCGATCCACCGGGCAATATCCGAAACATAGTCGCCAGTCCGGTGCGCCGGGTCCTTGTCCTTCTTCCGCACGTGCATCTGATTATACGTCAAAGCTATGACCTCATCCTCCTCCAAATCTGGGTTCTAGACTGCATTCATGTGTCAGATGATGTCGTGTGGCACTGACCCCCCCATGTGCGTCGGATCTCTGTTCTGTCTGTTCTCGGCCCCGCTCTTACTCTTGGAGTCCCAGCCTGGATCCGCATCCCATCGATTTATCATCTCCCCCCATACAGTCAGAGATATCCAATGTGGGGGATATATCTTCATCTCCGTCATCGGGGCACTCTCGGGCAGCATCTTCTTCACCCGGTCCCGTGCGTCGTGGAGCCATCGGCGGTAATTCTTGCCGATGTAAGCTAAGAAGGCCTGCCGCCCCAATGCCTGCTGATCAGGCGAGTCAAACGTGAACCCCTCGTGGAAGGCATTCAATAACACAAATTAATTACAAAAAAAACTCTAATTAAACAAATACTATCGCAGAAAAAATACTTCAACGTACCCAGCCACTCATCCCATAGGGACTCCCTCGCAGCGGCATCCTAGTCCTTCAAGTGCAGGCGTGGCTCGAAGAATCGGCCCTTCACAGGAACACTGATCTTCGTCCTCGCCTGATTCTCCAGGATCCTGCCAAAGAAGTAAATAAATTAATTAATACAGGTCAATTATAAATTAATACCCCAAAATTTTAAATATAAGGCATGATGTGATTTTTTTTACTTACAGGCCCTCATGGGTGAGTGTAACTCTCTGTTTACGCTAGGGGTTGATGCGTACCCCGCGTGTCGGGCCACGGCCTCATCGAGATCCTACAAAACACAGACATTAATACAGTTCAAATATACTTTAAATATAAGGCTAGCAAAAATGTACTAAACACTTTATCAACTATACCTGAGGTAGAACCTACGGAAAAAGGAGAATCAACGCGCGTGTGAGATGAATCTGTGTCGGGCTGGGGCGACGACTGGGTTTGGGGCTGGAGCTAGGGCCCATCTGTTGTACGCGAGCACTATGTGCCTCGTCATCAGTGGGAAATGACGAGGTGGGACCCACAAGGGAGGAAATAGCTTAACGTCTAACCCGGCCACGAATAGCTTGTATCCTATCCATATCTGACTTTGTATAGATAACTGACAAAGACATTAACACGTTAAAAATAATAAATTTGGCAGAAATCATCATCGGCACTATATATATATGAACGGAGGTGCAAAAACACATCAATATGAACCAATGAGATTTGGGATTGGCGACGTCCTCCCCGTAAAAGACTTGTACAGCTTGACTAACAAACACAAAAGGCTCGTCTGATGCAAGTCTTGACTTGACATTGACATAACACGGATTCCTCTATTGCATGTGACATTGAACCACATACACTTGAACATTACCAGGCGGTTTTGGGAACCCATATATGTTAGCTCAACAATCTCATCTAGCTCTATGTAAAAGTCCATGCAATTCTTGGCATAACAGTCGCCGTTGATCAAGACTCCACTGCTTTGGGTTGGTTTTGTTCGGTTATCATCTTTTACGTTAAACCTAAACCCGTTGATGATATAGCCTCCCTGAAAGGATGTTTGTTTGTTAGGGCCTTCAGCTAGTAATTTCAAGCAGGAGGCCACTGGTCTATCCATTGACTGAATCTATTGTAGATGACGATAAAAATTAAGGATAAATCAGTATACTAATTGGCCACAGAACTGTATATAATACATAATATAATTTTGTTAAAGACTTACACGCCTTTTGAACCACTATACAAATTGTGATTTTTGATGAGATTCAAGTCCAGCGGGATCAGTGATTAAAGATTCCGCATCGAACTCACTGCAAACCAATATAGTTGACTCGATTATCACACACTTTCAATTATGTACAACAATGTAAGTGAATTAAGACTTGAACTTACTCAACGAATGCCGAAACTTCATCGCAATTTAGAAGGGCATATATTATTACAGCACTGTACTCTTCATCCGTTAGCCATCGAGTATACATTCGGCCGAATGGACTACTGGACTGCTTGAATATTGACAATTGCCCTTCCAAATTTGTGCTTGATCCGGGGTCATTTCGGCCTAGTTGATTTAACCTTGTATCAACATCAGGCCCGGAATATTAACTACAAAAGTTTACAAGTTCTTCCATTACGTAAGCATCCACAATTGAGCCCTCAACCCGAGCCTTATTGCGGACCTTTTTCTTTAAATGGAACTTGAACCTAGAAGTTTAGCGAATCAATGATAACATGTGTCGCATTAAGTGTAAACGAACAACTGTAACAATTTAAAGATTACCTCTCGAAGGGATACATCCACCGATATTGCACGGGTCTACCCATCTTAGCTTCATATGTCGAGTGAACAGGCAGATGCTCCATTGAATCAAAGAACGAAGGTGGGAAGATTTTCTCCAGCTTGCAAATTGTCACCACAATGTTCTTCTTAAGAACTTCCATGTTACTCACCCGGATCGTAGAAGAACATATATCTCAAAAGAAATGAGATAATTCCGTCAAAGTCTCGCTAACAGCCCATGGCAACAGTCCCCAGAAGGCAATAAGAATGAATCTCTTCATGAATACGTGGCAGTCGTGACTCTTCAAGCCTTGGAAGTTGCATTCTGATACATTGCAACAACGAGATATGTTGGACGCAAACCTATTTCGAAAGCTTCAAATTCTTAACCTACTGACAGACCTTCTCCACTTGTTTCTTGTCTAGACAGTAAGGTGCTTTCGGAAGTATCGTCCTCCCACTGACTATCCGAGGATGCAGTTCATGGCGTACAGCCAACTGTTGTAGATCCCTTCTCGCTTTAAGGTGATCTTTCGATTTGCCATTGACATTCATCACTGTGTTGAACACATTATCAAAAATGTTCTTCTCAATATGCATCACATCCATGTTATTTTGGATAATGAGCGTCCTCCAGTAGGCTAACTCCCAGAAGATACAAAATTTTCTCCAGTTGGGCTATTTCCCGTACCCTAGAATCTTCTGATCTGGCACACCATTGCCGTGTGGTATGTCAGTATCAAGTGCCTCCAGGTGTGAGAGCACTTCTTCACCAGATGGGTGGTCCAGTGTGACAACCTCACGCTAGATTGTCTCGTCAAATTTATCCTTCTGCCTACGAAACTGATGGCCTGATGGCAAAAGCTTACGGTGACATCCAAACCACGAGGGCTTTCCGCCGTGCTTTAATGTATGACCGGGGTTCACGCCCATACAAGCAGGGCATGCTAGCTTCCCATGTGTGCTCCAGCCACACGTCATTCCCAATGCGGAAAAATCATGTATAGTCAACATCAAAGCAGCCCTCATCTGAAAACCCTGTTTAAGGGATGCATCATATGTTTCGACTCCATGATTCCATAACTATTTTAACTCATCAATCAACAGCCTTAAATACATATCTATGTCCTTGTCGGGACTCTTCGGACCCGGAATAAGCAACGACAAGAACATGTATGGCTTCTTCATGCACATGCCTGGTGGAAGGTTGTACGTGACAATAACAACATGCCAATAAGAGTGAGGAGTGGTAGACTGACCGAAAGGGTTGAACTCATCGATTGCCAGACAAAGTCTAACATTTTGAACTTCCTGAGCTAACACTGGATGCCTGCGGTCAAACTCATTCCACGCCTCTCCATCAGCTGGGTGTGTCAGCACATCGATATCGTTGCTACGAGTCTCTGGTGAGCCCTCATATGTTCAGCCGTATTGGAGGAGTAGTACATTCTCTGAAGCCGTGGTGTGACCGGAAAATATCACAATATCTTCCATGCAATGTTTTTCTTCTTCCCTTTGTCTGGTTTGTACCTCGAATGATCACATACTGGACACCGTGACAAATCCTTATTCTCTTTCTAGAATAATACACAATCATTATTGTACGCATCTATCCGCTCATAGCTCAACCCAAGTTTCCTCATCATTTTTTTTGCGTCATAGTACGACGGCGGTAGCTTTTCACTTTCAGGCAGAATTTCTTTGATTAAGGTAACAAACTCATTAAAACCTTTCTCACTTAGCCCGTGGTCTGATTTTAACTGTAATAACCTACTAACCGCAGACAACCGTGTGTGTTTCGGAGCTCCATCCCACAGCGGTTCTTCCGCAGCTCTCAACAACTCATAAAACTAATGAGCCCCTCGTTCGGTGGTTGGGGACTGTCGTCACAATCGTCGTTACCCCAGTCAACATTAGCATGCCCAGCATCCATAATCATATCTCGGTAATCATACCGTGCCTCTTCTCTAACTTCAGTTTGACTAGCCGGGGTGGACGACAATACTGTCATGAACCCCGTGCTGCATCCACCTTGTGTATCCACCCATAAAACCGAACCGACGAAGATGCCATTTTACTTCAAATATTTTTCTCCAATGCAACAACTCACATCTACCGCACAAACACCTTATCTTATCAAAGTCAACATGTGTAGGATACGCGTAAGCAAAGTCGAGAAATTCGTCAACGCGATCCTCAAAATCGTCAGCATTCTTCGTTTTACTCCAACTTCGATCGACCGACATGACGACTGAATTATCGTACTGTATACCACCTTCAATTATGACCAATCATTAGGAAGGGTCGATGTAAATATGAATACATGAATATGACAACATGTCTATATATTTCTCCTTCATTCTCTAATAGGTAGTGGTCTGATCCAATTTAGAAAAGAACATGTTTATAAAACCTCCCCGAATTTTTCCAAGTACACGACATCGATTAAGTGTTCTAACATTCATCTAACCTTACCTTGTAAGGTTTGACGAATGTTAGAACACCAGATCTGTATGCACCCAGAGAAACACATGAGAACGTGTACCAAATATTCACGACATAGAACACAGAACACGAGTTAAAACATTGTTTTATAAACACGTAGCTTTTCCAAATTGTCCAAACTGGACATCCAAAGGCTCGTTACAAAGCATTACTTTGTAATGACTACCTTTGAACGGGAACTAAGGGTTTTTATGCATGCATGCGTTCAGAAATTGATAACATATGTAAGAATCTTTTCGAAATATCAAAACTGCAGAAAGATCGTTGCACATGTTACCAATTCAACTTCAAATAGAATTCGTTGGCAACAAGTTGAACCATCTCGTTGCCAATGGACTTCGCAAAACAACAATGAATATAAAGAATTCAAAATTTATAAACGAGTAATTGAACCATTTCTGGACTAATTAGTGTTAATGAGGATTACCTTGGGCTAATTATAGCTAATTAGGGTTGATTAGGAGTAAGTAAGGTTATTTTGAGCTAATAGTCGAGTTTTATTGTGCGGAGTCGTGTTGATTAGTCCTAATTAGGGCTAATTAGGCTTAATTAAGTTATGTTAGGGCTAATTAGTGTTAACGAGTATTACTTTGGGCTAATTACAGCTAATTAGGATTGATTAGGACTAATTAGGGTTATTTTGAGCCAATTAGGGTTTAATTGTGCGGAGTAGTGTTGATTAGTCCTAATTAGGGCTAATTAGGCTTAATTGGGTTAGTAGGCTTAATTACAACTAATTAGGCACGTAATCAGAGTTTAGTTAGGTTTTAGGGTTTAGGCTTTAATTCATCTAATCACGGGGTCTACAAGATATGAGTAATTAGGGCTAATTAGCGTTTAATTTGGACTGATTGGTGTTAATTAGGATCAATTTGGGGGTAATTATAACTAATTTAATTTTTATTGGGTTCTTAGGGTTAATTAAAACTAATTAGGCTCGTTAATTGACCTAAATTCAACAACCAACCATTCAACTAATTCGCAGATATCTCAATCCAATTGGCTCCCATCCTCCGTCAACAATTTTAATTCTTAAATTCTCAATGCACAATCAACAATCTCAATTCTCAATACCTCATATAGGGTGTCGGTATGGTGTCTGACACCTCCGGACACGTCCAAAGACATTGATTTATTTTTTAAATGCCTGACACCTCTTGAAGAGGTGTCCACAAGTATAAAGCCAAAATGTGATATTTCGGTGTCGGTGTCGATCAGACGTGGTTTTCGTGACCTACCGACACCTCGGCACCTCATCGACACATACTGACACGTGTCGGACACCTCCTAAAATGTGTCTGACATATCTCAGCAGTATCTGAAGACATTGATTTATTTTTTAATTGTCGGACACCCATTGAAGAGGTGCCATACACCTATTGAAGAGGTGCCGGACACCCATTGAAGAGGTGCCCACAAGTATAAAGCCAAAACATGAAATTTCAGTGTTGGCATCGATGAGACGCGGTGTCCGTTTCTGTGCTACCTAATAGGTATCTCAATCCAATTGGGTCCCATCCTCCGTCAACAATCTCAATTCTCAAATGCTCGATGCAATAAAAATTAATAAAAATGACACTATAAATCTAATTGGGTCCCATCCTCCGTCAACAATCTTAATTCTCAATTGTCAAATGCTCAATGCAATAAAAATTAATAAAAATCACACATTCAATCCAATTGGATCCCATCCTCCATGAACAATCTCAATGTCTGAAATGCTTAGTGTGCAATTAACAATCTAAAATCATCAATTAACAACCTAAAATCATCAATTAATAATCTCAATTCTCAAATACACAACTAACAACCTAAAATCATCAAAGACTAACAAATGATGGATGTACTTAGGTTTTATTAGGCTAATTCGGATGTAATTTGAGTAATTTGGCGCTGGCGCTTGTGCTGGTGGTGGTGCTTGCGATGATGATGATGTTTTTCGTGATGACGATGCACGCCTAATTCTCTTAATTATTCCAGACATATTTCACGCTAAACTTTGTAAGAGTAACTAAATACAAAGTTAGTAATAATAAGAGTAACTAAATATAAGAGTAGTAATAAGAAATAACAATTAAAAGAATGAACGAGTAACAAATATTAGAGAGTTAGTAATTAAAAAGAATTTAGCAAGACTAGTAATTAATAAACAAGAGTAGTAATTAGTAAATACTAGTAGTAATAAGAAATAACAATTAAAAGAATGAACGAGTAACAAATATTAGAGAGTTAGTAATTAAAAAGAATTTAGCAAGACTAGTAATTAATAAACAAGAGTAGTAATTAGTAAATACTAGTAGTAATTAGCAAAAGTAGTAATTGGAGAGGAAAATAGTAGCAAAGCTTGTTGTGAGAGTAAGAAGAGAGTAAGAAGATTGGTGTGAAAAATTAGAGAGAAATGGTGTGAATTTATAGATTTTAGAAACTTCACAAAAGACCAAAATACCCCTACAAACTATCCGTTTATAGTTGTTGGGGAGGGTAAGAGTGTAAAGGAGTTGAAAAATATAGGTTAGACTAAAATACCCCCCAAACTAGCCGTTATATAGCTGTTGGGGGGGTAAAAGTGGAAGTTTGGAAAAGGGGTGGAAGAAAGGGGGCGAAAAGCAAAAGATTAAAAAAAGTGGGGCCAAAACCGGGCCAAACCCGGGCCGCAGACCGGGCCAAGCCCGGGCCGTGCTGGGCCTGGCCGATTTTCCAGATTTTGAAGGCCTGGTCCAGGCCCAGGCCCCAGGCCCTCTGCACGCGGGCCTCTACTGTTCATCGACGGGGCCGGGCCAGCCCACGGGCCACCCGACCCGTTTGACATCTCTAGGTTTTGGGCTGAAAGAAAATTGAGTAGGTTTTGGGGATGGGCAATACTGTCCGCTATACTGTGTAGCGGACAGCATTGCCGACAACAAGTCACAATTATGTCAGACAAGTCACAATTGTGTCAGAATTGTGCAGTTGTGACAGTCGTCCGCTAGACAGTATAGCGGACTACTTTTTGTCGGACGATGTGGGCCCAAGAATGTAATCCGCTACACAGTCTAGCGGACGGGTGAGCGAGGACAAGATGGTAAAAAGGTCCGTCCGCTACACTATGTAGCGGATGACTGACAGCGCCGCAAAAAAAAATGATCTGGGCCGTCCATCCCTTCGGGATGGACGGCCAGATCGCGCTGGCAAGATGTCCTATTTTGCCAGCGCTGTCAAGGGATCAGCTATATATATATATATATATGATTCATATTTCAAAAAAAGTGGGAAAAATATTTATTTTACTCAAGTGCATTGTTTACTTTAGACACACTTAATTTGTTTGCAAATAATTTATTCTAAAAACTTGAGAAAATGAAAAGAACAGGAAATTACCTAATCATCTGGAAGTACTTCGACTTTCGAGTCCCTGCTTCTCCTATCATTAATCAGTTTATCTTGCTCGTGATATTTTACATCAAGATAATCCTTCCAACATACACATAATTCGTATGACTTGGGGTTAAGACGAATCTTCCTGTCATCCAACACCATCCGCTCGCTGAAAATGCCGACTCTGAAGCAACCATGGAGGCTTGCACCGGTAGTACATCCCAAGCTATTTGGGATAAAGTTTTATAATTTTTTTCATTTTATTTCCAAAAAGTTAACAAATTCAAATTCATCTTCTCTTCTTTTGGTGAAGAAGAATAATGATTAGTGTTTGTATATCAATTAATTTCATTAAAAGAGAAAACAGTAGACGAACCTGCAGAAGTAAAAGTACCTTCCACTGGTAGTTGTCTTGCCACTAGATGTTCAAGGCCCTTAAGATACGATCCATAATATATTTCATCGCTCGATGATGTAGCTAGCTCGCACACATCAGCGGAATTTTGATATAGGTTATAGAATCGTCAAATGTCGCGCTCACTTTCTACTGTCGAGATATTCGCACCATGCAACTTTAACCTATGGTCTAAACAAGTGGCTACAACAAAAATAGTAGGCAATTTTGCCAATATTTATTAAACTTATTGTCTATATGTTCTACTATTTCCTGAAAGTGTCCTTTATATCTTTATTTCGTTAACGTTGTAGCCATTTTGAAAATTTCTACTATAGCGGTGGGATAGTTCGTACCACATAATAAATTGATGGACGTGTAAAATACCTCTAAAAATTTAGATAGCTATGCAGGCATCTACCATTCTGCGTTACTTGGTAAGCATTGTGGGAACGTGGTTACTAGGTAGTCCGTACATACTTCTTTGTATACCAAAACATGTAAAAGCATATGATATGTGAAATTTCACCTATGGACGATATCTGTAAGCGGTCTCCTATGAGGCAAATTATAATGAACACACAAAGCTTTAAATTGTTGTGTTTTCGGACCCGAACTTAATATATGCTGCCATACCCCTCATTGTGTGAAGAATATCTTCTGCAGTAGTTAAACCATATTGAACAATTAAATTAATTATATGACAAACACATACTTCTTTGTATACTTGGTAAGCATTGTGGGAACGTGGTTACTAGGTAGTCCGTACATACTTCTTTGTATACCAAAACATGTAAAAGCATATGATATGTGAAATTTCACCTATGGACGATATCTGTAAGCGGTCTCCTATGAGGCAAATTATAATGAACACACAAAGCTTTAAATTGTTGTGTTTTCGGACCCGAACTTAATATACGCTGCCATACCCCTCATTGTGTGAAGAATATCTTCTGCAGTAGTTAAACCATATTGAACAATTAAATTAATTATATGACAAACACATAAAACATGAAATAATTCACCATCAAATACAAGTCGAAGGCTGTCATTTAAGGTTGAAACAACAACTGTACAGTTAGAAGCATTATCAAAACTGATACTCATAATCTTATGCTTTATTCTAAACGTGGTACATGCATTGATTATAATAGTAGCAACATTAGCTGCATCATGCGGATAAGGAAAGAGATTGAAGTCGATGATTGTCTTACTCATAGTTCAATCAGAATCAATCCAATGGACCGTCACACAAGCATAACTAACTAGATTAAAAGAAAATTTACAAACATCAGAAGTAAAACTAACTCTACCATCAAAATTATTAAAATAATTAATCAAGCATGCTTTACCAACATTATACTGTCTAAGTGCATCGGATCTAGTTGTGTTTCTATGCACCTTTTTGCACGTATATGTTCATATATCTAGAATGCTTAGGATTGTCTGCAAAACTAAAAGCTTGTTCATTGTAAATAATAAATTCAGCAAGGTCGTCTCTTTCGTTTCGCTGATTATAAACAAATAACTTACTATCAAAATATAATTGCGTTAGGCTAGGTTTGACACCGCCTTGCTTAGGTGCACACAAGGGGTAATGCATATTAAGACGTTCATTACCTTGACCATACAAAACTAATTTACCACAGTACTTACATTGAGCTCTTCGAATGCCATCAACCATAATATCCTCAAAATGATTCCAAAACAAGGCTTTACTTTTTTACCCCTTTTGGACTTCTAGTGGACTACCGATAGGATTGCTCGGTCCTCCACCATGATGACCGCTCATTAGGGTAAACTGTTATCCCAGAGTAGTACCTTCGCCAATCGAGTTGCGTCCTTGACTAAAATGTTGGGTGTCTTGTGAAGGTGTATATTCAAAATCTAATATATTTTGGTTAGCCTACCAATTGCCTTCGGTATCTATATCTATTAGTGCCAGGTCTTAAAAATCGAATGCTTATGGTGGTGCCTGCAATGGTGCCGAACGTTTGCTACGTGATTTAAATAATTGAGACATATTTGACACTAAAATTATTTGAAAAGAATGAAACATAAAACTAAGAAGAATAATTAAATAGGAGTAGTAAAAAAATTGAGTAAGAGTAGCAAATGAATAAGATTAGTAAATAATTAAATAATACTTGTAATTAAAAATTAGAGAGGCTTAGTACTTAGTAACAAATAAGAATGGTAGGAAAGATTGTAGAATTTAGATGCTAGAGAGAATGAGAAGATTGATGTGAAAAATATGAAGAAGAGGGAGAAAATTTATAGATTTTTCAAAAGTTCACAAAAGACAAAAAAACCACTGAAAACAAATCATTTATAGTTGTTGGGGTGGGTAAAAGTGCATAAAAGAGTTATTAGAAACTTATTGGACGAAAATACCCTTCAAACAAGCTGTTATTGTAACATCCCGGAATTTTTTCCGAAATGTTAACACTCAATCGATCAGATACACTAAGAGAATATGTCTTCATAATCCAAGGTGGACAACTATCATCAGAGCAACTAACCTTCAATGAAATCATACTCTTAATTGATTTCATAAATAAAATACCAAATTGATATCCTACAAAATTTAAACAATACTCTTCACCCACGCAGGGGTTCTAATAGAAAAACATGGTAACTTAAATTCACTCGCTCGCTTGCCTCAAGTCCAATTTCAAGAAATCTAACGCTGGTTACTACCTGCAGAAAGGAAGTCAAAGGGGAGTGAGCTTTTGAGAGCTCAGTAAGGTCGCTCAAATGAATAAACTACGAAACAATTACAGATGCAATTCATTAGCATTTTCAAAAAAAAAAAAAGAATCATAACAAGTTCGATCAGACATCAATACGATTTTCAGATACGATGCAAACGATCACGAATACAATAACATGAGCAATTGCAAAGCCACACAGGCAGTGCAAGGTAATCACTTAGCAAAGCCACAAAGGCGATGCCCATTAACACTTTCCACCGGCTAGTCCATTTAGGCACTAGCCCACACCAATACACCGGCTAGTCCGTCAAGGCACTAGCCCACACCAATACACCGACTAGTCCATCAAGGTACTAGCCCACACCAATATCCTCCAATATACGCCAACTCCCGCCAAACACACCAATGCACAATCTCATGTCAATATGCAGATTGAAAACAATTCGATCATACAATGATTTAATCGATGCACAACGAGAAATAAACACAGAGCATCGAATATGATTTCCAATAAACGCTTAAGGCTCAAGAAAGGGTATTAAAGGCAAATAACGCATTTTCATAACAAATATAACAGAGTCCAAAGAGAATTCGATAGCAACTTCAAAAAAATATACGATAACAAATCGATGAATTGGGGTTCGGATAGAAATCCCTTACCTCGTTCCAAGCTATGCACTGCTAAACAACTTCGATCCAAATCCTTTGAATTAACCTAGGTCAGGCAAATTATTTATCAGAACACTATCCACACTAATATATTATAAACCTAATATAACTACCCACAACGTACTCATTTCTCTATCCGGAACGACGAACTTCAAAGCAGTTTCCCACTCGGTCAACCTAACCCGACACTCGTCACTAGGGGTGAGCATCAAACCGTTCAAACCGATCCAAACCGCTCAAACCGACCAAACCGAACCAATCCAATCCGAACCGTCCAAAGATTTTAATGGTTTGGTTTCACATTTCTCAAACCGACCTTGGTTCGGTTTGGTTCACGGTTCACATTTTCTAAACCGATTCCAAACCGAACCGAGCCGACCTATGATATGTTACTCTACTTTTAGTAACATTCATTGACAATTTCACATATACGGTAGTAAGGAAATCCATATATACAAATCTTGAAAGTTATAAGAAAAAAAAATAATGAGAACACTTATAACACAAAATTTTTGTGACCAATAAATGTTTAATATTTTCTCATTCTTTCTCATACATCGAGGATCACTTATATATCGAATTTAACAAGATTATATGCAATTTAAAAAACATATAACTTGAATTTTTAATCACTGTTAGATCCAATAGTAGTTTGCAAGTGAACAACATCTTTAAACCGATCCAAACCGATCCAAACCGATCAAACCGAACCGTTTAAACCGATCAAACCGAACCGTCCAAACCGATGGTGTTTGGTTTGGTTCGGTTTACAATTTTCCAAACCGAGGGGTAACGGTTTGGTTTGCGGTTTGACCCTCAAACCGAACCAAACCGAACCGTGCTCACCCCTACTCGTCACACTCCGTGAGGCTCCGACACATCCCAAAATATTCTTATCACTCATTAAGCATTATTTATAGCTTAATAGAGCATATGGGATAAAAATATATATTTTTGATTATTTTAGAATTAAAAATAATTTCCTTAAATATACTAAAACCAATAAATTTCCATAATTGCTTCTAGCTGAAAATAAGGACTCATAATTTTTTATAACAGCTTTAAAATATGTATAAAAGTTATAGAAATTTAAATCAGAAATTAAAAGGTACTAAAACTATTTTTAAACTATTCGTTTTGCTAAAACCAATGCGATACGAAAACCATAGAAAATAAACTCCAAAAAATTATCAAATTCAAACTGAGTCTTAGTTATGCTATAACAACATTAACGTAATTTTTCCCAGAACATTTTCAGGGTTTAAGGGCTCCAAAAGACTTTTAAAATTCTGAAATTGCAGAAATGATAATATATACATACGATATCAGAAAATTATGAAATTTTTACAGAAATTGTAATATTGTACTGAGAATCATCCTGTAAATTTTCAGAATTTTTGGACAATCGTACAATACCAACAGCCACGTGGTACAACTGTGCAAGCACAGTGTACCACTCTACTGCACAGACCCACTACTGTTCACCTGTCTTCTTCTTCCTCTTTATACTCCACGGTTCACTGTTTAACCACACAGAACACACCACTCACACTACCTCATCACTAACTCACCACACACTACACATGTATACACACTTATGCACTAATTTCACCTATAATTACACACTATATACACACATATCAGACCCACAATCACAACTGTAATCACCACTTCTATGGCTGCCATTTCAGCCCTTCTTCCACCTTACAAATACTCACTTAGCACACTTGTTCCACCAACAAAACACACATTTTCTGTCCTTCTTTCATGGCTGTTTGCAGGCCTTCTCTTCCCTTCATTACACACCTATAAACCCACCCAAACACTCACATGAACCCAGAAATTTAATCCCCATGGCAGCCCCTCCATGGCTGTCCTCACTCTCTCTCTCTAAGGACCCACATATCCCAGCCACACACTCACGCATACATATATGCGCACACGACGCAGCTACCTGCTGTTGCTTCTTCCTTCAACAGCAGTCATCACTCCATGGCCAATTCCAGTTCCGTCATCCATGCGCACAACCAACCCACTGCCAACCCACTTCAGTTTATTCTCTCTTTCCCTTGCCTCTTAATATACACCAAAACACACACGATACACATGGACACACTCACTGCGGTCTTCACCGCAACAATCCCGTTTCACAGCCGCTCACCGAAACCCGCAAATTGCTAGATGGTTTTACCCAAAATTTATTTGATCGCATATATACTTACATATGTATATCCCACTACACACCCAACATATATACACACAACACATACGGGGCTACCCTTACGGCAGCCGTTACCAACGACGTACAACCCCTTCCCACATCCCTAAACCATTGAATAAATTTAGCGTAAAGGTTAGAAGACTTACCAGAAAAGCTTAGCCGGAAAACTCTTCCTTCGATCCCTTCTCTTCTCTCTCTGTCGTGCTCTTCTCTGAGTATCTCTCTTGATCGTAAACCAGAGAACAAGATGTGGGGGAAAACGGCCGCCGTATAGTATGTGAGAATATATATAAAACCCTAAAAAGACAATTACCCAAAAACCCCTTAAAGTTTCGTTAGTCATTTTAAGTTGTACCCGCTACTTTCTATTGTTATGAACAAGCCCATAATTATTTGCCATAGTTTATGTGCTGGAAAATATTTAATGGGTTTGTTAGATAACCCGTTGTACTAAATGTCGCTGTATATAAAAATATTTATATATACACCGACGCTAACTAAAATTGCGTCGCTAACAAATATATTCGCCGCTAAATTTTTAATTAAATTCAAAAAATATCGGGGTGTTACAGTTATATAGCTGTTTTTTTTTTGTTTTGGTAGGGGGGAGGGAGGGCTAAAAGTGGAATTTTCCAAAGAAAAAAAAATTGGCCGTTGGAGGGAATTTGGGAAAAGGACAAAACATTCGAAAATCAGGGTTGGGCCGGACCGGGCCAGACTCGGTTTACTTGGGTCTGCTAGAAAAAAGGGGCCGTTTTCAGGCCGGGCTGGGCTGGATTTTTTGAAAAATTTCTTGGCCTAGCCCATGGCCCTATGGTCCAGAGCCAGCACTGTTCATTGATAAGGGCCAGGCTAGCCCGGGCAGTTTAGGGCCGGGTTGTCCTGGCTCGCGGCCGGCCCGGCCTTTTGACAACTCTGGGTTTGCTTACTTCTCAATGATTTTCTGTACCTATCAATTTTGATTTACTCCTTTTCTCGATCATTATTTTATAAGGTGCTTTGTCACATTCTATTTTATTTTAGTGCTCTGCTCGTGATAAATACACCACATTTTCTAAACCTAGATCAAGCAAATGATGCATATGGTAAAGATGTAGTGATTCCAACTTAGTTTCTTGAAGCGACCAACTTCAATAAACTATATACAGACTAGTTTGAGATGCTTTTATTTATTTTTTGGGTAATATAGTCTCCGCAGTATTTTCTAGATATTAAGAGTTATTTGTCATATATGCCCACATAGATGTGTTAGATAGTACCCACGTTATTGTTATTAGCAAGTCATAGTTCATTAAATGACAAAGTTACATGATTTACTTTCACACCTTACCTTTACGCAAAGGGTTCACAGTGCTTTCGATCATTTTAATTTTTTTTTGCAAAATAATATACATGTAACACAGCCTTAAGAATGAATTTTGTCTACTAACTTTTTGCTAAACGTTTGTGTGGACAGAATGTAACATGGGCTTAAGGTTTCGGTTTTAGTCCTTTGGATTGTCAAGGTAGCTAGACGAAATTGTTTTCGAAAACCCTATATTTGGGAGATTTGTTTTGTTAAAAATATATTGAACAATGAAAGAATGCTTAGAAACTCCAAAGGGCTAAGCAAATACTTATTGTATGCCAATTGTAATTATCAGAGCACTCTTATTTTTTCATAAGCTTTGCCAAAATTCACAATCTTATGCACTGATTCTTAACTCTAACACGTTACACTCTCTTTGAAACCGATGCTCTTCAAAATCAAACAAAAGGGGAGGTAATTGAGTAGTTATGGTAATTGTGCTAAGAAAATGGTACTGGTAGTATGGTGGTAGATGTCAGGGTCGTGGTTATGGTTAAGGCATCAGTTATGCTGCACGCGGTAGTGGAACCTATCAGAACGGCATTTGTAGTGAATACATCGAAGGAATGCTTAAATCCTTTTCTAAACGATTACATACTTCTATGCTTCGAACCCAAGGATAACGCAAATTGATATAATGGTTCTCAATGCGGCACTTCTCGGGAAGGGAAGACTTCTGCGTTTTCTTGTCCTTCATCTGATTCTTCTATTAGAATTTCCCCATCACTTGGGATAGAAACTGGTGGAGGGTGCTCTTGATTGTCAACATTTGGCAAATATTCACTATCATTAGTCATCTCAACTGTTACGCTGCGTCTTTGCCAAAGGGCATATTCCGAGGCAAGTACAGTTCCAATGGTACCAACCCCCGCAAGGATGAAGAGGCCAATAAAACTATGGGCACGAAGAGGAGGAGTTTGTGCGGGCACTTGGGAAGCTTGATCATCGGAGGAATAGTCATGCATGTGATACTTCTTCATAAGGTCTTGCATCGTTTTACTTTCACTCAAACTTACAACTGCCCTAGAAAACTCAGGGACATGACGATAGCCAAAAGGGAATGCCTGCAATGTTATATTGTGTGACTACAAGAGACTACAAATGATTTTAAGCACATAAGTAGGAGTATTACATAGAATTCAAAATGACAGATCTAGAGTGTTTAAGACGAGGTAATACCTAAGAAACATTTCAGATGCATTTATAAACCGTAACTACACCGTGTTGATGATCTTTTGAGGACAAATAAGGTGGGTGGATTATGAGATTAGGGTGTGGAAATTAAGCCTCCCCCTATAAGTATACAAAAAAAAAAATTCCTCAAGGGGCCTACAGTAACTCTGATAGAGAGAGAGAGAGAGAGAGAGAGAGAGAGAGAGAGAGGGTGGTAGAAGTGCTTGGCCAGTTTGTTTATGTGTCTTTATCAAATATTTTAAAAAATATCCCCCGACGGTTTAAGTTGCAATATGCACCTCCTACTAGGGATATCCTTGATTATCGGCAGCCATTAGGGCTGGATAATGGATGTTATCCCTGCCATATTTGGAGAGAAAAGTTTGCCATTAAATTTCTTTGAGGGGTAGTTCTACTCTTGCGTCATATGTGGGGCATAAATTAGGAATCAACCCTCTACTATGAGTCAAGTGTTTGACCATTTGACAGAAACAAGAACGTAGCCATTTAGCAGCTTCATATATCGACTTGTCGAATTGAAGTGTACAATTCATCTGAAAGAGATATATACCGGGGTGGAGGCACAAATGCCTCGATTGCCCAAAATTAAGTTGGATCTTTCTTTCTTAATTTTCAACAATGCTAGTGGTAGTAAAATGTGAATTACCTAAACAAATTGATTTATATGGCGTGGAAAGAAAGAATGTTGCTCCACCTTAGTTTTTTTTTTCTTGCAGATTTTTTTCACTAAGGTGTATTTTCACCCACCTTTATATAATTCATGGCTCTTTTGCTGGGATGCACCATATAAGACCGTTACGCTTCACATTCACATGCATAATGATAAAGAGAAAGAAAAAGAGGAGGACAAAAACTCACAAAGCCAAATCCGGTGCTCTTATATATGGGCCCGACTTTCATATAGTTGGATCCGTGCTTATGGAGGAAGAGGTTTATGTAGGGTAGCTCATCATAGATCACATCAACGTGCTTGTTCATCAAGGCATCATGATATTGGTGAATTGTCTTGTATGGGTTGTAGGACACATTGAAACCGTACTCCTTTGTTAGTAAATTCCACACGAAAGAGTGTTCTTGGTACCCAACTGACTGGATTACTCTAGGTTCAATAGGTGCAACTGATCTACCGTGAAAATCGAGGATAAGTTGGCTGTGTAAGCCTGCATTACTACAAATGCCATGCATAACCATATTACCATCACAACCTTCGAGCACGGGTTAGCCATACCCCCTGTCACTGTTAGGGAAGATGTAGCAGGGTTTTTCATTAGCTTGGAAAATTATTCTTATTGAGATGCATTTATGTTGCCAAAAATTACCAACTGAGGAAAAAACATTCTTGATGGACGTTTTGTCTAAGCATGGATCATTGTTTCTACTCCACTATTTAATACTCCCTCCGTCCCTAGAAGAGTGATCCATTTCACTTTGCACGTATATTAAGGATTTAGGTTATGTATTGTGTGTCTTTCCCATATTACGCTTTAGAGAGAGGGGGGAAGAGAGTGGGCCATAAGAGAGAAAATTGGTTGGTAGAGTGTTAAATGTTGAGAGAGAAATAGAATAAAAAAGTGTAAAGTGGTGGGCCAGGAGAGAGAAAATGAGTTGGTGGACAATTAAATGTGGTGAGAGAAATAGAATAAAAAAGTATAAAAATGGTAAGTATGTAAAAATACCTATAGAATCTTTCCTAATTTAGAAATGATCACTTTTTGTGAGACGGTCCAAAAAGAAAATATGATCAGTTTTTTAGAGACGGAGGGAGTATATTGACTTTAAAGTACATTAAGTTACCGGTTACTCTAAAAGCTCAACATTTCAAAGATTAAATCCAAAAAAAATATGACATACTTTAATACTTCCTCTCACGTAGAACATCCTGATTGCATGTGTAGAAACAAATTAAGGTGCACCACAACCAAGTAGACGATTAGTCGCGCGTGCAAATTGCACTATCATAAAAAGGGACCAAATATGCAAGCGAAAGGAATCAAACCCAAGACATTACTAAATCAGAGCTTTGATACTATGTTAAGTTACTAGTTACTCAAAAGGCAGAAAAGGGCAGCGAAGGAATTACCTTCAGGAAAGATGAGGGCAGAAAATGGGAACCAAAAGAGCATGAAGAGTTTTTGATGCCATGGAGCTTGAAGTTCGCTGTTGGCACGATGCTCCAAGAATTGAAATGCTGCTCCGGCCAGCATACAAGTTACGCCCATTGTCAGCCAAAGCTCCCAACTAAAGGGTTTTACAAAGGTCCAGATGCTTTTGGCCGTGCCTCCACGTTTAGCTGGGAGCAGCTTATAGACTTCAGAGCTCATGTATGGCAGCGTAAATTCAACATAGGATGTTCGATTATTCAAAATTGTTGTATCTCCTACCACTGCATCACAAGACTGTTTTCGTGTCTATTAGGATATGTGGGATAATGTGTGGGAAGACATATCAATCAAGAATATAAAGTTAGAGATAAATATAAGTTAAATTCATATTTTGCATTATCTTGTACTCCAAATTATTTAGATATAAACCATCAGTACGTTGTATTCAAGAAATGAAATCTTACTTTATGGTTCTATATTGTATCAAGAGTAGGACAATCCCTATTTTGGGAGTTCTCAAGTGCTTTTGCATTTTTGTGATCAGGCCTTTGCCTAACCAACATACTTTTTTATCTCTCTCTTTTTCACTTTTCTTGCTTACGGAGGTGCAATAATCTATGAGTTAAAGGTTATAAGTTTTCGATCTAAACAACTGTTAAGACATTCTCCCTTTGATCTCCAACAAAATTTTAAGCTCAAAAATATCTTTGCCAAGTACGTTTTTCTACTTTTTGCTATTCTTCCACTAATGAGTTTATAACCTTTCATACTTATGGATTGGAATCTCTGAATTTAAAGCTAAATCACATTGATTTAATTCACTGTGAACCCATTTGTCTTAATAAGGTAGTTCGTTCGAGAAGCCTACCCTTTTTTTTCCACCAGTGCAGCCTCTTGTAAGGACGAGAGGATCGTGGTTCCATTTCAAGTCGAGAGGACTAGTGGCAATATTTAGTCAGTAGTTTTTCACTAGCCAAACCAATTAGGGAAACTTTCTTGTTGCATCAAGAGGGTAGTTTTTAATGGCATCTTTGGCCTGTGTCAAAAAGGCCTCACCGATGGCATCATATGTATACGACTTTATAAGAGAAAAATGAGAGGACTTTCAGCTAACCTGGCCAAGGTGCGTAAGCATGTCGTTGTAGTTCTGTCTAGTTTCATAATTGTGGTCCACTAGAGGGGAGAAATTCAGGTTCAACCTTGTAAGGAAATATCTGTAACGCGGCACAGAACACCTCTGTAGAAAATCCATTGATTAATTTACATTTTTTTTTATCCACGTGAACAAATTCAGTAAAGCCACCTTTTACGGGAATGCAAGCCTTCCATTTCGCGGGAGTATCCCCGATGGTAGCCTTTTCTGACTCTATCCAGCTGAAAAGCTTTTCACACTCACTCTTGAAATGTGTACGACCGTTTGAGCGAGGCGGAGAGTCTCTCATGGGCAATACAACTTCCCCAGAATCTAGATTGTTATACTGAAAAGACTTGGAAGTATTGGATAAACTGTCCATGATTAGCCACGTATACCCTTCATTCATTATTCCTACAGTTTTTGCAAGAAGAAATAGTCGTGACCTTAGCGAAGGAACCATGTACACCAAGAATACTCGAGTTTGTATGGCTTTTAGCTTGTCAAGTTGTTCTTGGATCTCAAGGTCTTTGGCGGACTCAGAAAGAGAAACATTAGAAACGATCTTAATTTTAGCCCCTAAGAATGCAACCTCTAGAGAAAGAGCAAATCGTTTATGATACTCTGTGTCTTGGCGGAGAACAACTACTTCATGCCACCCAAATCCTTGGCTAATCTTAATCATGACCTGAACTTGTGAGGAGTCATTAGAAGCCATCTGAATGAAATAAGGGCTTACTGGAAGAGTTAACCCAACACTGTCTTGCGGCCCTTTAATGTCAAATCAAATAGAAGAAATCAATACTATTAAGTTGGAAATGTTATAACATAAAGCAAAGACAGATCTACCATAACTTCGAAACATGGTACAATGACTTTTGCTCGTGATAAAAATCATCAATACATAAACCTGATTCAACTTTTTTTTATTCGGACGCACAAACTTGTGTGCATCTGTTACTAAAAACAGTTACGTACCTCCGCCGGTTGTAGGACTATGCAAGCTTGAATCAACCTTTGAACTTGATACAATGGTTTCACCCATCTCTCTTGCAGCACTCGTTAAAAATGTAGCCTTGAAGTGTAGCCCAAAAAGGATGGCAAAAAGAAGGAACATAGAGCAAGTTTTGCCATCCATCTCATTTGCTGCTTCTTGTTGGGACAAGTTTGGTTGTATCTTATACTAGAACCTCGTGGTCTAAAGTTCCAGGTAATTTCGTTGATTGAGTCTATAAATCAAGTAGAAATCCGGCAAAAATAGACTATTGAGAGGGTACATAGACCATTTGAAAGTCAAAGTTAAATTTAGAGGAATCTTCCTATAAGATGGTCAGCCATGCAGGCCTTCAGCTTCTTTATATGATTAGCTTACTTAGAAGGTAAATACAAGGAAGGGGAAGCTATTTATATACACCCTTGAAAATTTTTCGCTATCCATGCTTTTAAGATTGAATATTGATAAGGATTTTTCGTTGTACAATGACGTTACTGTAATAGCTCTAGCGACGAACGAATGCTACTAAAAATATTTTGTCATTGTTCCTCAAATTTATAGTGATAGTCCGTTGTCGCTAAAATGCGTTTAACAATTACATGAAGATCCTAGCCGAGTATACATATATGAATGTATTAAGTGTAACGAAACGTTTATAAATAAAACCTTGTCCTGTAAAATAACATCAATTTCATTATGCATCCTTTAAATGAAAAAGTCTCAACGAAAATGAAAGGTGACGTAGTAATTAGATTCATGACAAACTGACGACCTGCTTGTGGCATTCCTTGTCTGAACCAAAACAAAAGAAAAGACAGAATTGTGATTAGCTTCCATTCCCTGCACTTGGGCATCATTGAAATTTGTCAATTTCAAGGAAATGAGAATTTTCAAAAGGTCTAGAATTTTTGACAATTATCATTTCCTCGAAATTGACAAATTTATATGGTTACCATTTATGAGAATTTGGAAATAACGAAATTACTTATTTTAAAAGAATTGAAACACAAATGTTTGGATACTTTTTTCAACATATTTGTTTGGATACTTTTTTCAACATATTTACAACGTCAAGATGATTGATGTGACTCACAAGAAGAGTTGACAGGACATGTACGGAGGATTGCCAATAGCTGTCTAAAAAAAAATTGATTGTTTGAAATCGCCTCTAAAATTTTAAAACACACAAAAAAAAAACCTAAAAAAGTGGTTAATTGGGTTAATGTATCATTGTGAGAAAAATAAAAAAATAAAGAGTAAAATGCACCGATGGCTACCGAATTATTACCCATTTTTCACTAAAGTCACTCAACTTTTTTTTTGTGTCATTTTAACCACTGGACTCTGAAATATGTTTAATTTGACCATTCTGTCAATTACGGTTAAATTTTCTCTGTTAAGTGGTCACATGTGAAGGATTGCACAGTGTTCATAACACGCAGCAGAAGGACTAAAAAGCAATCCAGCCTTAGATTACATTACCTGGAAGCAGGTTCTTGATGCAAAAAATTTCTTCGAATATACGAAGACTCTATGTGTATCCACACCGAGTCAAATCCTTGATGTTAACCCTTTGAAAGAAAAAGAATACTCGGAGAACTTGAAGAAATTTTAAACCAAAATATCCTTTTGGTCCAAAATTCAAGGACTAGAAATAACACTCATGTGTTATATAACCTTTTTCGGTTGCATTTTCTTTAGAAACGAAATTGCATATTTCATATTCTCTACAAGAAAATGCAAGAGAACACTCTCTTGTATATATGTATACTTGCACATATCTTGTCCACAAAATTAGGCTTAATATGTGCGAGTGTATATTGTTGACTATCAAGCAATTAGTCTCCTATTCAAAGTAGGAAACCTTTCCTTATAATCACACGTTGACATATATCAAGCCCTTAATTTTGGGACTTAATTTCAACCGAAATTCCCTCTTATTTCTCTTGAGATATTGACACATATCTTGTCAATATTTATTCCCTATTCCAAAATAGGAAATTCTCGAATTTGTCTCCAATATTTATTATACTCTTGGTGCTAGCAAAGAATATAATAATATTTCATCTGAATCAAAAATATATTTATTTTGATAAAATTAAATTCACCAATTTAATCATCAAATAATAAATTAAATGATCCATTAGCAAAGATTAGAACACTCGTTAGTGTGCGACCCCATAGGTTCAATACTAAGCCGGTAGTAAATTAGTCGAACCAATTTACTAATCAAGGTTGGCGTCTAGCAACACTCCTTAACGACCGGATAGCATGAAGTAATATCTTTTACTCTTAAGAACCTTAAGAAGAATATATATAATGTTTCCTTCCATTTTTACAGCTCCGGGTTAACCCTAGGATATGGTTTAACTGTCAAATCCCAATAGGTCACCAACTATGCTTCAAGTCAATTATAATCGACTAGTGAATGACATAAGAAACTCATTTTCTTCGTTCATTCATTTGCCTTGGCCAAGGTCTTAATCTAGTCATTATAATTAATATCATCATAGAGCTCAAACTCATTACCAAAAGTTAATGGATTCCTTCTTGATTAATCATGAATTCTACAAGTATTTAATCATACCCAATATCCATTCAACTATCACCCTCGGGCATTAGGTGTCCGGAATCAAACTACGATAAATATCTTGTTAATTAACATGACGATCTCAGGTCAAAGGAAACTCTTACACCATGTTCCTCATGAGAATATCCTATTGACAGTTTAATGGTAATTTTAACCATTAAGAATTCTCAATTGAGTCGGTTCAATAATCATATCTCCATATGCATCATCTATATATGTAATTTAGTAAATGAGATCAACTAATCTCCATCCTATAGAGACCCTCACATATATATTGATCTATCTGGATCATCAATGTCCTATTCTTAATGATCCTACGATCAAGAACAATTTAGATTAAATAGTAAAAGATTTGACTCTCACTATCATGATCCTTATCATGATGTCAAGTCTCTAAATTTAATCAAGGACAATATCATATTAGTCAAATTATCAAATAATAAATATGATAATAAGATAACGAATGCCATTTAGTAATCAAAACATATTGATTACAAGGTGTCCAAATCATTACATGAGACATTGGATCTTGGGCATATTAATTCCATCCCCAACAACATGATGGGCACATGGGACTGTACACAAACATTTCGTGTCTAAAACTGCAAGACAAGAAATAATGCACAAACTACAATTTAAAGATATATATTATTTAAAACTAAGGGTTACACCACTCTCTAATTTAATCAGAAAATAAATATGAGTCCTCTGATTCAATCTCCGCTTTCGGTCACGATCCAAGGGCTAGAATAGCTTGTTCTTGAACCGCTACGTTGAATTCTCTTTTGAAGGCGATTCTTGACTTGTAGAATCTCCACGGTTGAAACTGAATTTCTCTTTGATGTTGAGGATCAAAGAGTGATGAATCTTTAACGTCGAGAATGCTCGATTGAAGAACGGCACTAGATTAGTGCGTATTATTCTTCAAGTGAAGCGTAATTCTCGATATGTCGTATACTTGAAACAGAGTTCTGGCAGACCGCTGGCTTGTTTGCAGAAACTCGGTGTGTCCCTCTTCCCTACCCAAAGTCCTCTATTTATAGGTAAAGAGCTGTGGTTAAATTTAGAAAACCCATAATTTAGGGCTTTGTCTGCTAATTAAAGGGATTTTGTCCCCCTTAATTACATGATCTTGATTAATTAAATGGATTTAGTTCCATTTAATTTCTTTTTGTCAAACTTGACATAATTGAACTTTCCGGTAGAAGACCATGGGCCGGACCGCATAATCTTACTTGGGCTAATTTTCTAGACTTAATCTTGATTTTGACCCACTACTTTTGTTTGACGTCAAGTCAGCATCTAGCCCACATTTTTCGTAGCGTTGAATATTTGACTAGTCTTAAAAAATAATTTACCATTGTTCGGAAAAATTATTTTTAATGTCTACAAATTGCCCCCACTTCGAGGCTTGTGCGGTACTCTTTTATTTTTAACGTACGTCACAAGACTGTGACTTGAAGTAAGTACTCTTTTTATTTTTTATTTTTTTTAGGGGAAGCGTCAGCACGCTGGCTTGGAGCCTTGGACTTACGGCCCACCCATGGACCAAGCCGTGTACTGGACTGATAAGCCTTGGGGTTAAGGCTCATCCACGAACCAGGTCGGTGTTAGCCTAATATTTTTTTTTTTTTTTGCCGCCTAGAGGAAAAGTTTAGGGTTTTGTGCCCTCATATAAGGTGGTCCCGTCCTGCTATTGACCATTGTCTATGCTATTTGGCGGCTTGCGGACTCTTTGTCCTCGCGGTTGATTCCTTCGCTTTGACGGCTGGCAACGACTCTTGCGGCTGGCTTTTGTCTCAGTGACTTGACACGCTCATTTAACAGGTATAGCTTCTGACGGTACCCTCCTCGCAAGTTCTTTATCTGTATTTCTTTTGTCAGAGAACATGCTTCAGTTTGCCCAACTCTTGATTTCATTCATTGCAATTTTGCTTTCATGCCGCCATCAATACCCAATATCCCATTACAGTAGGAAAAGAAAAAATCACTGATCCAGATAAAATTTGTTATCAATAACCGTGTGAATTTCATTATGTAACAACCGATTATGCTTTCGTGCCGCAATTCCATGTTTCGGATACAACGCCGTCAGAACGCGTATGTTAGAAATTCGGAGATCATGGCACGATACTCTTGAATAAACCTAAAAAAATTGAACAGCCCTCTTACTGGATCTGATTGCACCCGCGATGTCCAAACCCAAACTTGTTGCAGCGCGTCGATACCGTCTCTTCGCCGCAAGGACACGTCGTCGCTGCCGATGGCGCGCCATGGTTGCGACCGGTGGTGCGTCATGGCCGTTGGATCTCACAACCGGGTCAGGCCTGTGGCTGCCTTCCTTCGCCGCGGATGTCGTCGGTCGCCGGTTGCTGATTACCGTGGTTCCGTCGCTGGTCACTGTAGTCCCGTCACCGTCTGCTTCTTTCTTCCTGTTTTCTTCTTCTGGCATTTCTTCAGACTTTCTTCTTTCTTTGGGCTGAACACACCCACCTTTCATTACTTTGATTTCCTTTTGTTTCTTTTTCGCGGGCCCACTTGCCCTTTTCTTCTTTCTGTCTACTCTTTGGGCATAATGCCCACTTCACTGTAGCTCTCATTTTTTTTGTTTAATGACCATGTTTCAGTACATTAACATTGAAGCACGAGAATCCAGGGTAGTTCCATTTTTATACTTTTCTTCCTTTCTTGTCTTGTTAGCGAACAAAAGTAATAATAATTTTTTTTTTGTTGTTAAACAACGTTCTTGAGATTGCTCGTCCATAACTGCTAGCTTGTACCTTGACTTCTTTGAAGGACATCATACTGTTGAGATGACTCATATTTAATATACTGACAATTCTTCTCATATCTGGATTCAATGGTGCTGATAATTGTCAATTAGTTTTGTCAATAATATGCTGGACAGGACTCAGATTCTATTTTTTTCGTATCTACACGCCATTTGCTGACTCGACTTATGTGATCATAGCAAGCTCGCCAACTGACTCTAATAATGCGCTCGACACGTCTCGCACGTGGACTTCTCCCTTCTGTGCGAGTCCTCTGTTGACCAGCATTATGACCGCGACAACAGCATCGCTCCATCAGCCAGCTTCAGAAATGCGCTCGACATGTCTCGCACGTGGACTTTCCCTCATGTGCGAGTCCTCTGTTGACTAGCATTATGAATGCGACAGCAGCATCGCTCCATCAGCCAGCTTCAGAAATGCGCTCGACATGTCTCGCACGTGGACTTTCCCTCCTGTGCGAGTCCTCTATTGATCAACATTATGACCGCGACAGCAGCATCGCTCCATCAGCCAGCTTCAGAAATGCGCTCGACATGTCTCGCACGTGGACTTTCCCTCCTGTGCGAGTCCTCTGTTGACTAGCATTATGAATGCGACAACAGCATCGCTCCATCAACCAGCTCCAAAAATGCGCTCGACATGTCTCGGACGTGGACTTTCCCTCCTGTGCGAGTCCTCTGTTGACTAGCATTATGAATGCGACAGCAGCATCGCTCCATCAGCCAGCTTCAGAAATGCGCTCGACATGTCTCGCACGTGGACTTTCCCTCCTGTGCGAGTCCTCTGTTGATCAACATTATGACCGCGACAGCAGCATCGCTCCATCAGCCAGCTTCAGAAATGCGCTCGACATGTCTCGCACGTGGACTTTCCCTCCTGTGCGAGTCCTCTGTTGACTAGCATTATGAATGCGACAACAGCATCGCTCCATCAGCCAGCTCCAAAAATGCGCTCGACATGTCTCGCACGTGGACTTTCCCTCCTGTGCGAGTCCTCTGTCGACCGGCATTCTGACCACGACAACAGCATCGCTCCATCAACCAGCTTCAGAAATGCGCTCGACATGTCTCGCATGTGGACTTTCCCTCCTGTGCGAGTCCTCTGTTGACCGGCATCCTGGGCCCAACTGCAACAAGGTTTTCCCAACTGGCTTCAGAAGTGCATTTGACACGTCTTTCTCATGAATCTTACTTGCATTATTTACTCTTTTCTCGTGCTCTTATCATGGTTATTTTCAGTCATGCAGCACGCTTCTTTGGCCATTCTATAATTTTACATATATATATTGTTTTTTTTTTGTTTTGCAGACTTTACAACATGGTCTACTTCAAGGAAACTGTAACCTCTAACCGGCCGTATCTTGTGATTGTGGATGAAAAGGATGATAGCATTGATGACGGCACTCTTTTGTTGACACGACCGTCTGCGGAGGCCAGGCTTGCCAAAAAGTGGAAAAACAAATATGACCCGCCAAACTTGTCATCGTGGTCGATCAATTTGACTGAAGATGGAGGCTCGAAGATGCTCGTGCTGAGATCCTCTAATCATGGGGATATCTCTCGGTGTGATCCCTATCCTTTCCTTGGACAAAGAATAATATCCAAGAAGACGACTTGGGGGACCATTTATAAAATAAGCGGCGAGTTTTTATACACCCCTTTTTATTGGGAGTGGGTGGAAGATGTCCTTGGTCGCAGCAGGGAGATTCTCATAAAAGCCCATCTTTACGATGCCGTTTATGCTTCCTTGTTCCCGTACGACCGAAATGCAAACATTTTTCGAGCATTTTGCGAATGTTGGTGTCCCACCACTAACACGCTGCATACTGCTATTGGAGAAATGTCCATCTCTTTATGGGACTTGTATCAACTCGCCGGACTTCCTATTTATGGAACAATCTACGAAGAAATTGTGCCGAGTAGAGACGATCTTTTGGCAAAGGATGAACACGGAAATTATCTTGTCCCCGTTAGCTGTCAATATTTGTTCGCAGCGTATCATTACATTCTTCAAAACAAAGAGACGAAGCGCCAAAAGATCACCATTACAGAATGGATAAAGTTTTGGTTTAACGGGCCCTTCGTTATCAATTAAAAAAAAAATGGAAAGAACGGTCAAGGTTCTGGTTCTGCTAGCACTCCTTCGGGGACATTCACTTCTTCGCGGAGTTGGTCGGCAAAACATCACCGTGCATTCACTAACGTCGGAGTGGATGATGATTGCCGCGACGAGGTGTACCTGGCAGCTTTATTGTCTTGTCCGCTATGTATCTTCTGTCTCCCAGTTAGGGAACTGCAGCAGATTCGTCCTGGCACCTTTAAAGCTGCCAGTATGATGGCCAATGGTCATATATTTGGCCTAGCTGTTCCCATCTTGACGAGCATTTACAGAGGGCTTAATGGAATTTCTGTGTCCTCACCTCCTGGAAAGAGCGGTACCAGCTTTTCGGTGCACTATGTTTACGTCTGGCTGGCACAGTATTTTAATACTCATCATTCCACAGCTAAAAGAGCCGGTCCTCCAATGGTGAAGTACTCAGGCGAAGGTTCGGCTGTCATGTACGATGAATTTGCTGCTCGTGAACATATCATGCATGCAAAAGGCTTCGTTTGGCATTCGAATACGATGCAAAAAGGTAAAGCCCAAACGTTCACTGACAACCATGAGCTTTCACTCTCAAAGTTCAACTACTTCGTGAGCCTTCGTTCCAGCTATCTAACTTTGCACTGCGAAGATCTTTACGCCCTGGAGCCATATTCTCCGCATAGGTTTTCAAGGCACTTTGGGTTTCATCAGGATCTGCCCGGCGAACATGATGGGGAGATTCCTATGATCTCTTTGGATCGTCTTCACCACTTCTACCTTTCTAGCATTCGTTATAACACGAACTCCACAGTTGAGGTTCCAGCTTACTCATTAGATTTTGGGGCCCGTGTTTCTCGGCGTTATACTGAATGGTGGAGTAGAGCATATAAGGAGTATTTCTTGAACGTTCCCAAGCTGCTAGCTGACCATGCATGCGGAACTTTTTTAACTTCTGAACCTCAGGGACATGACGGTGTGCCCAAAATTGGCAGCAGCTCTTTGTCACGTAAGCGTCCTCAATTGGCCAACGAGGGCGATGGTGGTTCAGACAGACCTGCCGAGCATATGACCACCTACAGGCCTGATGGAGAGGACATCGATGCACCCCCTCGTCGAAGGCGTTTGAGAAAGATGGGTGAAACCTCCGTCCAACCAGAAACGTTGATTTGTAGGGAAATAATGCATAGTTGTGACGATGCCCAGATAGCTGCCTTTGGCAGAATACCCGTTCCTATGGATCCCGTAATGACTGTGGATTCTTCGCTGCATAAATTTTTTGATGATGTTCCAAGTTCATCGCAGCCTATTGAGGGCATACATGTACAACTCTTGATAAGACAAACGTATAGATTTTGTTCTCATCATGCTCTTTATTTGCCCCTTTTTTTTATCTATAGTTGGAGAGTGCTGGGAATGACATCACTTGCGAGGGTAGTGACGATTCAGTGGAGGGACTATGCTCCTTCGATCACGTGATAAAGGGAGCTCCGATGTCGTCACACTCTCTTGTTCAAAATGCCCCGTCGTGTGCAGCTCAGTCAGGTCCCGGAAGTGCATCACTTACCTCTGTGTCAACATCAGCTAAGCTCGCAACTTCTGATGGAATAGTAAAATTTGGACATCAAGTCGGAACAAGTTCGCCCGCGCTCCCTACTCATCAGCCTGGCAGGCAACGTTGCAGTCAACCTGCATTTGTAGCAACACTTGCTTTTAGTGTTGGAGTGATTTATTCAGAAGCGCATCGCAAGGCTGCCTACCAAATGGGTGAACGTGTAAAGGAACAGTTCGTTAAAGCGTCTCCCGAGCAGCTATTGAGTCATGAGGAGAAGTTCAACCAAATTTTTGAAGTGATTAAAACGGATGGGGTGGATCCGTCTCCACTACAGAAGCGAGTTGAAGCCTTTATGACTCATGTTAGAACGTATCAGGAATTACAGTCGCAGCATGCTGGGGTACTGACTTCCTTTGCACTTGCCGAACGATTGGCCGACGTTGAAGGTCGCATCAATGAGGCTACTTCTGTTGAAAAAGAAAGAGTTAGCTGCAGTCAGACTCTTCGAGACCAGCTGTCACGAGTGGAGTCGAAACATGAGGCTTTGAGGCGAGAGTTGGTGCAGCTAGAGTCAGAAGCAGGAAAACTTCGGTTCGAGATAACTCAAGTTGACGAGGAGATACGTGGGAGTCAGATGGCCATTGCTAAGCTGAAGGAAGATCACATGGTTGTTCAGCAGACTCCTATTGTTAGTGCTGATGATGCTGCTAAACTTGAAGCATTACGACAGGTACTCGAGGATGAGCGTAAGGAGATCTCCGAACTAGGCTGGATGTGATGATCTATAGTTTTTTTTTTCAACATGTTGAGATCAAGCATATTGAATGTAAGGAAGACGAATATCTAGCAACAATGGTTTTCCTTATTTGTAAATTTTCTTTATGTTCGTTTGACTAGGCTCAAAAAATTTTCGAGTGGCCTACGTACCCAAGAAGGGATCAAGTCATAACGTAGTTCAAGTACAATAGAAATGATTTTTTTTTATTTGGGCCGTTCACAGTTTTAGCTCGTGCGGGCCAGGAGCATTGGCGGCTTCAAGGGTAGTACTGCTTCAAGAACTTCCCGTTTATGGGTCCCACTCGTAGACCGTCTTGATCAACTATCTTGTAAGCTCCATTGGTGTAGACTTCCTTTACCACGTAAGGTCCATCCCATTTTGAGGCGAATTTGTTCCCTGTGCGATGGGTGATGATGATGGGTCTCCGGACAGCCAAGACCAAGTCGCCGACAGTAAAAGATCGTGGCCTAACTCTTTTGTTGAAGGCCCTTGAGAGTCTGGCTTGATAGCACTCCAAGCGTTGCTGCGCTTCAAGTCTTTTTTCATCGAGTGCTTCCAATTCTTCAAGGCGGAGTCGTGCATTGTCTTCATTTGTCAAACCCTCCTGGATTGCGATCCTTAACGAAGGAATTTGCTGTTCAAGCGGCAAGACAGCTTCGACACCATAGACAAGGGAGTACGGAGTTGCTTGAGTGGGAGTACGATATGTTGTTCGGTACGCCCATAAGGCTTCTCCAATTTTCTCATGCCAATCCTTTTTAGACTTGGCCACGACCTTTTTGAGCAAGTTACACAAGGTCTTGTTGAATGCCTCCGCAAGGCCATTAGCTGGAGCGTTATACATCGAGGACTTATGCTGCTTGAAACCAAACTTCGTGCAGAGTTGATCCATCAAGGTATTATAGAAAGGCTTTCCATTGTCTGTGATGATGTAACGAGGCACCCCATATCGAAAGATGAGGTTACTTTTGATAAAGTTCACCACCGTCTCTTTTTTCACTTCTTTAAGCGGAACTGCTTCTGCCCATTTGGAGAAATAATCTGTCGCGGCCAGGATGTATAAGTGACTTCCAGATGACTTTGGAAGAGGGCCAACTACGTCTAGTCCCCACGCATCAAAGGGCCAAGAGGCAACTGTAGGATGCAATGGTTCTGGAGGTTGATGGATGAAGTTTGTATGAAACTGGCAAGCTTGACATCTTTTTGCATAGTCCAAGCAGTCTTTGACCATAGCCGGCCAGTAGTAGCCCATCCTCTTGATTCGAAAGTGAAGCTTCGGTCCTGATTGATGAGCACCACATACACCCGAATGAGCTTCGTCCATGGCTTGAGCAGCTTCCTCTTCTCCTAAGCAACGTAGAAACAATCCTTCATAGGAGCGACGAAACAGAGTATCCTTATAGTAGATGAACCTTGGTGCTCTCCTTCGGATTTCGGTCTTATGCCTTATGTCTTCAGGCAGTCTTCCATGTTCGAGATAGTCGATGAGGGGTTGCCTCCAATCTTCAGCTTCGACGACTCGGACCGAGATAGCATCAGTCTCTTCAATTCGGCAGTCAAGCAGTTCGGGCAAGACCCATTGTTGACAAACCGGGATATCAACTTTATCTTCACCTCGTAGTGCCAAAGTTGTTGCCAGGTTAGCCAAGGCATCCGCCATACGGTTTTCCTCCCTTGGGACATGTTCAAGTTCCACACTGTCAAATTTATTTATCAAAATAGTGGCATAGCAAAAGTATGGAACAAGATCTTCCTTCTTGACTTCATACTCCCTAAGAAGCTGGTTGATGACTAGCTTGGAGTCGCCGCTAACTGCAAGGCTCGAAATTCCCAGTTCTAATGCCATTTGGAGACCAATGATAAGGGCCTGATATTCGGCGACATTATTTGAGCATTTTTTGCCAAGCGTGAATGCGTATGGTAAGACTTGTCGCTGTGGTGAGACAAAGATTACTCCGGCGCCTGCCCCATCCGACCGTGCTGCTCCATCGAAGAACATCATCCAAGGTTGGAAGGTTTCAACAAAGAACACTTCTTCGTCAGGGAAGTCTTCAGAAATCTCCCAATCTGCCGGGATAGGATGGTCTGCGAGGAAGTCTGCAAGGGCTTGCCCTTTGATTGCTGTCCTCGGAACGTATACAATTTCAAACTCATTAAAGAGTATTGACCATCTCGCTAAACGCCCTGATAGGACTGTCTTGGCCATGACATATCTTAAAGGATCTGCTTTTGAAATTAAATGCACTGTGTATGCCAAAAAATAATGCCTCAGTTTTTGCGATGCAAAAACCAATGCTAGGCACGTTTTCTCGATCGGGTTGTACTTGAGTTCTGTTTCCGTCAACCTACGACTCAAGTAATACAATGCCTTCTCCTTTTTATCCTGGTCATCTTGTGCCAGCATCGCACCTAGGGATTCTTCTTGGGCCGCAATGTAAAGGATCAACGGCTTTCCAAGCGTTGGGGCTCCCAAAACTGGAGGGCTAAGAAGGTACTTCTTGATCCTGTCGAATGCATTCTGGCAAGCTTGATCCCATTCGAAAGACGTATCTTTCTTCATGAGACGATTGAAAGGCTGACAGCGACCTGCTAGATTTGAAATGAATCGCCTGATGTACGAGAGTGATCCTTGAAGACTTCGAAGTTCTCGCAAATTTTTTGGCGGAGGCATCTTTTGTATTGCCTCGATTTTAGATTGATCAACTTCGATGCCTCGGTGACGGACGATGAAACCAAGGAACTTTCCGGATGAGACCCCAAACGCACACTTAAGAGGGTTCATTTTGAGTTGATGTTTCCTCAACCGGTTGAATACAATGCGTAAATTTTGCAGGTGATCTTCTCTCTTCTTTGTTTTGACCACCAAATCGTCAACATAGCATTCCACAATTTTGTGTAGCACGTCATCGAATATTTTCTGCATGGCACGCTGATAAGTTGCCCCCGCATTCTTCAGTCCAAAAGGCATTACTCTGTAGCAGTAGATTCCTTTTGGGGTGCGGAATGCAGTTTTTTCCTCATCTTCAGGTGCCATGCGTATTTGGTTGTACCCCGCGCATCCATCCATAAAGGATAAAACCTCATGCCCAGTTGTCGCATCCACCATGAGTTCGATTATGGGTAGAGGGAAGTCGTCTTTTGGACATGCTCGATTTAAATCGCGAAAGTCTACACATACGCGTATATGCCCATTTTTCTTGCGCGCCGGCACTATACTTGAGATCCATGTGGGGTACTTTACTTCCCTGATAAACCCAGCTTCAATCAACTTGTTGATTTCAACTTCTATCTCTAAGACAACCTTTGGATGGAATGTGCGTTGAGCTTGCTTGACAGGGCGTACCCCGCTTTTAACAGCAAGATGATGAACCGCGATCTTAGGATCAAGCCCCGGCATTTCCTTGTATGTCCACGCAAAGACATCTTTGAATTCTTTCAGCACTTCAAAATATTTTTTCTCTTCCTCGAGGTTCAGGTGAGCGCTGATGAAGATGGGCCTAGGATCTTCAGATGTTCCTAAGTTGAGTTCTTTAAGGTCGTCAACCGTAGGTTGCCCCCCGTCCTCGAGCTGGGGAGGTGCCTCCATCAGATCATCTTCGGAAGCATCTAGAGTTGTGTCTTCTTCCACTGTGATGTGATACACAGCTTCAACAACCTCCTCATCATTGACTCTCTTTTTCTCGACTTGATTTTTACCTTGGCCAGTAATGACAATGGTCCTTCTTTTAGCTTTAAGAATTCCATCATTGCTGACATCTATCTTGGTCTTTCTCTTCATTCGAGACGGAACAAGGCTTCTAGTTTCTTTATCTTCCTTGTGTCTGGCCTCCATCTCTGCTATCGCTTCAGAGTTCTTATCATCGATCTTACCAGTTGGGCCACCCAATCTTGAGAATATGGAGGCTCGGGGACGTCTTGTAGAATCTATCTTGTTCTTATTAAGGGTCGTAACCCCTAACCTCTTAAAGGCAGAAGTTCGAGAGGATTGGTCGCTCGAGCTAGTCTCGCCTTGGTTCAAACTGGGTGAGGTTTGAATGCGATCAAACACCGAGGTCCGTGGCAGGGCAGCCTGTTCATCACCTGACTCATCAACTTCCTCAGCAGTGATGTACTTTATGCTAACTCTATTTTGTTTGCTTTTCAAAGGTACCCGGATAGGTCGATCGGGTTTATAACCAACACCCATCCTTGGTGGGTTGACTCGATGCCCTTGTTGTCTTAATTTCTTTTGGGTTTCGTTAAGTCCATGGACCTTTTCACCCGTTAGTTCTGGGCTAAGTTCTCCGAGCGGCGCCGGATTTTCAAAGTCATAACCCGAATTTTTAAACAGCTTTTGGGCTTTAGCATCGAAACCTTCATAAGTCTTCACAGAGGGTGGATGTGGATGCTTGGCCATGCCTCGTGAAGGTTCAACAAATCCTTTAAGTGGCAGCTTGACTGTCCCAATGGTTGTAAGAGGTATGGTTAACTCTTCTTTTAGGACGTGGACATCCACCGTCTTTGGAACTCTTTCAACTTTGACCTCTTTCAGCTCGACCAGTTCAACAAAGGGTGACTGTCCCTCTGCTCTTCGAGATACTGGGACGTACCTAAAGACAGGTGACTCATTTCGTGCCTCTTCCGATGGTGGCTTCTTTTCCCCTGATACTGATCCTTTCGAGATTTCTTTAGGTTCAGGTTGTGAGGTCACCGTAACTTGTTTACCTTTTTGGGGCTCGTTTTTCTTTGCAGAAGAGGTTTCCCTTGGAAGACATTCTTGGGACGTCTCGGACTCCATGTAGAACTTTGCATCTGCAAAATAAGACTCTGCTTCGGTAAATGGTCTACAGTCGCCATCAACCTTCTTTTCTCCATCCCTGTAGAATTTGAGACATTGATGAAGAGTGGACGGCACCACCCCATTCTCGTGAGCCCAAGGTCGGCCTAACAACAAGTTGTAAGACGTTTTGGCATCAATAACATGGAACAAAGTGTCTGACTTTAGCTCCCCAATAGTAAGCCCGAGACGAATCATGCCGATCGCCCTTTGCCCGCCTTGGTTGAAACCTTGTATCACCAGTCGAGACTTGGAAAGTTCATCCATTGTAATTCCAATTTGTTTCATGACAAACTTTGGCATGATGTTCACTGCCGACCCTCCATCAACGAGCATCCGATTCACCTTTCTTTCCCGGATATAACCTGACACGAAGAGAGGTCTATTGTGAGGCTTGGGACCCAACTGCAGGTCCTCGTCCGTGAAGGTTATAGATGCACAACAGGACGTACACGTCGCCGTTGTAGTCTTAAGGTCATCAATTTCACGAATGGCAGAGCTGTACTTCTTAGGTTCTTCCAAAACCCTTCTCAGCACTTCGTGTGCTGATTGGGGCAGGTCAAACATCTCTTGAAGTGTGAACCGCAGAGGTAGGCCTCGTAGAAAGGTTAGCATGCTCTCGTTGTTTTCATCAATAGTCTCCTCGTCCGAGTCATGTTCGTCTTCGTGCACTGAGACCATGCAAACAGTTTCGACCGGATCATCTTTCAAGTATCCACTCGGAAAAAAGTCTCCAAGCGTTATTGATTTGGGAATCTCCTGTCGAAAACCTTCATCAACTTCCTTGCAACTCTTCTTAACAGCGTGCCTTCTCCCCTTACGGCATTGTTGCTTGCCCTTTTTAGTTCGCCTCTTCTCTCGACGAAATAGTTGCAAAGGAGTTGCTAGTTGCTTCTTCAGTTTCCTCCGCGTGACTAGTGTCCACCCACCATCGTCCGTATCTACCAACTGGTCAGCTTGAGTTGACGCTTCCGATATTTTTGAGGGAGTTGAACTTTTACGGGGTCCAACGTTCCAAACTGGATAGTCATCATCCGTGCCCCCATTGTCAATATATTATTTAACGTATTTGGCCCCTTCGAAGGAGTCACGTCACTTGAGATGACTGAGGCATGATTCGACTCTTCCACCCCATCAATGTCTAATTCGATTTTCCCTTTTTTGGCCAAATTCATGATCAACTCCTTGAGTATGAAGCATTTTTCAGTCTTATGGCCAAGGATGCGGTGATACTTGCAATACCTTGGCTCGTTGACTCGCCCTGATTCCTCCGGACGCTTCGACTCTGGGAGCTCGATGATTCCCTTTTCGAGTAAAAAGTCGAGTATGCCTGGTATGTCAGAATCTGGGAAGGGGTAGACCTTTCCTTCCAACTCCTTCAATGAAGGTTGTTGCCTGGGTTTTTCTCGGAGGTGTTCTGGTGCCTTTTCCTCCTTGTGCTTGTCTTTCTTTGGAACTTTCAAAGGAGCCGTCGTAATTGCCAAGGACTCTTTCCCGGTCATTTTAGAAGACCGTTCAACCTTTTTTCCTTCCCTTGTCTCCTTACGGGGGTCAGGCAATGCAGGACTGCTGCCACCATGATTGGCAATGCTGATTTCCATATCATGGGCCCGTGTTGCTAATTCTTCAAAGCTTGTTGGTCTGTTACCTTGAAGAATGTACAACAAGCCCCAGTGCATGCCTTGCATGCACATTTCTACTGCCGAAATCTCCGACAGCCTTTCTTTGCAGTCTAAGCTTAGCGAGCGCCATCTGTTAATATAGTCCACCACCGGCTCGTATTTCCACTGCCTGGTGTTTGTGAGTTCCATCATGCTAACCGAGCGTCGCGTGCTGTAAAACCGGTTCAGGAACTCACGTTCCATTGCTTCCCAACAGTCAATTGACTCGGGCTCGATGTCAGTGTACCAGTCGAACGCATTTCCTTTGAGAGACCTGACGAATTGTTTGACAAGGAGGTCTCCTTCAGTGCCTGCATTGTTGCAAGTCTCAACGAAATGAGCAACATGTTGCTTTGGATTGCCCTTCCCGTCGAACTGCTGGAACTTTGGTGGCTGATACCCTGTTGGCATCCTCATGTTGTCGATTCGCTTTGTGTAAGGTTTCGAATACATGAGGTTGTTGCGAGAAGGTCCTCCGTATTGTGCCCTGATTGTGCTCGTTATCATGTCTTGTAACTGTTGCACCGAGAGGGAGGCGACAGAGTTGGACCTGTCCTCTTTTTCGATCCCGTCAAAAGTGGACTCATCGTGACGTCCATTAGCGCCACCCTTCTTTGAGGTTTCATTGACCTCATCTCGGTTAGACTCCTCGTTGGCCTGCAACTCCAACTTGTTCATGAGAGTCGCAATTTGAAAGTCTTTCTCTTCTATAGCCTTGGTCAGCTTCTCAAAGGCCCGAGACATAGTAGCAAGTTGTTCCTCAATTGACATTGATCCGGTCATCATGACTTGCATGGTAACGGGAGGCGCAAAAGTGTGCGACTCGGAGCGCGGTGACGACACGAGGTGTTTCGGGCTTCCGGGGGAAGATCCCGATTGCGAACCGGTGCTGGAATCCGCATCTGAGGCATACTGAAATGATGGTGGAGGCATTTGGTGAAGGGTATTTTCCTCCAACTCGAGGTGGGGGACTTTTGATCCTGACACCTTGTCTTTTTCGTAACACGAGACCACGACTTCCCTGAATTGTACGCGTGGCTTGACCGGCGGCTTAGAAACTGGTACCACCACTTGATTGGGGACAAGATTTTCATCCCTGGCCCTGCTTCGAGTCACGGGGCCGGTTGAAGTGCTGCTGCTACCACTCCTTGCGGCGGCACTCTTCGAGGTGTTCTCTATGGCTTGCATCTGCTGCACTTTCTTTGGTGCCATTGCTGTGTTGGAGGTGATCTGAAAATCTTCTTCGGAGAAAGAGATGAGAGGCGGAGTGGTCCCACCGGGCGTGCCAAAAATTTGTACACACAAATTTCGTGTCTAAAACTGCAAGACAAGAAATAATGCACAAACTACAATTTAAAGATATATATTGTTTAAAACTAAGGGTTACACCACTCTCTAATTTAATCAGAAAATAAATATGAGTCCTCTGATTCAATCTCCGCTTTTGGTCACGATCCAAGGGCTAGAATAGCTTGTTCTTGAACCGCTACGTTGAATTCTCTTTTGAATCGATTCTTGTTGAAATCTCGTTGAAATGAATCTTTGATTGAGGGATCAAGTGATTTATCTTTAACGAGAATGCTCGATTGAAGAACGGCACTAGATTAGTGCTTATTATTCTTCAAGTGAGCGTAATTCTCGATATGTCGTATACTTGAGACAGAGTTCTGGCAGACCGCTGGCTTGGCAGAAACTCGGTGTGTCCTTCTTCCCTACCCAAAGTCCTCTATTTATAGGTAAAGAGGTGTGGTTAAATTTAGAAAACCCATAATTTAGGGCTTTGTCTGTTAATTAAAGGGATTTTGTCCCCCTTAATTACATGATCTTGATTAATTAAATGGATTTAGTTCCATTTAATTTCTTTTCGTCAAACCTGACATAATTGAACTTTCTGGTAGAAGACCATGGGCCGGACCGCATAATCTTACTTGGGCTAATTTTCTAGACTTAATCTTGATTTGGACCCACTACTTTTGTTTGACGCCAAGTCAGCATCTAGCCCGCATTTTTCGCAGCGTTGAATATTTGACTAGTTTTAAAAATAATTTACCATTGTTCGGTAAAATTAAGGGTTACAGTAGCAAATTCATTTCAAATTACTGAGAAAATAAATATGTCCTGGGATCAATCTAGCTTTGTCACGACCAGGGGACTAGCGTTCTTGAACCGCTACGTTGATTTCTTTGAAGGCGTTCTTACCGTAGAATCTCCACGGATGAACTGAATTTCCTTGATGTTGAGGACAAAGAGTGATGAATCTTAACGTTAATAATGCTGATTGAAGTGGCACTAGATTAGTGCGTATTATTCTTCATAAAGTGAAGCGAATTCTCGATAATGTCGTATACTTGACTTGGCAACCGCTACTTGTTTACAGAAACTCGGGGCCCTTCCCTACCCAAAGTCCTCTATTTATAGGTAAAGAGCTGTGGTTAAATTTAGAAAACCCATAATTTAGGGCTTTGTCTGCTAATTAAAGGGATTTTGTCCCCCTTAATTACATGATCTTGATTAATTAAATGGATTTAGTTCCATTTAATTTCTTTTTGTCAAACCTGACATAATTGAACTTTCTGGTAGAAGACCATGGGCCGGACCGCATAATCTTACTTGGGCTAATTTTCTAGACTTAATCTTGATTTGGACCCACTGCTTTTGTTTGACGCCAAGTCAGCATCTAGCCCGCATTTTTTGCAGCGTTGAATATTTGACTAGTCTTAAAAAATAATTTACCATTGTTCGGAAAAATTATTTTTAATGTCTACAGGGACAACACAATAGGGGCAAAATCGTCACTTCAGTTTAATATATATATCCCTTTCTCTCTCTCTCTCTATCTTCACAGCAGGTTTGGTCTCCTTCTTCTTCATTTTCATCACAACAGATCTGGGCATCTTGGAAGTCGGCGCAGGCATGATGGCAGTCGTCGCGCGAGCTTGGGGGATGAGTCGTCGTCGTGTGCTTGGCAGAGCTCCAAGATCTGGTCGTCGTCGTCGCGGGCTTGGCAGAACTCCAAGATTGTCGTTGTCGTCGCGGGCTTGTGGTATTGTATTGTGGTGGCGGATTTTGGTGGATGTTTGCGGCGGGGCTTGGGTGGTATTGTTTGGGTTATGGCTGTGGCTAGTGGTGGTGTCCTACTGTGGTAGCGGATTTTGGGTGGTGTTTACGGCGAGTCTTGGGTGGTTTTGATTGGGTGATGGTGGTGGTTGGAGCTTTTGCCCGGATTCGATAATATCTTTATTGATTGAGTGCTTGGAAATTGTTATTGATTTAAGAATTCCCGACAGGGGCACTCTACCACCCAAGGCACACCATCGGCTTTACTACTATTTGGCTTGTTCCTATCCCGTCGAAGTTGAAAGGAAGCAGAAACCCTTGTGTAAGAATGAAGAATATTCTATTTTGTTAGCGTCCAACTTGTGATGCACGAGGGAGACCAAGACAACGGGGAGTCTCAATTTAACTTTTAGATAAGAAGTGATTAGTTATTTTTTGACATAATATGGTTAAGTTGAGATATTAGATAAATTTGAAATATCTTCTTACCCGATGTATAGATGTTTGTATTGAACCAATAATTAGAAAATAAATCCTACTTTAAGTTTCTATATGGTATCAGAGCCAAATATCCTTTTTATGGTAGTTTCTTCCATCAACTCTCCACTACGTGGGCAGGCGGCATTCTAGCCGCCTACCCGGCTTCCTTGTTACTATTACTTTTCTTCTTTTTTTGCAAATTTCTCTTGTTCAAAAAATCATTCATCGAACTAGCAATTCTTTGTGGGTACAAACACCTCCCACAAGTCTCAATTGATATGATATATCTTTCTTTGAAATCTCGCAACTGAATTTCATAGAGTTTTTGCCCAAAATGTATCATTTCTCCGTCCAATAAATTTGTTCTCTTCTTTTTTCTCCTCCG